>CM045764.1:123800105-124400105 GCA_025200525.1 Camellia lanceoleosa | reverse complement strand
TTCTTCCAATGATAAAGACACCTTTAAAAATTGAAATTGCTTAAAATAAGTCATAGTTCATGAAAAATGCTCCATAAGTTTTTTTATTTATATAAAGCTTGCAAATTAGTGTTTCCTATCCTACTGTTAAGTCTGTTTAGATTAAAATTTTGGAAAAATTAAAAAAAAAAATGTGAAAAGAAAGAAAACGGAAGAAGTATTTTTGTTTACTTTTTCCTTCCTTTTTCTTTCTAAAAATTCCCCTCAAAATCTTTAATCCAAACACGTCCCAAAGTTTGAAGTTAGAACTCCAACCATCTTCTGTATCAATGGAATTAATGAACCTAAGGCTTTGAAATTCCCAATTACTTTCTCAACTGTAAAACCAAAGTTCATATACAATAGAGACCTAAAATGCAAATATTCCTTTTTAATTAATAAAACTAAAAGAGAGAAATAGATAAGTTTTGATTTCTTTCATAATTATCGATACATTATAGGTGCATGCGTACAAATATTCTCTATGTATAAAGATTGAAGTATAATCCATGCTTGTTAGGCTTTTTCTTTCTTTTCCCCAAATTATTCCACACCGTCGTACAAGGAACAAGTTAGGCACAAGTTAGTGACATCTTGCAACAAAGTAAAACAGTCTTCAAATCCAAGTAGTGTCATCAGATCACACTAATCTTGTGTGTATCGTTCCAGTTTTACCAGATGTCTTTAAAGGGACGAAAGTATTGGAATTATTGAAAACTTTAAATTACTAATCCAAGATTTGTCAGCTTAAGGCTGATTGAAGGGTAGTTTAGTACTTTTCATCAAAAGTGGGCATCCACTTGCTTAATTATTATTATTATTATATTATATTAATTGTAGTGATTATTGTAGTTTAATAATCCCACACAATATTAGAGTCAAACCCTCTTAGGCTTTTAAAGCAATGGTAAACATTTTTGTAGCCTTTTAGTGGCTGCTTTTTTCCTAACAGAGTCCCCCAACTCTTTCATATCTTTCTCCAACACAACAAAATAAAAACCAACCTTCCACTCAACAGAATACAAAATTGTCTCTAACCCTCATCTCCCTCTCTCTCTCTCTCTCTCTCTCTCTCTCCTACAATCAACCTTAAATTAACCCTCTCCCAACCAGAAGACAACCCTACAAAACCAAAGCACGAGAGTTGTAGAAGTAGAGACCCATATCAATGGAGGACACACCAAAAATCCTAGAGGGAGAAAACCCATCCTCCTCTAAAAGCAATGGTGTTGAAAATCTTTCAACACCAAAACCTATATCCATATCCGAAGCCGATGGCAGTCCTACAACTACCTTCATTCAAGCAGACACAAATTCCTTCAAACAAGTAGTCCAAATGCTCACTGGTTCACCAGAAACCACCACCAACAAGCAAACCTCCAAACTAGTCAGTCCGATCAAGACCGGACCCAAGAAACCGGATTTCAAGCTCCACGAGAGAAGGAACACTCTCAAAAATCTCAAGATCATCCCTGGACTCGATCTGAGTTCTATGCTTTCTCCGACCCAATCCAAGATCATGTCACCAAGTGTTCTTGATCTTCATAGGCTTGTTCTTAGCCCCATCACACCATTGAACTCGGAGTCAATTGACAGGACAAGTAATTTATCATCTCTAGAAGAAAAGGTCATAGCAGAGAAAGGTTTTTATCTGTATGCATCACCGGTAACAACACCCAGAGGCTCAGAGCCTAGGCTTTTGCCATTGTTTCCGGTGACTTCTCCAAGAGTTTCGGGTATTTGAAGAATAGGTTTTTGTTGTTTGTTAGTAAGGTTTTAGTAGGAAGAAGCGACGGAGAGAGATTGAGCTGTTAGTTGGAATTGAATATTTGCTGGTATAACAATCTAGTAGTTATAAGCTTCATCCGTGGTTTTGTATTTAGTATTCTGTTCTTATTTGTGTTGGGATGACATGGATGCATTTCACCAAAAAATGGAATCATGTATTTACTAACAAAAAAAATAAAAAATCAGCTACAGACGCATCATTTTTTACTGCTTACTCACAATGTATAGTAAGGTCCACAACATCACCTGATGTAAAGAGTAGACTGTAAAAAAAAGGTGTCCCGAATCTTATTCAACAAGGAAAGAAACTAGAATCAAGGGAGAGTTTCACTAGTATTACTAGTATACGTTGTGTTTGGTTAAAGAATTTAGAAAGAAATTTAAAAATGAAAAGGAAAAATCGT
The DNA here is from genome assembly GCA_025200525.1 of Camellia lanceoleosa. Lineage (NCBI taxonomy): Eukaryota > Viridiplantae > Streptophyta > Magnoliopsida > Ericales > Theaceae > Camellia > Camellia lanceoleosa. The sequence continues at coordinate 124,397,895 of CM045764.1, read as the reverse complement.
AAAATTAAGTAAAATGTAAATATATTTTATTCACATTTCACCTATATTTTCTCTTTTTCTTTCTAAATCTCTTCCTAAATCTTTCAACCAAACATAGCCTTAGTGTTTTTGGGGTGGGGGCACTTGACTAGTTTGAGCAACTTTGTCAAATGGCCCTATGATGTAGCAGTGGCACTTTATATAGCACTAATCATATCATTTGGATTAACTCCACCTTTTTATCTAAGAGCACTAACATTAATATGTAAAGTACAAACGATTGAAACAATTACTTTATTTTGTAGGGATCACCAATTTTTTCTAAAAAATAAAATTGTTGGCAACACTAAAAACTTACTGAAACACTTTTTACAAGCCTGAGCGAGATCCCACCATCACTTTGGTGTGGGACCTACATTATTAAAAATTATTAGCTAGAGTATACACTCGTCTTGATTTTCACTTCCAGAATTCAATTTTTAAAAAATTTTACTTTTTACTTCATTTTTTGTATTTTTTTATTTTTGCTGATTTTTTTTAATATTTTCGGTAATTTTTTAATTTTTAAGACACGCCTAATATAAATACACTTAAAAGTATAATATTTGTGAATTTTTTTTTATAAAAAATCACTAAATACCAAAAATACAAATATATATATATATATGAAATTCAATATATTTTTCATATTTTTGTATATTTATCAATTTTTTAAAATATTTTTTCACAAATATTTTACTATTTAGATATATCTAAATAAAGTACATCTAAAAAAGTAAAAAAATTACTTAAAATTTTAAAAATATTCACTAAAAACAAAAAAAATGCGAAAAACAAAAAAACTCAATTTTTAAAAAATTAAATTTAAAAGATTAAAACCAAACACACTGATAATGTCTCTCACGTTTTATTGATTTGAAAGAAAAAATAACATATGAGCCAAAATAATTTTGCTAGTATTGTAAATGGAAAATACTATAAACCCTAAATAATTTACTAAATATTTTACCAAACCTCTGGTGTGAGACCCACACACATGTAAGAGGTTTGATAAAACATTTCGTAAATTATGTAAGGTCCTAGCATTACTCATTATAAATTGATTGACGACCATTTGGGTTCTTTCCATTCACTGTCATTAACTTCTTATGTTATTGCTTGATATTTCCCAAGACTCCGTTTGGATCGGTGTGTATTTTAAATCAGTAAAAGATTTGATCTTAATCATTCAAGGATAAGAACTCAAATCTAGACATGATAATTTACAAATGAATTTCAAAATTGAGTTAATATGATGATAGATTTAAAACAACTATATAGAAGTATAATTATTTTAAATCATACTCTCTCTAGCTACAGAGATTCTGCTAAAATGTATATCTTCTATCTCAAGTTATTTGTTTGCATTCAATTTATCCCTAGTTTACAATTGACAAAGTTTTTTCCCATCCTTTTTCTCTAAGAGAGCTTTTGGAGTTACTTTACAACATGCACACTCTAGTGAAAAAAAAGGGTCACACCTATCTCTGGCCATATCATATTTAAAATTTAAATTGGGAAAAAAATTTCTCATTAATCAACATCAAAAATTCTTCAAACAACAAATTGTGAAACAAGGTTTTATGATTTTCATACATTTTTTGGAACAATTGGGGCCTGTTTGATTGGGCAGATTATAAGATAAGATTGAAATTATTAATCCAAGACTCACATTCCATTAATTGGTAGTAATATTTAATTTCCTAATTAAATTCCGACGAACAATCTACCAAACAAAATTGACGAATTTTTTAATCCTACAACTAATAATGCAAAATATATATATATATACAAAATTTGGATTATATATTTCCGTATCCATTACAAAACAAATATAGATAAAAAGGAATTATTTATTCCACCAATCTAACTGAATAACCAATTCTACACTAATTGTTAATTCCCGCACTATTAATCCTATTTATCAAACAGGGCCTTAATAAGTTGTTTCTGACACTTGTACACATAGGCTTACAAAAAAACAGGAGTCGAATCCTAAACCATAAGTCGTCATAACCTACTACAAGTCTTCACCAAATCATGGAGTATTCAAAAAGACCCTTTCAAGAAGTGAACGCACGCCACCATCAAAAAGTCTATCTACCTACTTCATAATTATTATACTTGATTTGTAAATTTAGTAATATTTTTAACTACAACAACAGCCAATAAACTCCAATGAACTCATGGCTGGAATTGCTCCACCAAATCATAAACATCTAGAAAATGGCCGTCCACATTTTTTTTTTCTTTCTTTTTCCCCTTCTTTCTCTCTACAAAACATTATTCTTGAAGGGAAATGACCATCCAAAGCGGCGTGCCAAAATTACATGAGAATGTGATAAATGTTTAAAAATAAGTAAAAATTCATAGAGATGTGTAAAATATATATTGGGATTCATTTGTTTGTGGCATTTTTTTCACCTTGATGACAACCTATTGGGCTCTCGTTGACATGACCCATTCTATAAAACAGTTGAGAGTTGTAAACGATAACTTATTATATACATTTATCATAACAGTACAACAGATCAGAAGATCACAGAAGATTACTTACAGTCAGATTTCTAGCAAAGATTCAATAGTTCTAAACCCATGATTTTCTGGGAGAGGTCTGTGTCCTGGCCGGATGGAGATCATCACTTCCAGACCTGAAACGTCGAGTAGCAATGTAGCATGCATTTACTTTTAGTTAAAAGAGAAAGATGGCAAACCATTTCTTTACAGCATTTCAAAAAATTATTTTGAGTGGGAACTAGGATGGACCTAGAGGGGGCAATCGCCCCCTATGATTTCAAAAAAAGCCCCTTTATATACTAGCATTAGCTATTAATTTTTTTTCAAATTATACAGAATCGCCCCCGCAAAGTTTTAAAAAATATTAAGTAGGTCTTTATATATATGAAACATGGGGTTCAAAGTACACAATTTAACAATTTGGACAAAAAATAACCCCCCAAAAAATGGTTTCTCAAAACATATGTCGATAGACTATCTTACAGTTGCTATCTTTTGTAACTCAACATGAATATAAGAAAACATGTTTATTATATATGTTTTTCATGTTATTTCACCTTTTATGTCAATAGAAATTGATGTTGTAGTCAATACTTTTTTTCTTTTTTTTCTTGTTAGAATCTTGGGTCTGTCATATAAGAAAACATGTTTATTATAGATGTTTTTCAAGTTATTTCACCTTTTATGTCGGTAGAAATTGATGTTGTAGTCAATACTTTCTTCTTCTTTTTCTTGTTAGAATCTTGGGTCCAATTCTCCCTAGGTGGGGACCTACCCAAGATATCACTAAGCAAACTAGACTAAAAATAAAATAAAATAAAAAATATGAGAGTAGCATTTACCTGCAGCCCGTGCAGATTCAGCTTCTTGTATGATGTTTGTCACAAATAACATATCTGCTGGCCTATCAACTCCCACCGTTCGCAAAATCTCAACATAACTTTGTGTATCTCTCTTGCTTCTGCACGTTGCAATTAGAAGATGACAGCTCCACTAAACCATGCAAGGCATAATAAAAATAATAACTGAAAACTGAAGCATGTGAACAAGAACATACCCAATGGTGGTGTCAAAAAACCCACACAAGTACATTCTCAAGTCCCCATAATTTGAATTGGCAAAAAGAAGCTGTTGTGCTTCTCTGCTATCACTAGAATATACGTAAACCTGAAACCAGTCAAACCATGGCAATATTAGGGCATCTCTAGCCCTTAATCAAATGTTGACTCAAATTTAATTTTGAGTAAAAGTCACTTAAACAACCCTCCACTCCTTGACTCGAACATATCAAATTGAGTTGTATCCATTTCTTTATCCAAATCAAAGAGGCCTATTTCCTTGCTCACATCTGCAATAGTCAAAAAAATAAAAATTACACGGTACCTGTGCATATATTTACCAGTTTGCCATTGGCAATGGCATCCACCATTCATTGCTTAAACCAATCTATCTATACAACAGCGGCTAGTTGTCAAACCCCATTCATGGTTGAACCAACCTCTACATAAATATGCAGAAAAAGCACCATAGCCCCACTTCAAACACTCCTCTCTTGCCTTTCCTTTACCAAACCAAAGCAAAATAAAACTCATTCTCTCTTTCCCTGTCCACAGAACACCCTCTAGTCGTTGGTCTACGATTCAAAAACCTGTAAACAAATTTTGTGGTTTCTTAATTACAAAGGATGCAACAAAGTGGAGGGAAGGAAAAAATTGAACTTTTCTTCCTCGATACTCCTTGTAGGTTGGTAGCTGGAAATTGCGGAAGCATCCAGATAAGTAGCGTAAAATCTATTCGGAAATGTTATACCCCATGCTAACAATATGATGCGCATCCACTATGCACATTTCAATTTCAAGGCCTAGATGCTTACAAGTAGTCTAAGAACCAACCAAATCACAAAAAGAACAAAAGCACTTATACATACAATATAATTATCAAGGCCAAAATAAATAAATAAATAGCTATAGAATGTATATCAAGTGTCCAAAAAAATATAAAAAATAAAATGAGAGAAAAAATATATTCCATCAGTGAAGAAAAAGTTGATAAATCAAAAGGAGAATAAACTCAGAAATAGCGATATAGCCGATATGAAAGGCAGAAACTTAAAAAGGGGAAGGGAAGAGAGAGTACATTCAGACAAAGAACAGAAAGACAAACCTTGATGCCCAAAGCATGCCACCTTTCAAGAGCTTCTGGTACATCATCAAATACTACACCAGCCAGATCATTACTTTGAAACCCTGTCCTCCATATATGGCCCTGAATACAATAAATGCAGTGAAAAATAAAGTCGAAGTTCAGCAAGTCCCCAAAATTACATCTGTGGCAAGCTTACTTGAAGTTGTTCAAGGGCAGTAACTTTTCTGTTAGCATGAATCATTGCTTCCACATTAGCAGCCAAAGTTTCAATCACCATCTCTTTTCCCATGTAATCAGGGGCAACAGGCACAGAACCAGCAATGCCTTGCTTCAAATCACTTTGAATCTGCCAAAGGATACGAGAAAATTGGAGAACCAAAAGAAGGTGATATTTTCATCCAGTCCTAAGCTCACACACAAAAACCAAAAACCACCAGACCAGTGGATAAGTTTCCCCCAGTTTTGACAAACTATATTCACATGGCCAAGGTCATTGTTAACCACTGTGGGACGAGACTTTTAGGATTGTAACATACCACTAAACTACGCAATATGAGTAAAGAGAAAAAGGTATGACCAGAAGAATTGTGTGAAATAAGTGAATTCATCCAGTTGAGACATTCTTGATTGAGAAAAAATTATTCCCTCCATATAGAAAGAGACTCCGGCCCACTCTATCGACAATGGTAGCCCTTTCCCTTCTAGCATTCTTCACTCACCTATTAGTTTTCAACATGATAGTATTATGCCCATACACAATAGTAAGGTGTTTTAATCTGAGTACAGGTCACGCCTTCCGCAGCTCAAACCCATCTAATCTCATACTCGAAGTGGTGTTGGCGCTGATAGCAAATGACACAAACCCTTAGGTAGAACTCCCTCTTGAAAACTGGTTTTCAAGGGGAGGGTGCCCAATAGCTTATATTCACATGGCCAACCTCATTGTTAGCCAATGTGGGACAACTATTGGGATAGTAACATTTAAAATTTAAGATCAGTCAGAGAGTCCATTAGACAATGATTAATTGGGAAGAGTACATAAAATTGCTCATATCATTCAACATATTTTTCAATACATGCATCTAACTTCACAGTGAACAGAACATATAGAGTGAATGTGCACCATAGTTGTTGGCACATAAATTTCAACCAAATTTTGTGTTAAAATTTCAAATACGGTCAATCAGTCAATGACACGTATAGAGCCTATGATAGAAATGTTGTAGATAATCACTTCCTAAAAAGATCAATATGATCCATTGAAATGCATAAATAAAACGACGTCGTATCTCAAGGCGTTATTCAAAATACTCAAATGGTACGTGGAGCTTACGAAAGATGACACCTGTAGAACCTACAACAAAGACACCACACAGGATGAAATCTAAAAGATCAATCCGGTTAATATAGCACTATCATTCAAAAATGGCGCTATCATTCAATTTGAAATTCAAATTGAGGATGAGGCACTCTTATCACTCGGATGACCCTCTATAAATATGAGAACCATCACACAAGAGAGGATCGAAAAATCAGGGATCAGAAAAAATCAGAAGTGAGAAGATCAAAGGGAGAGAGAACGAAATCAAGAGCTAAAGAAGTCATTACAAGAAAGAACAAAAGAAACCCAGAGAACTCAAGCGCCTATGCCACAAACGCAGAATGGCGATGAATAGGTAAAGGGTTCCAAATCCAAGAATTGTACTTTGTATTCAAGGGTTCAAAACCCATAACAATTTCAATAAAATATTCATTTTTCTTAAATTGTCTTCTGTTATTTATTTTTGTTCTTTATTAATTAGAGGTTTCATTTATATAAAATGTGTAATTAATGATCTGAAATATAGATCGGAAATAAGAACCTGCTATTCAAATAATCAACATTGTTTAGTCCAAAAACTAAACAGTGAGTGGACATTTGTAACATAAAATTTTGAAATATGTTGAAACACTTCATTGTTTCAAAATTTGTGTCCACAAATTCTGGCACGCCCAGTGAGACCTATTTCTCCTCCCATCTTTTGAAGAACAAATAAAAATATATATATTTGAAACCTACTGACAAATTCTTTTGTTATAGGAATGCTGAAGCAACTATCAAGAGGCTAACCTACACTCCGGTGGTTCTGAAATCACGAAAGGTGGAGATAGCACCCATCACCCGAGGGCCTCCGGAGCGAATGCTCTTGGCTGTCCCAAAGGTAGAGCCAGTGAAATCCTAGAAAGATGCACTTCTTTCCCCAGCACTTGTCGCCCAAGGGGCTCCGGAGCGAATGCTCTTGGCTATCCCAAAGGCAACTGGCATCACGAAGGTCACACTTCTTCAGAAAGCTAAAAGTTTGAGAAAGATCGCTAAAGATTATGTGAAAGCATCGAAGCAATACGCAACCGTGAGGGCCACAGCCCGAACGAAGAGCTTTCTAATTCAGGCAAATGAGGCTAATCAATTTGCAACTACGGCCTTTGTTGCAACTTCAACGGGGGCAACAAAAAATATTGTGGCCCAACTACTCAAAAGGGTAGAAGACTATTAAAATGGCAGAGTCTGCCAAGAAAAGGACCTCTGCTGAAAACATAGCCATCATTAGGGCCATTGGGAGGAGGGTAATGACCCAAACTCCTATTGATGGAAAAACAACCACCTCTGTTGATAAAAAAACAACTGAGGCCTACAAACCGATAGTTTTGTTCAAAGCGCAAAGTCTACCCATTCAGAACCCAATCATTTCTGAGGGTCCAAATCAGAAAAAGGAGCACCCGTTGGCCCAACGGGGTTTGAGGTAACATCAACTAGAGGAATTTGCAAAAATGCAAACGGATCCTTTTATGTCCCTAGGGGCTCGACTTGATATGTCATCAGATTGTCCAGTTTCAAAAAGACAAAGGTGAAGAAAAAATAAGGCCTTAAAGAAACTGGAACGAAGAACAATGGCGACAAATGTCATAGGAGCTGTTGAAAAGGCTCACTCAAAAGATGAACGTCAAAAACAAATTGAAAGTCCTGTCTTCACTGGAAAGTCAAACCTCTCAAAGGCGTAGGGTAAACGACCCTTGGAAAATATTTCTACCTTAATCAAACTATCTATGGAGGGAATAAGAAAAGGGCCTATAACAAGATGATTCTGTCTCATCTAATTCGTCTGTTTCAACGAATATTGAAAATGATGAATTGAGAGATGTCGACAAAATCGTTACAGTTATGATGACTAATGCTGACAAGGAAGGTGAAAATTCGCAGGTCCAACAGAGCCAACAAGGTCTCAAGGAAAAAGTGGTGGCCCTACAAGAACAACTTAAGAAAAGAGAATGGGAAATGGCTGCCATGTTGAAGCAAATACAACAGTTGTAGGCCTAAATGACAGGAACAAGAAGTGCACCCAAACAAATGGCACAACCTGTAGTAGGGACATCCGTAGGCATACAAAGCACACTAGCCCCAGGAGGCAATGGTCCTTGTTACTTTGATCTAACCAAGGTGGTATGAATCCAATGCTCATGGCCATGATTGATGATATGGTAAGGAAACAACTAAAGAAAGTCAAGGAGAAAGATGATGAGAACTTTCGAATAATTATAGAGCCTTACCTAGCATGGGCAGATGTTGTTCCATTTCTTTCTAGTTTTTCCCAACCAGATTTGGGACAGAAGATCCAAGACAACATGTGGCTCATTTTTTTTCCAAATGAGAGCCAATAACCCAAAATGAGACCCTTTGCCTACAGCTATTTGTTCAATCACTTGAAAGTTCTGCATTTACATGGTATGCTAACCTTCCTGAGGGATCAATCCCAAATTCGGATTCCATGGTGAACGAGTTCCTTAAACAGTTCTGCAACACACAAAGGTGAGTCGGAGTACCAGAATTGATTGAGACCAAACAACATGACAATGAGCCTATTACAGATTTCATTGCAAGGTGGCGAACTTTGACATTTGCCTATCCTCAAAAGTTCACGCAATTAGAGTTAATTCGGATGTGCCTTAACAACTTCCGACGTGAGCTCTCTATGACTCTTATGGCTCAAACTTTTGAAAGATAAACGATCTATGCACTAAAGCTCATGATATGGAGCTACATCTAGCTAAGCGAAGAAGGTCTACGGCGGTTGAAAGGGTTGAGTCCTCGACTGCAACCATAATTGAAACCAGAAAGAAGGGTCCTATTGTAGTTGGGGCTAAAAAGCCTAAGGAATTCAAAAATGTGACTATGAAAGAAAGGTTGGAGAAGAAATATTCTTTTACAGATGATCTGGTCGAAGACTTGTTTGAAGATCTGTTGGAGCAAAAGTTAATTGCTCTCCCTGAGGTGAAAAGACCACATAAGGTAGGAAAAACGAACGATTTAAAGTATTACCCCTACCATCGTTTGATTAGCCATCCAATAAAGGAGTGCTTTGTTTTGAAAGATAGAATTTAGGAACTTCTGGACTCCAAGATTATTAAGCTCCCTCCTCAAAAGAAAGCATATGCTAACCCAATCATGATCGACAATGATAATGAAGGTAAATGGGTCATTTATCAATCGAAAAGCATGAAGAAAAATCAAAATGCCACAGTGAAAGCTAGAAATGTGGTTGTTTCTACAATACAACAAAGATCAAAAATTTCCAAGAAGCAAAATCCAAAAGTTTCCAAGAAATAAAAAAAGGCTAAAGTAGGTTAGAGAAAAGGAAAGAAAGACCCAAAAAAGGAAAAAATGGGAAAAGTTGGTTCTTGATGAACAATTAGAACAATGTCACCTTAACCTAGTCACTTTAGAGAAATTTCTACCTTCAAAATTTCAATCTTTGGAGTTGCAGACATATTTTGATAAAAAGAGGGAGGAAAAGTTTATTTTGGCCTCTTACCTAACCATCATTGTTTTAAGTGATGATAAGGAAGATGAGGATGAAGTTTGTTCAAAAGTTAGGAAAAGAGATTGTATCACATCCCCTGTCTGTATACCTGACTCTCCAGAGTATACACTAACTTCTCCAGAATACACACTAGCCTCACCAGAATAGACACCAGCTTCTCTGGAGTACACGTCAGCTTCTCCAGAGTACACACTAGAAGCCTTTTCGCCAGAATATTTGCCAGTACCACCAGGGAACTATCAAAACACTCCAGAATATGTAAGGGGAACAGAACAAGGAGATACTGGGTGTAGGTCTGACTTTGAGCTTGTGAAAAAGGCAAAAAATGACTGCACTTCAAGGATGATGAGGTGAATGGCAAGTGTAGGTTAGATGATGAAGTATGAAAGCATTTAAATAAACAAGCAAAGTCATCTCAAATTGAGGATCTTAATGAAGATTGGGAACTTGACTTTTCTCCTGATAGTTCACCATACACATCTCCAGCCAGGACATACGATGGAGAAAATGTATCAAATGACCACTTTGACTTTCCTTGTAATGTCATCGCGGTGGACGTAAATTTTTAAGAGCGAGAAATACATATCATTCGCAATCTAAGTGATGATGAGAAAGCAAGAATTGAAGCTAGAAGAGAAGCAGAACATCAGGCTCCCACGAGGATATACAGTACCTTGTTTTCCCTTATATAATGGGATAGGTTGTCCAAGGCGCCATTAGGTTTGTTTCCTTGCACAATGTGGAAACACAGTAAAAAGCCAGGCATTTCTTTTACAGCAGTTCATTCTTTCTTTAGATGGGTGGGTAGCAGATTGGTACTTCAGCCTGCTACCTAATTCAATCCCAGATTGGGATACCATGGCTGATCGATTCTATAGGACATTTTATAAACCATGGCCAATAGAAATCGAGATGTGAGAACTTTTGGAGGACGAGGGTACATCTACTCAAACATATGATCTCATAGAAGACACAATTAAAGAGAAGATGGAAACTGCCCTTGATCTTTGAGAGATGGGCACTTATCGCCCAATGGATTGGTTCCCTTCATGGGTAGAGCAAACACCATTTCCCAAGGGATACGAACTTCCAAATTTTGTCCTACATGAGGGGTATGGAGATCCTCAAAAACATATTAGGCGTTTTTTAAAACAGTGTGGGGAAACAACTCAAAATCAAGCACTTTGCCTAAGACAATTATTGCTCCCTCGAAGGGATTGTTGTGCCTAGTTGGGAGGCCATGAAGAACGGTTTTGTAGAATCCCAATGCTTTTATAGGCATAACTCTCGGTTAAGAAATGGGAGAAGAATGCAGTTCCAAGAAGATGAAAAAGTGACTGATGATGATGATCACTCTGCAGCTGGACCAGTTAACATGGTCCAAATAAGTGATGGAACTAAAGAAGTTAACATCAATGAAAAGGCTATTGCTAAAGTATGCCAGACTTACTTGACCTACCGGAGGAAATTATGAAATCCTCAGGACCCTCAAGCGTCAAAAGTTCCACAGGTTTTGCCGGAGGAAGAGCAAGTGAAATATGATGTACTAGCTCATCTAAAGAAAATTACAACATTGTTGAGCATATATGATGCATTGAAAATGTCTCCAAAGCTTCGAAAGTCTTTAATATATGCCCTGTTCAAGCCAGAAGACTTCCACAAAGAAATCAAAGGTAGAAATCAAGAGAAGACAACTACATGCATGGCTATGGTAACCTTTAATGACAATGACATGTGTGCTAAAATGGCAAACCATAATTGGCCTTTGTTTATCACTGGGCTTATCCATGATATGAAAATTTCCCGAATTCTGGTTGATAGAGGATCTGCGACAAACCTCTTGCCTTGAAGAGCCTTAAACCTATTAGGGGTTCAAATTTCACAACTTTGCCCAAGTCGTTTGGTCATTTAAGGATTTAATCAGAATGAACGACGTTCAATGGGGAAGATTGAATTGCAAACCAAGTTTGGTGATATTGAAGAAAGTATTGAGTTTTTGGTTATTGATGTAGACACCACCTATAATGCTTTGCTTGGGAGACCATGGATGTACAATCATCATGCAGGACGATCAACTTATCACTAATATATCAAGTACCTGTTGCCTTCACCCAAAAAAGAAGGGACAATTGTGGCTAACAGTGATCCATTTGGAGAAGTAGAGGCCTATTATGCTGATGCTCGCTTCTATACAAGGACTTCACAAAGAAAGGGAAAATATGTAAAAACATTTGAAGATACTCTGAATGTCAAAGATCTAGAGCCTACTCTAGTTTCAACAAAAAGAACTTTTCGATATGTGCCAAAGTCCAAAAGGAAACCGAGGGCAAAGGCTCTAGCCCCAATAAATCCAATTTTGAATCTAAAGGGTGAGTTCCTGTTGCCATTGAGGGGGACAAAATGCACCTACGTGGAGAAATATAATAAGATCGTGGTCCCTCCTAAACGAAAAGGGTAGAAAGCCATCATATTCCACTCACTTGGAGATGTTGAACAGAAGGTGAAAGTTGAACAAATGTCAGAAGAAAACATCTTGAGTTTTGAGAAGCCTACCTTCAGTGCAGAAATTACGCAGATGTTGGCAAAGGTTGGTTTAGATCCTGAAAAAATACGAGCAGGGACAATGACACCCTTTGATGTTGCATTGACACATTCGCAGAGGCAGGCTATCCAACAAAGCAGTATTATCACCACCAGGACAAAAAGGTTAGGCTGTCATACGAATAAGGGAAAATTTCTTGTGAACATGGCTACCACTTAAGAGGTGTTGGAAGATGTTGACGAAAATGAAGCTTAACCTGCACCAACAGAATTTGAAATAGGAGGCCAAGCCACCGTTGATGATCTTCATGAGGTAAATCTTGGTGATGAAGAAGAAAACAAACCAACCTTCATTAGTGCAAATTTAAAGGAATAAGAGGCCCAGCAATATATATCCAACTTAAGGGAGTATCGCGACATATTCGCATGGAATTACAGTGAGATGCCTGGTCTTAATCCAAAGATTACAGTCCATAAGCTTGCAATTCACCCTGAGAAACGGCCAGCTAAACAGCCTTAGAGGCGAACTCGACCAAAGCTTACAACCCAAATTAAAGCTGAAGTCGACAAGCTTATCAATGCAGGATTCATTAGGGAAGTCAAATATCTAACCTAGCTAGCAAACATAGTGCCAGTCAAGAAAAAGAATGGTCAAATCAAGGTTTGCATCGATTTCCGTGATCTCAATGAGGCTTGTCCTAAAGATGACTTTCCCTTGCCCATCACTGAACTTCTTGTAGATGCAACTATTGGGTATGAAACCTTGTCTTTTATGGTTAGGTACTCAAGATACAATCAAATTCGAATGACACTTGAAGATGAGGAAATGACTGTATTTAGGACTCCAAGAGGAGTCTTTTGCTACAAGGTAATTCCCTCTGACCTAAAAAATGCAGTAATTTTCGATGACACCATGACACCATCGAATGCTATGTTGATGATCTTGTCGTCAAGACAAAAGAAAAGGAAAACCATGTGGAAGAATTGAGAAGAATCTTCGAACGTTTGAGGAGATACAAACTCAAGATGAACCCACTAAAATGTGCATTTGGAGTTTTCTCAGGGAAATTTCTAAGGTTTGCGGTTCGAAACAAAGGGATTGAAATTGACCCTACTAAGATTAAAGCCATTGCTGAAATGCCTCCTCCATGAAATTTAAGGGAATTGAAGGGGCTACAAGGGAGATTGGCCTATATCAGAAGATTTATTTCTAACTTGGCAAGTCAATGCTTGCCATTCTTAAGATTAATGAAAAAGAGTGTTCCATTTGAATGGGATCAACAGTGCCAAAATGCATTTAACAGTATTAAGGAGTATCTTCTGAAGCCTCCAGTACTCATGAGCCCAATAAAAAGGAAACTACTCTTGTTGTGCATAGCAGCCTTTGATGGTTCGTTAGGGGCACTATTGGCACAACACAATGAGCAAGGGAAAGAAAATGCCTTGTATTACTTGAGTCGTACTCTGGTTGAAGTCAATTATTCCCCTACCGAAAAGACATATCTTGCTTTGGTGTTCGCCTTCCAAAAACCAAAGCACTATGCCTTGGAACATGAAGTCAAGTTGATATCAAGAGCAAACCCCTTGAAATATATACTTTCGCGGCCCATACTTTCAAGAAAAATTGCAAAGTGGGCTGTAATTCTCCAACAATTCGCAATTGAATATGCTCCCCAAAGAGCTGTAAAAGAGCAGGCTCTAGCAGACTTTTTGGCAACACATCCTATACCTGATAACTCACCTCTAGTAACTGATTTACCAGATGAAAAGGTTATGCAATTAGAGATCCAGAAAGGATGGGAGATGTATTTCGATGGAGCTTCAAGGAGTCCAAATAGCAAGAAGCAAAAAAATCCTAAAAACAATAAAGTTAGAATTGGAATTGTGTTTGTGACTCCAGACAATGCTATAATCACCAATTTTTTCGCCTTAAGTGAAGGATGCTTTAATAATGAGGCAAAATATGAAGCTGTAATTGCTGGATTAGAATTGGCATTACAGATTCCAATTGAAGAACTCTCAATTTATGGAGATTCAGAACTGGTGGTAAAGTAACTTCATGGAGAGTACATTGTTAAGAAAACAAGTCTCATCCCTTATCATGAAAGGGTTGATCAATTGCTTTCGCAATTCAAGAAAACACATTTTCTATGTGAAGAGAAGAACAAATGCTCGAGCTGATTCACTAGCAAGTTTGGCTGCCAAATAGCAAAACGATTACTATCACAGTAGGCGAAAGAAGGGTGTTACAACCTTTAAAAGAGGTTTCTAACTTAGTTCCAATCTTGGTCATCACCATGAAAGGAGAAAGCGAGAAGGATTAGCAGGAACCATTCATAGCTTACCTTCAACATGGTGGGCTACCTGAAGATAAAGTAAGAAGAATTGAAGTGAGACGCAAGGCTACCAAATTCGTCTTGCGGAAAGACGGGTAACACAAAAGGTCTTTGGATGGAATGTACATGCGGTGTATAGCCAAGGAGCGTATTCAAGAGGTAATGGCAGAAGTACACGCAGGTGTATGTGGGGCACATCAAAGTGGTCCTAAATCACATATGCAGCAAAAACGGTTAGGATACTATTGGCCAACTATGATTGCAAATTGCATAGATTATGCTCGAAGATGCTAAGCCTACCAATTTCATGGGAACTTTCTCCACCAACCCCCAAAGCCTCTACATTTAACAACTTGTTCTTGGCCATTTGCAGCATGGGGTATGGACATTATTGGTTCTTAACTCTATCTTTAGCAGGATATCGATACATCCTAGCTGCTGCTGATTATTTCTCAAAATGGACAGAGGCCGTGGCTTTAAAGGATATAAAAAGCACAGTTGTCCCTGAGTTCATCCAAACCCATATCATTTACAAGTTTGGGATTCCAAAAAGTGTCATCATGGATAATGGACAGCCGTTCAGGAGTGATGCTTTGAACAAGTTATTTGCCAAGTACAAAATCAAAGACAACCATTCATCAAGATATCATGCACCTGCCAATGGTTTAGCATAAGCTTTCAACAAAATATTGTGCAAAATTCTCAAGAAGATGGTGGATAAGAACAAAAGAACTTGGCATGAAAAGTTACAAGTAGCTTTGTGGGCTTATCGGACTTTGCACAAAACTCTTTTACTCAAGCGACCCCTTATTTGTTGGTTTTTGGAGGAAAAGCAGTTACCACTTGAGGTTCAAATACCATCGTTGCGAGTGGCAATACAAGAGTCCTTAACAGAAGATGAAAGTTCAAGAATGAGGTTGGCTAAGCTCGAGACCCTAGATGAAAGAAGGTTGTATGCTCAACAGAACTTGGAAATATACCAACAAAGGATGGCAAATGCATTCAATAAAAGAGTGAGGCTCCGCTTTTTAAGGAGACTCAGTAATGGTTAGAGCACCCATAGTAGTCTCACGAAGAACCAAAGGAAATCTTGAGCCCAAATGAGAAGGACCTTATGTGATTGAGAAAGTTTATTCTAATGGGGCCTATTTGTTAATAACGATGGATGGTAACAGAATCATTCATGTGACCAATGCAAGGTTCTTGAAGAGATAATACCCTTAAGAATGCCGCTAGGATGAAAATCTAAAAGGGCAACCTAGGCAAAAGTTTGGGTAAAAAAAAAAAAGTCTGCTAGGTTGAAAATCCGAAGGGTGGCCTAGACAAAAGTTAGGACATAAAAAAATATTAAAAAAAAGAGGGGAAAAAAAAAAAAAAGACCACCGACAGTATTGTATGTGGTTAAACTACTAAAATACCCCACTGAAATCTAAGGTGGTAAAACATTGGATACTCCTGGCTGGCAAGAGTATAAACTGTGTATGGCCAAACATAAGTCGAAGACCACCAACGATATCGTATATGGTTAAACTGCTAAAATACCCCATCAAAATTTAAGGTGGTAAAACATTGGATACTCCTGGCCCGCAAGAATATAAACTGTGAACGGCTAAAATAAGACAAATTAATATATTGTGTTGTGAAATTTCATATAACAAATAAATCTATTACTGAGCAAAATTTCATAAATATATTGTTTTCAAACAAAAATAAATGTTCGTTGGAAAATAATAAATGAATGAATAACAAAATGAAAATACATTCATTCATTAAGAGAAGCCTTAGCCCTTTTAAAAGCACGTTCCACAACACTGTGTTATCCATTCTTCTTCTTGTGCTGGCTCAAAACATTCAAAGCAGTTTGCACGTCTTCTTCTGATTTAGAAACACCCTCGGAAGCTTGTGCAAAATCACGCGTAAAGGATGCATGCTCCACTTGGATGAATGACAATTCCTCTTCAAATTGCTTGAGTAATTCTTTGATTTGAATAATCCTTTAATTAAGACTTGCAATGTGCTCATCCGACTTGATAATTGAAGCAGACAACTCTTCATGTTCACCAGAAACTTTGTCGAAATGAAGCTTCTTCTCATAGTATTAGGCCTCAAGTTCTGCAATAGACAAGCTTGAAGAATCTGCAAGCTAAGTTTTTCAAACAAAGCATCCAAGGAATATCTTCACCTTCTCATAAAATAAGGTGAAGTCTACACCCAAACTCTTCAAAACCATGAAAACGTTGTTTGCTACAGCAATCATGCCATTAACATCATTCACTGATTGGAGAAAAATGGTAAGTCCTTTATGAATATGAGTGGTCGCTTCGCTAGATGAAGTCCCCGAAAGAAGGCTAGATGGAGCAAGGGTGCTTCAAGTCGGTCGAATAATATGTTAACCCCGTTTACTTTAATTAAGTTTGCAAGAATTTGGGCCTCTTCCGAGGTATCAGAAGTAACTTCGCCTGCCTCTTCCAATGTATCAAAAGTAATTTCTGTGAGAATAGAGGGAGACACTCAATGAAAAGATAGAAGGTAAAAAGAATATATATATATATATATGTGGATGAATGAAGTATACCTTGGTGAGACTTAGGTGTGGGAGAAGACAAGTTGTGATTCCTGCAGGTGGACCACGGATTCTGCAATGTGGCATGATCTAAAGAGAAGAGTTCATTGAGTACGTATACATAATGGAATAAAATGAGGTACAAGGAATGAATAAGAATACCCTTAAAGGTAGCCAATGTCATATACGAGGCAGCTGGGGAAGTCCAAGGCACAGTGCCTAAGAAAATGAAAGGCATTTTAAAAAAATAATAATAAAAAATAAAAAAGAGAAGGAATTATACCTTTCTCCAAAAGCTTTGATGACTTTACCGAAGAAGGATGCTGGGGGCAATTTACTCATCTTAGTAGGTGTGTCATCTAAAGGAGGGGTGTAGTAATAAAACTCATCTTCACTCTTGCTACTCCCATTGATTGAACGATCAAAAGATTTGGTGGGAGAAGGAATTTCAACACTCTTAATGCGAATACGACCCAAGGCGCTTAATTCATACCCATTTCCTCAAAGAGTTCTTGAATCATATTCTCATCTTTATCTTCAAGAAAAGAGTACAAGTATGTACAAAATTGATCCATTGGAGTTTTGGTCGAAACTGTTGGTTGGGAAGTTCCTGTACAATCGCTGATAGATAGTCTCTGGAAAAAGCTTTGCCAGACTAGAAAATTGAGTGCCAGAATCTACTTGTTCAAAACTAAATCTCATTTTAAATTGAGAATTACACATAGCCACAAAAAGATGGAGGAGATCTAAAACCGGTAACTAGATCGAGAAAGAGCAAGAAGTGGCCGACTATTATCCATTCTCTGAGGTGACGATGCTTCCAGAGCAATAGGTGAAGATGATGACCTAGCTCTAGAGTAGAAAGGCTTCTTCTTTCAGTCTTTACTTGACATATCCAGTTTTCTCTTGCATGAAGATTTCGGCTGGGTATGAGTAACATATTGGAGTACAATATAGGAAGTTCTCAACCACCAATTGGCATAAGGCATAGTTACGTGAGAAGTAAACCGGGAGCCTGGTAACTCCAATGAAACTTTTGTACCACAGCATAGCATATAGCGCCAATTGTAATAAAATTTAGACCACTCAAAGAGCTGCCGACAAGATACATCAAGCGGTGCAGGGCTTGAGCAAACCCAAATTGACGTCCGTATCAGTTAGCGGAGTACGATTCAGAAATGAAATTAAATCCCATTTTAAAAGTTAAAATCCCTGGCCTCAAAGATATAAGGTAGCCAAGGTGAAATGGTGATATCCTTTCAGAGTTGACCAGAATACTTGAAGGTTCATCTTCATGGATAAGAGCCCTAAACTGACACTCCATACGATAGGTTAAGAGAGTCCACAAATGGAAACTTATCAGTAAAAGGCAACCGATTGATTGTCAATAAACCCAAGATATGGCATGAAATGAATATCAAGAATGGGGCAAATTGACTGAGGATCTCCATGAGAATAAGTCTTAATAAAATATAGTGAAATCCATCCCAAAAGATAATGCAAAAGACCTTGAATATTCTCCTTCCCAGGTGAATGTCATATTGCCATTCTACCAAGAAACCCGAAAGATACACATCATCAGGGATTCTGTCTTTTCGTCGAAAACTACTAATCGAAGTTGGGGATTCGTCAATAAACTTGAAAGTCCAGGTATTAAATTTCTTGGATTGAAAAGAGCTGGCATAAATGTTAAAAAGACCACGGCACACCTTGGATGTCTTGGACAAATATAAAACGTCGTTGGAAGGGGTGAACTCTTCATAAAACTCACCGAGGATGGGGAGGCCGCTAATGCGATGAAGGTCCCATAAAGAGATCCCAAGTTCGCCGTAATTGGTGTGGAAGGTGTTGGTGTCTAGCAACCATCGCTCCAAAAATCCTTTGAGTAGAGCGACATTCCTGGCATAAGAAAATTGTGATACATAGATTGCAGCATAAATCCCACACTTCTTCAAAATAGGGGAAAATGTGGAAAGAACGTCATTCAACCAAAAAATCCATATAGGGGATTGAAGATGGGTAGGGATGCCGTGGGCATTAAAAGAATTATCCTATTTCAATTTTTCATTTTTCATTCTCCCAAGAAAAGTGTTAAATTCAGAGCAATCAAGGTCTTCAGAAAATGGCCGGAGGATCGAGATAGGGAATGAACCAATTGATTTGGAGTGACCTTTCTCAAGAATCTTGCAGCAGTTTCGAATTCCTGTATAAACCAAGTCTTCGGAAGCCGTATGTAAAAGGATATAAGCGTCCAACTCGACAAGTGACAATAAAGCAATGATAGGTTTGTGCCTAATTATTTGCGAACCAGATTTATCCAATACATCCCTCTCGTCACGTCGAAGATATTCAAGTGTCTTTTCCATGTTGCCTAAAAAAAAAAATAGAGGGGTCAGCTAAGGAAAATATACGATAATAATGTCATAAGCTAAAGAAATTGACGAAAGCCCCTTCTAAAGGATTCAAGCCATTGAGATGAAAGGAACCCATTCACTGCAAAGGATTCAAGCGATTGGGGTGAAAGGAATCCATTCACTGCCAAGGATCTAAGTCATTAGGGTGAAAGGACTAAGCCATTGGTATGAAAGGAGCCCATTCACTGCCAAGGATTCAAGCCATTAGGGTGAAAGAAGCCCTTTCACTACCAAGGATCTAAGCCGTTGGGGTGAAAGGAGCCCATTCACTGCTAAGGATTCAAGCTATTGGGGTGAAAGAAGCCCATTCACTGCCAATGATCCAAGCCATTGGGATGAAAGGAACCTATTCACTGCCAAGGATTCAAGCCATTAGGATGAAAGGAACACATTCACTGCCAATGATTTAAGCCAATCATTGCCATTGGGATGGAAGGGGCAGTGATACCTAAAATAGCTCTAAAGTCTTGCATGTTGCCTGCAAAAGAGGCAAAAGGACATAAAATAATTGTCAAAAAAAAAAAAAGGAAATTAGTCATCGTGATTTGTACAATTAAAATTCACTTGCACGACTCACGAGGGGGCAGGACTCGATTCGATTTTCAAAAAAAAAAAGAGAAAAAAGTTTTGCTATTGTTGGCTTTGAAAATTATATACATGTTTGATGCAAAGAAAAAAGGGGTTTATGCTAAAAAGGTATTGCTTGGTCTTTAAAAAAAATATATAAAAAAAGTCTTGTTTTGTTGGGCCAATTGTACATACAAGGAAGGCTACTGCATGCAAAATTTAAGAACATGATACTCATGAACCAGGTATGGGTGTTAAAAAAAATAAATAAAAATAAAAAATAAAAAAGCCTGTTGCTTCTAAACAGGGCCTGAGACTTCATTAGCAGCAGGTTTCTTTTGAAAAAAAAAACCAAAATAAAAGGGTCTTTGTTCATGTTTACAAGCAAGGACTTTGGGGTTTAAAAAAAAAATCTGCTGGAAGGCAGCCATGTCAACAATTCTTGTGCAAAGAAAACAAAAAAGAAGAAGAAGAAAAAGAAAAAGAAAAAGAAAAGGGCTCTTTGTTTGTATCAGCAAGGACGTTACTTGGGCTATTTAAACTCATGATCTAGCAACAAAAATGCTTGCATGACTTCAAAATATATATATATATATATAAGGCAGCAAACAGATCTTTATTGTGACGGACAGACTTAAAAAAAAAAAAAAAGACAGCAACTAAAAAGGGCCTGCAGTTTTTTACATGGTTGTCTTGACTTCAAAAAGGATCTTTGTTTGACTATTTGGGTTTGTTGTCTAGCAAAATGGGCTGTCTTTATTCATATCTACGCCATATCTGCTAAACAAACATGACAGCAGGTTATACACATGGGTTCATATGGGTTATAAAAAAGGTTCATGGAGAAGGAAAAAAAGCGAAGGGAGGGGGTGTTCATGCAGGTTATATACATGTTAAAAAAAAGGCTCATGTAGAAAAAAATTCTGATAGGGGGCTGGGTAAAAAAAAATAAAAAAAGAGGTCTCAGCTTCCAAAAATATATATATATATACAGAAAAGATTTGTTGTTAAAAGAAGATGTTTCAGATTCTAAAACCAAAAAAAAAAAGGGGCTGCTGCTGTTAAAAAAAAAAAAAAAAAGAAGAAGAGAGAAGAAGAAAGACAAACATAAGAAGGAAAGCATACCTGATATGAAAGGACAATTTCTGCTGGAAATATGAAGGGATTAGAAGGGAATCTTTTGTGTCCTCCAAGAACAAATTCTGCTGGAAAGATGCTAGAAGGATGAAGACCTAATACGCACTACAAAATCTGCAGGAGAAAAAAGGGGCTCCAGGAAAAAAAATATATGAATAGATGTTATATAAAGCATAAAGTATTTATTAAGAAAAGAGGTAGTTATCTCCTTAAACACTCCAAAGAGCAAGAGTTTATATAGGATTGGAAACACTCCAAAGAGCAAGAGTTTATATAGGATTGGAAACACTCCAAAAAGCAAGAGTTTATGTAGGATTGGAAACACCCCAAAGAGCAAGAATTCATGTAGGATTTGAAATCCTAATATCCATGATGACCTAAAAAAATCTGCTGTAAAAAAGATTGATCCTAATAAATAAGTGGTAGCAAGTTGATAAAAAGCCCACATGGAATGAAGAAAGAGGCCCACCAAAGGAAAAGGCCCAATTAAATTCCTGGATCTTACACATGACCCTAAATAAAGGAGGGGGTTGGATCAAGTCCACAAAAGGGTCCATGTAACAACAAAAAAATTAATAATAAGGTCCATGGAATATAAAGAGCAATTAACCCATAAAAAAAATTAAATCCATGAAAAAAGGGCCCATGCAACAAAAATAAAAAGGCCATGGACTATAAAGAGCAATTAACCCATAAAATTAAATATACAAAAAAAAAGGATTAATTAAATTCTTTTTTCTTTTTTTTTTTTTGTGGGAGGGGGTCCATGTATGACATAAAATATAAAAAAAAAGGCATACAAAGTCAAAGGGGCCGAAAGTGATGAAGGCCAAGAAATAATCAAATCTATAATCTAAAGAAGGCCTAAATAAAAGCACCAAGTTGTCATGATTTGCGTAGTTAAAAAATTCAGTTGTACAAATCACGAGGAGGCATTTGTTGGCACATAAATTTCAACCAAATTTATGTTAAAATTTCAAATACGGTCAATCAGTCAATGACACATATAGAGCCTATGATAGGAATGTTGTAGGTAATCACTTCCTAAAAAAATCAATATGATCCATTGAAGTGCATAAATAAAAGCACGTCATATCTCAAGACATTATTCAAAATACTCAAATGGCACGTGGAGCCTATGAAATATGACACCTATAGAGCCTACAACAAGGACACCACACAGGATGAAATTCAAAAGATCAATCCGGTTAATCAGATATACAATTAATCATAAAGCACTATCATTCAAAATTCAAATGGCGCTATCATTCAATTTGAAATTCAAATTGAGGATGAGGCACTCTTATCACTTGGATGGCCCTCTATAAATATGAGGACCATCACACGAGGGGATCGAAAAATCAGGGATTAGAAAAAATCAGAAGTGAGAAGATCAAAGGGAGAGAGAAATCAAGAGCTAAAGAAGTCGTTACAAGAAAGAAAAGAAATCCAGAGAACTCAAGAGCCAATGCGTTAACGCAAAATGGCGATGAATAGTTAAAGGGTTCCAAACCCAAGAATTGTACTTTGTATTCAAGGGTTCAAAACCCATAACAATTTCAATAAAATATTTATTTTTCTTACATTGTCTTCTGTTATTTATTTTTGTTCTTCATTAATCGGAGGTTTTATTTATACAAAATGTTTAATTAACGATATGAAATATAGATCGGAAATAAGAACCTGCTATTCAAATAATCAACACTGTTTAGTCCAAAAACAAAACAGTGGACATTTGTAACATAAAATTTTGAAATGTGTTGAAACACTTCATTGTTTCAAAATTTGTGTCTACAATAGTAGAGGTGAAACCAATAGCTTGTGAAAAAGGTCATTACCAAATGAGGCAACATAAACAAGCAGAATCTAACCTGAGAACGCAGCAAACTAATATCATGTTGAGTTTCATCACAGTCATATGATGCTGCTAAATGCTTAACCAAGTTATTGTTGACATAGGGGAAAAGAACGCCAGTAACAAAAGACATAGGAGTTGTTGTTCCTTCTATGTCAAGAAGAATACATCGCTGCACCACAGATAGCATAAGATTAAAAAAGATTGGGACTTTAATCAAAGAGATAAAAAGAAAACAAATTCCAATGTGAATTTTAAGTCCATGCACCACTTAACAACCTACACCCAAATCGATGGCACCTGTTAAACACTTAAAGTTCTTCTATGAGGGAGAAGACAACAAGAATTTACTTGCAAAGGCTCAATCATGTAATCTATACCAAGAGTCCCTGCCTTCAGACCCCTGATCATATTAGCACCACAACTACAAGTTCCGTTGACATTGCGAACAGAACCGTGGCTAGGAGTAGACCAGTCCAAGCCCAATTGGTGAAGCTTAATGGCAGCATCAAAGAGAAAGTGATAACATTCAGCCTGATAAAACATCTGGTATGTTAGAGTGAAATATAATGGAAGAAAAACAATTACACAAAGAACTACCAATTTATTGGGAGGCTTTAGACAAATGGTTAATTTTGAACTTGAACTTGAATTTCAGAATAATAATTAGCAATAGTCGTATACAACAAAACACATTGCATGAAAGTACAGAGTGACTCAATCTGGGCTGATATCACAGAAACATCTATTTTGAGGGCATAATTGCCTGAAAGCAGATGATAACAATTGGTTGCTGTCATGTTGAGTGAAAAAGAAAATCAACAATACATCTTGCTCCAGCTATGAAAGTCCGTTTCCTAGAAAACAACTTGAAACCTTTTCTGTTTAGGAAGCCAAATGAAAGACATAATATTTCAGAAGTCCATGACGTTTTATTTGAGCTCACCATTGACAGTTAGAAGATAACATTTCTAGAACTTAAAACGTAATAAAATATCAACAAAAAAACCCTAAGATTTAATTTGTAAATAAATATTTATATTTCTATAGCACTTCTTTCTGCAAATATATTGTTTCAAACTTTCTCTATTAACATATCTAAAAATCTGTAAAATAAAATAAATAAAATTATAGGTATTTTGTCCTACTAACCACTAGGCAGAATTTCCCTATTCCACATGGTCAACACAACTAATTGGTCCACCTCCTCAAGGTGTGCAAACCAGTCCCTTCAGCAAAGCCAATGTAAATCCTGCCTTGGCTGTGGATATCAAGCACAAGGTGTTTCCCCAAGGTGCTCCTGTGAACAGAGCTCACCTCAGGCCATTCTTCCAAAGCAATCCCCCTGACTCAAGGCTAGTTTTCCCCCCTCCCCCCTCCTACAGTCCAATATCATCAATTCAGACACCAAAGACAAATTTTATGAAGAATAAAAAGCTCTTCGTTTCTTGATAGGATACATATTTTATACTATAAACAAGTAGTTTATCTACCTTCTACATTATATTGGTCACAGAATCCTTTGGGAAAATACTTTAGGATGAAAACAAATCCAAATCCTCAAACCCCTGCCCTATGCAGGCAATATAATATAATAACATAGATGGCACAATAGTGGAGTCCGCACATTGTTATCATCCAAATGTGTATGGCCGCATTGATAAATATGATACAAAGATTGCATTCATGATCAATACAAATGTTTGAAAAGGGGGCAAAAAGATCTTAAAATAAGCTAATTCATCTGATTCACCAAAAAAACTCACTGAAAGCATCTCAGTACCCACAAGATTTAAGCAACAGCAGAAAATTGCCCCAAATAAATGGATCATCTGATAATGAAATTTTAAATAATACTAATAAACTTCTTGGTTATACTAACTTGAGTCTTGGCACTGATCCATGAGTCTCCCCATATAAACACCCCATGGTTGCGAACAAGTACAGCTGTTGTTTTTGGGTAAGCTCTGATCTGAAAAAAAAAACATGAAGGTTAAATTACTCAATAACAGAATTTCATATCAAATCAAAAACCAATTAGCAGCAATTTCAGTGGAATGCATAGCAGCATCTTAGACTAAGGAGAAATGCAAACAAGATCTTTAATGTAAGTTTAATTGATGAAAACTAGAAAGAAAAAAAAAAATCAAAATAGTAGTGCAATTAGAGAGCCTAAGGTAGCGTTTGGTAGAGTTTTCTAAATATGATTTGAGAATAGAGTTGTATTTTTAGTTTGTGAGTTTTGGAATTATGATTTGAATGTGAAAAATTTATTTGGTGAATGAGTTTTGAAAAGAGTTTTAAATTGAGTGGGGAATTTTTTATATGACATATGATATCTGATACAAAAACTTACAATCCATAACCAAACATACAACTCAAAAATCTATTAAAAGCTCATAAAAAAAAATTTTAAATTCTGAAAATATTATTTTATTAAAAATATATATAAAAAAAAAAATTTGCCATGTTCCGATTGACCGGCTGGACGACCAATTAAGCCAAATATCAAAAAAAAGTAAAACGCGCCTGACACATTTTTCTGCAAAGTTTTCTTTTTGCTGTGGAAATATAATTTGAAAGATATATCCAAACATGGCATTAGGATGTGGAGGTGGAATTATAGTTTGAAAATCTATCCAAACAGTCTAAAATTTTCATGTAACTAAGTTATGCTCAACAGCAGACACTTCTTATTTGCAGCCTCCATCATCACGATATTACTACCAGACAATTAGGGAATCACACTAGAGAAAGACCATGCAAGGAAGCAAAAACCACGTTCATTTTGGCAAATGACCTGAGATGTCAGACGCAGACTTTAGTATTATTCACTTTCAGTTCTGGCAGAATACAATGCGCAATATAGTTTTGAGAGCAAACTGGCAACATTGAAACAGACTATGCTAGGCATAAGGGTGAAAAACACTATCATTCACCAGCTCATATTTGAAGGCTTCCTATTGTTGGGTAGCTTGATATATACTGCTGGGCCCATTTAATAACAGCTTCAGCTTTTGAATCAATTGATGACCTAGCACCTATAGCTTTTTAACCATGAGTATTCAAGGATATCAGAGTCATTAAACCTACAAAGAGCAACCTACAACCCAGATCCAACAACACACTCTTCAATATATATACATATTCTTTGTTTCTTTTTTTTTAATTAGCAAGACAGGTACCCCTATTGCAACTAGAACTTCAACCCCACACTTCCCCATTTGGTTGTGCCAAGAGATATGTCTTAGCAAACATCAGTAGGAACAATAAATTATGTCAGGAAAATCTTGCACATTAGTGTATATGTGTGCAATTGCTCCAAAGGAAACCATCAAATTTCCCCAGTATGACCAAAATACTAACCAAACCAAACCAAACCAAGCCTTAAGTCCCATCAAATGGGGTCGGCTATATGAATCATTTTTCTCCACTTGACTCTATCGACGGCCATTTGGTTAGTCAAATTAAGGAGATTTATATCTCTATTTACTACACTCTCCCACGTCAAACTAGGTCTGCTCCTTCCCCTAACACTTCCATCTACCGTCACTATATTACATCTCTTCACTACTGCCTCTGTATGACCCAAATACTAAATAATAATAATAATAATAATAATAGTAACCTATGAAGCACCGGTGCGGGTGCGGGTGCAGGTGAGGGTGCAGCTACGGGTGGGGGTGCAGTTGCGGTTGCAGTTGTGGTTGCGGGTACATTGACACAGCAAGACCTAAAAAAAATAGGATACGCGTACGGCTGGGTACGTCAATACTTTTTTTTATTTTTTATAATTTATAGTTTGAGATTCAATCTACAAATCAAAGTTCAATACCAAAACTAAAAGGAGAAATTATAAAACCAAAAGAGAAATCATAGTTCAACAATATCAATACCAAAGCAAAATCTAGAAGCTATTGTAATGCCATTAAATAGGAGAAACTACAAAACAAAGTTTCATTCCAAAAGCAAACTAAGCAAAGCAAAATTTAAAAACTTGAAACTTTAGTTTTCATTTCTATCAATTTCATCATTGAATAATACATCTTTCATCTCTAGCACATCAAGTAAAGGATTTACAATTTCAAGTAAATACGAACTCTCTAATAAATTAAATGTATCCCCCACCAATGTCTCATAGCTTGGTGTACTCCTGATGTACCCATAAAGTACCCAACTGCCAAAGAATTTATAAAAAGTACCCGGTACGTATGTCGAGTATCTGGTATGCATGCAGTCGTATCGGTACAAGTACTAGTACCCAGTAAGTACCCAGTATGAGTACAGCAATATTTTCGAAGTACCCATACTTCATAGATAGTAACAACTTAAGAAGTACGGACACTTCTAAGAAGGTGATGTATCCGTGTAGTGTCGTGTCGTGTCCGTGTCGGACATCAACACTCTTTGGACACTTTCCTGACACGTGTCTGACACTCTTCAAAACATGTCTTATTTTTTAATTTTTTTTAAAAACCCAAACACTCTTTGGACACTTGGAGACACGTGTCTATCGCTTAAACACATGTGTCTCTTAATTAGATACATGTGAAATTAATTATAAGTTCGAATAAAACAACTTAAGATACAATAATAAAACAAAAACTATATAAATTTATAAGAATTAGTGTCATATTGCATTTTTTATTATCTTTGAATGATATATTCATATTTATAACATATAATAAATATATAAAATTATATATTTCATTCGGGTCTCCCATGTGTCGTGTCCTGCATTTTTTGAAAATTGACGTGTCGGCGTGTCCGTGTCGTGTCGCGTGTCCGTGTCCATGCTTCTTAGGTAACAACTAAAGATAGCAGATGTATACGTTCCAAGGGGAGAAAATTCAATGTCTATGCCGTACACAAAATTGTTTTGACCAACATTCTGCAGAAAATCTGCAGAAAATAGAATTAAGTGTATGCACCTATAATGAAAGCAAATGTCTCTTTCTATGAGCATTTATCTACATTAATATCTTTCAATTACATCAAGAATATCCATATATGGAAGAGAAGAATGAGATAATCATACAAACATTTGAAGGTACAAATGAATTATACCGCTTCAGTCAGAGACTCTATGAGTTCTCCTTCATGGGCAGTGTTCTCGATTATTGGGACCACAAGCTCATCATGATAGCCATGCCCTTGAATTCCTTTTATCATCTCCATGTGAGTAATCTGCATTATTTGTGAACAATGTCAGAAAAATTTTAAAGAAACCCCCCCCCCCAAAAAAAAAAGAAATAAATGTCATATAATTTAATATCGTATATTCTACCTAAACTAAATTAAAGGAGGGAAACCGATGCAAACATGTAATAAAGAATTTAACATAAAAGAACTTAAAATCAAGTTACTAAGAAACAAAAATAGAATTAAGGTAATAACAATGAAAAGTAAGAGAAGAATATTTTCTTCTCAGCAATAATTGATCAAGTTTCAAAAATATACTTTGAACTCCTTTGAGAAAGGATGGATCATCGTTACAAGACATGATTCCATTCCATGACTGTGAATAACAGCACCAGCATTACGCATCTCATAAGCCTAAAGAACATAAAGAAAAGGATCATTACAACATGCAAAACAAAAGCCAAAATAGAAAAGCTAAAAATATAATTAAATAACGATAAACTTGTGATATTTTGGTTCAATGACTACCGTTCAAATGAAGACGTGGTATTTTATTCCTCCAAAAAAATGACTAGCTTTGACATGAATTAAACAACCTATGCAAAAATATAAAGTAATTACAAACATAGAATCAAAAATAATAATAATAATAAATCCATTTGGAGTGTGGTGCAATCAGGTAAACTATGATTGTGGGTCACTTCTGTCCTGTAGTTCGGTACACTACTCTACGGCTAGTTGTCTATACGACATCTTTGAGTTTATAGTATTTATTAGCTTTGGTTACCACTATACCCTCTGTAGACAAAAAGATTTGATTGAAGCCAGACCACTATTGACATAATACAGCATCCTGCCATAACAAATGCATAGGCACCCTAAAACCCTACTCAGTAATGAAAGGGACTCCCTAAATAAGACTGCTAACTGGTATGGAGGAGATAACTTTATTAGCTTCCTAGTAAAAAATGCCTCTATCTTACTTTACTATGAATGCTAAAAGATTAAAATAAAGAAAAAAATAAACTTCATGCAGATTGCTCAACCCTTGTAACCTAGTCAATGTGCCTATCCCTCTAAATCAAGACAAAAGGGATCCGACACCTCCAGGGACTTTTTATCCCAAAAGAAAATTCCATATAAAAACACAAATTTTCAATACACCAGTTCCAGAGTAATCCCAAAGGTGTCACTTCTCAAATATGAAGAAGGAAAACAGTTTTGGTCCCTGCTACATTGAAAAGATCAAGCAAAAACAACAGCGAACCATCCAAATAACAAAAAACTGTATGGAAGACGGAGAATAATTAATTCTGCTTCATTTTATGTTGTCTCTGACAATTGCACACCCCAGTCACATTCACCCAGCTACCTATACACTATAACCTTAAATTATCAAAACCCTAGAAATAGATAGTGCTGCTTTACTTTTATAAAGGCATAGATAACTTCAAAAAATATTGCCACCATAATTAAATAAGGCATGTGATAAAAGCCAATAGGAGATACGGTCAAAAAAATGAGGAGCTTGAAACAAATATTTCAAACTTCTAGCAAGTGAAATATAAAATCCTCACATAAAATGATGCTCATTTATGTAACTGTAAAATTATAGTTCACCTATAGAAGAATAAAAGAACCAAAAATCCCAATGCAAAGATATACACAAGCAGCTTGTTCTCTAGCAGAGTAAACATTTGGAAATGTTGAAATGCAGTATATTGAACCTTTATTAAGTTACACATTTCCATTTTTCAGCTTGGAGGAGTAAAAATAAATATATGATCTTATATAAATATTTGTGGAGACCTGCAAACAGAATTAAGAACATTAAAAGCTAGATATTCTGTGCTATCACAATTTCAAGGCATTTCAAGTATCCATTACTTTGAAGTTGTCTAATGCTTTCTATGCATGATTCAACCAGTGAAAGTTTTGAAATGGAGTACCATATGCCAACAAAAAACTTCCATGAACTTCAGTTTGTTTCATAAAAATAGTGTTGTTCACTTCAAATTCTAAGGTAACATTAACAGCCCAAAAACAAGTAATTATGATCAATGGCCTTAAAAATAGTTTCAAGTGTTGCGACTTGGAATCAGATGACCTTAAGAAACAACATAAAATCAAAGCCACTGTAAAGCCTACCAAGTTCGCAAAGTAGGGCTGAGGCAGCACACTGGGCCTCCATGCTCATTATGCAAAATGAAAAATGAAAGAAAAAACCAATAATTTAATGTATACCTTCAAGAAGAGAGGAGCACAATCAGTACATTTGAGAGGGTTATGGGGATAGGGCTTGAGACGAGGGGATGACAAAATAAACCCATCAGAAGAAAGCACATACATGTCCTCTGGAACCATTCTCTCCTTCTGTACACCTGCATACAAAACCTATTTTTCAGAATAATAATAAAAAATACTCTAAAGAGAGATGAAGCCAAAAAAAAGATGAACAGAGTGAAAACATAAGACCCCAGATAGACATGCATGCAGACTAGTGTGTGTGTGTGTGTGTGTAGAGAGAGAGAAGAAAACCAGAAGGGGACATGACAATCAGCTGCCGGGACTTGGGGATGGAATCATCATGGACTTTGATGGTGATGCTGCCTTGGGTACCCGATACCCATCCAACAGTGTAGAAGTGTCGGCAGAGTTCAGACACTAAAGCCCTTGTTTCTTTCACTGCGTCACTTTCTAGATATGCCTGGCCAATTGATTCCCCCATAGCCACACCGTTCGCAATCACCTGTTCTCGTGTTGCTCCCACCCCCATTACATTATTCATGTTGACAACCCCTGAAGACGTTGATGGTGACTCCAACTCCAACTTCTTGCCTTTATAGGGAAAGAGAGATTGAAGTCAACAAAATTGAAGCAGCATGTATGTATTTACGTATTTCAATGGGAGAGAGAAAGAAGCAAAGTGCGTATTATATACCTGCATTCCCTCCATTTATAATCATAGTTGTCAAATCAGGATTCGAATCGTGAATCGAAATGGTATTGTACCGAATCATGAATCGTAAAGATTCGGTCACCTTTTTTTAATTACATAGAAAATATATGTACACACTTAGATATTAAATATATGTAATAAATATGAAATATTTAGACTTAAATCAATAAAAATATTATTTTAAATGATGATCATGTGGTCTGGGTAAGAAGTTAACACTGGTTCCCATGTTTACCACATCACATTTTCCATTTTAGATACTATTTCTTATCAACTGTTTTGAATAAAGAAAGCAAACAAAGAGAAATTTTCAATTTCCAAGTACAATAACTCAACAACAATGTTTTTAACTTTTTAGAAGGTTAAAAAACCAAAATCTTTGAACTTTTTCAAAAATCTCACTTGATACCTTCAAAAAAATCATTTTGTAAATGCAAGTACTTAGATAAAATTGAATATGTAATCGTAGAATATTGTAGAAAGAGAAAGTTCATTTTTTTTGGGCTAAGGTTTAAGTTTTGAGATTAAATAGAGAGGGCGAAAGTCAAAAAATGGCATATAATAATCCTACCTTAAAAAGGTTGTGTGATCCATTTTCCAACAATAAAGAACCAAAAAAGAAAGCCACACATCGATTTTAGTGAATCGAATCGATTCATGATTCACCGATTCACCGATTCACCTACGATTCATAGCTATTTGCGATTCACACAACTTCTTCAAATCGATTACCTACTGAATCGAATCAAATGGTACCATTGGAATCCCGAATCGTACGATTCTAATAATAGAGTTTATAATAAACAATTGTTACTGGTCACCAACGAAAAAACAATATTTGCATGAAACTATTATTAAAGGATGACACTACATCACTAAGGATAACAGAATTAGCAACACATGTGTAAGTAGCTTGAGCTCAGACCATTGAAACATAATGTTCCTCTACATAAAGGAAGCAAAATTGGCAACATGGGAACTTCCATCTCACACTACATGAAATTATTCGAAATAAACAGCAATGATCATATTGGCTTCCTCCTATGGTAGGGTTGGAGCCACATCAACTGAAGGATACCATTTACGGTGATGGATCCAAGGGGTGTAGGGGGTAGCCACACCTCCAAAAATTTTGAAAAACCCGCATATTATACTAGCAATTAGTAAGAGTATCCCAAAATTATAAGGATTCGCACCCCCAAATTAACTATATGACAAAAAATAATTAAATAGCTTCTAGAATATTGCCCAATATTTTGCCAAACTAGTCAATAAGTAAAAGATCTATTTTTAACTTTTAATTTTAATTTAAGTCAAATAGTCTGACACCTCAATAAAATTCAAAAAACATCCTTGTTCATCAATTATTGCTCAATTGGAATTGGCTGAGAGTGAGACCTTGCATTGGTTATATATATTCTTAGGTTGCTTCTATTCTTTCATTTGTCCTTCATTACCATTCTCATTTTCTATCCTATGTGTGTTGTGTCATTTACATTTTTTTTTTTTATACATCACACCTTAATTTGTCAATGCCCCCCTTTTTTTTTGAAAAGTAATGATGCCCCTTGTTTTGTCATCCATTCTTCTGAGTCATCCTCTGCAATGGGGAAATTAATTTATGTTTGACATGGCATTATTGGACATTAGTTCATCAAACTTTATAGTGCCTATTAAAACATGCTATCCTCTTATTGATAGCTTGATTTTTCTTATTTTAACTGCGCATTAGAACATGTGTTTTCAGTTATGTAACTTATCAAGGCTAAACTGTGCAATGGGATGAAAAATGATTTTCTAGCTAGTTACTTGATCACATCTATTGAGAAAAACATTGTTTGATGTTTTGATGTTGATTCTTTCTCTCTCTCTCTCTCTCTCTCTCTCTCTCTCTCTCTCTCTCTCTCTCTCTGTGTGTGACACACACACAAATTATTGCTTGCACTGGGTAATTGAGATTGAATTTGAAGCACCAAATATATATATATATAGAGAGAGAGAGAGAGAGAAGTAAAAGATCCTGACCTGATGACATCTCTCTGCGAATCTTAGCTTTGACGTTGTAAACATTCCTTGAATCCGATACCAGATTTGGATTTCTTTGCCTCAATACCTTGAGAATTTGGCGTGGCCGTTTACCAGCAGAACTCATTTCTCTTATTATAAGGACCTCTTCTTCTGCGAAACGGCGGCAAGAAGGGTGGTCAGATACACTTTTCAAGGTTCATGATTATGCTCTCCATGTTTAATGGTTAATGTCCACAAGTCATCATCCTTCTTGCCCACAACTTCAAAGGGACAATTTGTAAGGCGAGAAGGTGCTTTCCTTTGGCGCATGTTTTCTCCAGCCTTGAGCCTTTTACGGTAGAGACCACCTCGATCACAAGAAATGGTAACATATCTATCCTTGGAAGAATCTTTAATGGATACCATGTAGCCCTGTGTCAAGGCAAAATCCCGGACATGTTTGAGAAGTTCTTCACGAGTCTGAAAGGTACCCAACGGTGGTGGAAGCATCTTGTTCTGTTCAGCATGCTCATTGGGATTTTGAGCTTCCATCACGGTAAGTTTCAAGTCAAACCTGGAAAAGCAAATTAAAAGCTATGACCTTAAAAAAAAGAGGGAGATCTGCACAAGCTCTATTGTGTTTTCAATGTGTGCACAAGTGTGCGAGCATGCCTGGAGCAGAGCGGTGGCATGCATTTAAATGAAAAACCTAAGAAGCACAGACATAGACAAGCGGAGACGGGATTGTTAAAAAAATGCCGGACATGACACATGAGGACATGCACAAAATATATAGTTTTTTATATTTATTATATCTCATATATTTGAATATACATTCAAAGATAATAAATAAAAAAAATACAATATAATACTAATTTTTATAAATCTATATTATTTTGCTTTTATCTTTGTACCGTAAGTTATTTTGTTCAAACTTATAATTAGTTTCACAGGAGTCCAAGTGATGGACATGTGTGTCTCCCAAGTGTGTCCGAAGAGTGTCCAGATCTTAAAAACTAAAGAATAGTTGGACACGTTTGGATAAGTGTCTGACACGTGTTGGGAACTATCCAATGAGTGTCAGTGTCCGACGTGGACACGACACGGATACGCCAACCATTGACAGTTTTCTAGACTAAAATAAATTAACAAATCTCCTAAGCCATGTTTAAATCATAAGTGTACTTGACAGATATATCCAGACAATGACACAAAATAGCTACGTACTTTCTACAGTTTCAATTCAACCATTACTTTCTGGGTTTTCCATCAAAACAATGTAAAATTAAAAATTAAATACAATAATAAAACGCTTAAATTTCTATTCATTGATGCATTGCAATATAAATTCAACTAAATTTCAGAGAAAACTTCAATTTTCAATCAAGTTCGATAAGTATATACGTATGTGTGTAAGCAAATAAGGGGCTTAGAACATACCGTTGAGCTAGATTTGTGGGAAGAAGAGAAACCCTGGCTATGTCAAATTGGAGTCATGAGTGAGGCTGTTGTAGAAGACAATGGAGCAGAACAGAGCAGACGAGTAGAGTAACAGTCGAGGAGAGAGAGTTTTAAGAGGAAATTGGAAGTAGGGATTTTCCAAGGACGAGAATTGGGTATTGCAAGGAGGGTTTCGGAGAACCCAAGGAAATGTTTATGATTAAAAGGTCATTTCTGTCTTTTAACGGATTTCATTTTTTGTTAGAGTGTTACTATTAGCACTCAATTAATTATTTTGGATCCTCACTTATAAATTGTAAAATCTTTAAAATTTCTTTTCTCCTCCAAATATCAAAATTGTCCTTGTAAAAACATTACACATATTCAAATGCACACTCCACACCCCTTACACCCAAAAAGCCTCTGTCTCAAAATTCTAATAAAACCCACGACGGTGAACCAGTGAAAAAAATTTATAGTGATTAAGAAGTTTTTTCTCTACTTTATTACAAGATTTGTCAATCTATTTGATTTTTTTTTCTATTACCTCTTTTCACATACACAACATAATCCACTTTCATGCTTCTCTGATTAGTATTCTGTCATTCATCTATGATCTCACTATACTTGTATGCTCTCTGTGGGAGCAAAACTAGACAGTATTTCACTTATCGATTGACCCCTGGCTGACTACCCAAGAGTGGTCCGACCTCCTTTGTTTGTCTACTTCTGCTGCTGCTTCGGTTATTAGTTCCCGAACAAATAAGAAATGTTTGGTTACCTATTCTCGAACAAATAAATAATGTTCAAACCTGTGTCGCCGAATTTTGTTCATATATTCGGGAGTTTAGTCTCAAAAAAATAATGAACAGTTTTTATTATTATTTTTATTTTTTTCAAGAAACTTACATTTACAAGACCTATCTCCTCTGAGCTAAGAACATAATCAAAGCTATAAATCTCTTTTGAGTTTTTATTGTTGTATTCCTCTTGTTTCATAGAGTTGTGGTTGCTGAAAAAACTTCTACTCATTGTTATTGCCAGAAAAGTGTATGTAATCAAATGGTTGCCATCATTGCCGCCAAAGGGTTTTCAAGATTTTGAGGGTAGGTAGATTTTGAAAGTGAGATTTGAGAAGATGGATATGTAGTAATGGAGATGGGTATTCTCATAAATCCTAACGAGTGTTGCTATTAGCACCATGTTAATTATTTTAGACCCCCATGTCTTTGGACCCCCCTTATAAATTCTAAAACCCTTAAAATTTATTTTCTCCCCCACAGATAATACCAAAAATATTTTTGTGAAAATATTCTACCCATTCAATTGATTGCACATCTCCGCACCCCAAAAAGCCTTTATCCCCAAAATCCTAACAAAACCCACGAAAGTGATTACTATTTCATCTCCACATAGTTGCTCATGACTTGAGAAAAATAAATGTAGGATTTTTTATTGTTGATTCAAAATTTTCCTTTTATGGGTTTTGCGATCTCCACGAATTTCAATTCTCTGTTCCTGAATAAATAAAAAATGTTCAGTTACCTATCCCGAATAAATGAACAATGTTCGGGCTTGTGTTCCCGAATTTTAATCATATGTTTAGGAGTTTAGTCATGAAAAAATAATGAACAATCTTTATTATTTTTATCATTTTTTTTTTATTAAACTTACTCTTACAATGCTAATCTCCTCTGAGTTAAGAACACCGTTAGAGCTATGAATCTCCTCCGAGCTTATATTGTTGTACTCCTCTCATCTCATGAAGTTGTGATTGCTGGAAAAACTTCCACTCATTGTGATTGCCAGAAAAGTGTAGGTAATCAAATGGTTGTCACCGTTACCACAGGAATATTGTCGCCAAAAAGGTTTTCAAGGTTTTGAGGGTAAGTAGGTTTTGAAGGTGGGATTTGGGGAAGATGCATAGGTGGTGATGGGAGTAGGTGCTCTCATAAATCCTAACTCATGATGTAATGAGTGTGTGAACTTAATTGTGAGATGGGATGTCTCAAAATTATTGTTATTCCTTTTAGTAATATCATTTGAAGTTATTATTGTAATAATAAAAAAAAAACTAAAAAATGGGGGGTACAAAATAATTAATGGAGTGCAAATAGCAACACTTATTCTAACTTATGATGTAATGAGTGCATAGGCTTAATTATGAGATAATGTAACGACCACCTCCTTGATTAATTAAATTAATCACGTGATTTGCATTGATTATGTGTTAATTATGTACCAAGTGTTATTTGAAGTGTGTTGTTGTAGACTGATGTATATGAATAAGAAATGAACATTTCTGAATCGCACGTACGGGGCCTCAGGCTGCACATGTGGTCTAGGTAAAATTCCAGTTCGAAAATATGTTTTGCAATTAGAACTCAAGCTTTTCAAAATCCATACATATCAAAGCTCAAAACTCTCAAAAACAACTTGATTTATTCAAATCATTCAAAAGTGGTCAGGAATACAATGCAATTCCATATATTAATCCCATGACAGTCAATACAATGCTGAAGTAGTCATTTGTAAGATATTTCAAAAATTTATATACTTCCACGCTGTCGGGATATCAAAATAGTCCGCTGTTAACAATTCACATAGCTTCAAATTCTAATTATAGTAGCACAGAAGCAACCATTCTCTAACCAATCAATCCTATGGCAGTAAAGGTAGTACCGAAGCAATCATTCTTTAACATAATACATGTGTTCCCAATTAGTCGGAGGTATATGTCTAAGTACTGTTCATAAGCAATTCATAGTCCCCCCCCAAAGTAAACGGACTTCAATCACATACAAGTTCATTAGTTCTTACAGTTATATCAAAGTCATAGCATGATGGCTCAAAAAATGTACACAATAGCTCCATATCACAGTCAATCATAGTATAAAATATCTTACAAATGACTACTTCAGCATTGTATTGATTGTCATGGGATTAATATATGGAATTACGTTATATTCCTAACCAATTATAAATTATTTGAATAAATGAAATGGATCACTGAATCGAATGTTGAATTGAATTGTAAACTGTTGAATGACCGAAAATGAATTGAATATCTGTAACAAGCTGAATAGGAAAGAAGTCACTTGCGTAAATGGGAAATGGTATGAACCTAAGACATTCAATATGCATCTGATAAAGGTACCTAAGTATGGAGGACTAACCATCCTAAGGGGGAGAGAATGTAACAACCATCTCCTTGATTAATTAAGTTAATCATATGATTTGCAATGATTATGTGATTATGAGTTAATTATGTTTTAAAGTGTGTTATTGTGGACAGCTTTATATGAATAAGAAATGAACCTATCTAAATCAGTAGTTTATCTACATTGGAATTAAATATTTGGATAGGAAATTAGAGCCTAATTCACATTAGAGTTTATAGTAAATTAATTAGATTTAAATCAATTAATATAAGTTACAACTGATTAGGCTAATCCTTAATTAGTTAAATTAAGCTAATGACCCTATATATACATTAAGATGAGTTATTGGGTTTTGTTGGAAGAGATATAACTTGAGAGAGAGAGAGAGAGTTATAGAGAACTCAAGAAGAAAGCAAGAGGAAGGAGAAGACCAAGAAGGACTTAAGGCAAAACTCTACAATTCAACCAACTAAGGTAAGAACTCTTCTCTAATTTCTTGAATTTGAGTTGTTACATTCATAAATCTATGGAATCTAAGTTTTATTAAAAGGAAATCATGCTTAATTGGAAGTTTTATGAAGTAGACTATATGAGTGAACAAGATAAGGAAGAAATGGTAAGAATTAGTTCAAGAACATGGCATACTTTCATGAGATTCATGTGTTTCTTGCATGATTTTGAGGATTGAGGAGGAAACTCCATGGATTTGCAAGATTGGAACTCAAACCTGTATGTTTTATTTTATATTTTATACTTGTACTCTAAACATTGAGCTTTTAGGTGGAAATTGGGTGTTGTTTATGAGGTTTTGAAGTTAGAAATATGGAAATCAAGTTGTTTTTGAAAGTTTTGAGCTTTGATATGCATGGATTTGAAGATGGATTTTGAAAAGCTTGAGTTCCAATTGCAAAACAACTTTTCAGACTGGAATTTTACCCAAACTATACGTGCGGCCTGAGGCCTCGCACACGTGGCCAAACCTCCTCTGTTCCAGGCTGCATTTTGCTAAAATTGTACATACGGGGGCACATGCGATAGTGGTTCCGTACGTGTGGTTTTCAGATCAATCCCGGGTTTTGTTTTCTCTCCGTTTTTCTGACTTTCGGGCCTCCATTTGTATGGTTTTCAAGTGTATTTCAAATTCATGTACATATCATAAACAGGAAATAAATTAAAGAACAAATAGAAACAACTGAACGAACAAGTAACAAATAAACCAAAAAATCGACTAAATGAATTGAATGTGCTTTGAGATGTTGTGCTATGAATGTTTGTGTTTGTAGGTCAAGATTCGAAGACTGATCAACCGGTTTTTGAAGCCACTGTGAGTAACGTTATTGTAAAGATATGGTCATATGAATTCTATTCGAAATGTTATATGATAAGTTATGATTTATGAAATGTTATTTTGTTAAAGTGAACGAATGTCCTATTTTGAATCTATTATGGCATCCAAAGATAATCCCAAGTCATGGAGGACAGCATATTAATGCGGGTCTATGACATATATGTGATTACAAGATCTCGCTAGCCACTTGACAAAGTGGTGTTCTGTTTGATAATCAGTGTCCGGGACCGATTACTTTAGTCGAATGACGATCTGTTATGTTCTGTTGGATGTACCGTTATTATGTCCAGATATGAGAATGATTATAATATGCTCTGTTTTATGTTTATGAAATGTTCGGAATTCATTCACTAGCCTCTTACTTTAATGTTATTCACTGGGCTTTAGCTTATTGTGTATATATATATGTATAAGTGGGAGACATGAAGGGCAAGCCTAGAAGAACTCCTTTACCCGAGCCACCATTTGAAGCCTTTTGAGTTTTTGGTGCCTCCGGATTACGGCTAAGTCTTGATGGCCTTTGGTGAGTTTTATGTTCTTGACATGGGAGTTTTAATAAAATGTATATATGTATATGAAAGTTTTTTTTTGTATATGATGTATAAATGTTTTTGTACATGTTGGTATGTATTACAGGGTGAGTATATTAACGTAATTATGTGTTTGATCATATAGTCAGCACAACTCAATGGACTATTTGTTTTAATTATGTTATATAAGCTTCTGCTAGCCTCGATCATATTCTGTTTTGTACAAGAAGAAGGCCTTTGGTAATTTTGGATTACTGGCCGCTCACCTCACCGACCCTTACGGGGCGGGGTTTGGGTTGTGACATATAGGGTATCCCAAAATTATTAATGTCCTTTTTAGTAATTTCATTTGAGGTTATTATTATAATAAATAAATGAATAAAATCTAGAAAATAGAAGTAAAAAATAATTGATGGGGTGCCAATAGCTCCATTCTTTTTTGGGGATAAATTACCATGACCTCCTTTGAGTTTGAAAAAATTAGAGTGTTATAGTCATATTGATATATGTATCTTTTTTAGTAAGATTAAATGAATCGAAATTAATTCAGATATTACGAAAATACAAAAGTAAATAATGTAAATTATACATTTTCGTGTAAAAATATAGAATAACGTTATTTTTTTTATTCATATAACTAACAAATTAATAATCAAAAAATGACTAAGTGCTATATGAATTTAAATCTCAATGGAATTCAATTTAATTATGTCAAAAAATTTGAGATTTATTATATTTTCTCTAAATCTCAAGGGAGATCGATATAATTTACTTTTTTTTTTAAAGTATGTGTTAATAAAAATTATGCTAGGTCTTGATTGACAACAACTAAACAGTAATTTTAACAAGACAATTTAGCAAGAACAACTAAGCAATTGTGGAATTGGTTCAAATGCCTCAAAGGAATAAGGACTTCTTTGGAACAACTAGCAATTACAAAGTAAACAAGAAGTAATTCTAGAATGAAACTACTAAAGTTTACCAAGTTACAAACTATAAATTACAGAGGAAACTACTCCTAAGTTACAATCAACTACTCCTAGCTTAAAAGTTATGTATAGTTGTGATGATGTCTTTTCCTTCTTCACTTTCCCGCCTTTATAGCCTTCTTTCTTTCTCTAACCCATGATCACACGATTCTTCAAATCTGCAACTACCACTGTACACCTGTTGTAACTGCCCTTTTACTTTCAAAGACTCAAGTGTTACCATATCTTCACTTTTACCTGTCGAATGACCCTCCTTACATGATACCACATATCTATCACCATTTTCGGCTTTCTCTTTTCCCTCGACAGAGAGAAACTTCCACTTTGCACATGATTCCTTTCTTACTAAACCCATGACTTAGTCTAATAACTACTCCATCATCTGGGCTACCCCACACATAGGATCAACTCTTATTGGTGACACTTGTCCTTTAATTAATGCAAGATACCCACTTTGACCCTACCATATGTCATTCCCTGATTAATCCACCTGTCGACAGGAATTCAACAAAAATGAGTACAAATAGCCTGCTAAGTATTTTTTATTTTTTATGAGTTCTACTTATCTCAAGTTTTCGGGCCATCGTGAATCCAATTTCAATGATCTCAACTATTTATTTTGTAAAATCCGTATATATCATAAAACTAATTTTTTTGGCACACATCACATGTAACTAATAATATGTGTGAGTGACAATTGAAAAAATATGTAGAAATTTGATAAGCGACTTCCAAATAGATAATTGTAAGCAATGGTGTGCATAAGTTTACACTTTTACCCTTCAAAATATATGAAAAAATAATTTTATTTTGATTATTTTAAAATAGAAAAAACGTACTCAATTTTAATGTTGAGTACACCAAAGATACTACTATGCCTACCATAACTACCACCACTACTACTACACCCATCATTATTTCCACCACCAATGCCATTGTCACCAAAGATATAGTCATTATTTCACTAACACCACCACGTTTGCCTTTGGCACTACCATCACATTTCTACCACCACCAAATAACCACCAATAATTATTATTTCTTAAAAATTCGAAAAATATATGTGTAACATACAATATAATGTGATACGAAACTTTTATTCATGTTCACTTAAATGTGATTTTGTAAAATTTCTATATAAAAATATAAATTAAAAATATAATCATTTGTAACTTATAAAAAAAAATAAAAATAAAAACTTTAAATTTGCTATTGAAATTTCAAATCAAACATTACTTGGTTAATGAACACTATTTTAAATTGAATATGTGTCTATTAAAATTTAAATCTAAATTTTTTTGAATTTAACCAAACCAATGCATCCGTTACAAAAGCATAAGGAGTCTTATACAATCTGAAGACACAAAAACGATAGTTATTTTTTGAGTAAATTGGTGATAAATCCAATTTAGAGAGTATCTAAGGCATTCGGCCCAATGGATTTTTTGTTGTTGGTAAAAGGTCCACGATTTGTAAAATAATTTGGTAAAAAGTCTTTTTGTTAGTTTTGAAGGACATTTTGTTTCTAATTTTATTCCTTAATTTATCTGTTGACTTTCATTGACTATCTGTTCAAAAAATTTCCAATCTGTTCAAATTTTTTACCCTTATCTGTTCAAATATCCGTCCAAATTTTATTATCTATTTAATTTTTTCACTTATCAATTCAAATATCTGTCCATATTTTATTATCTATTCAATTTTTCTCTTATCTATTTAAATTGACATGTCCAAATTTTATTATCTGTTCAATTATTTTTTCTCTATCTGTTGAAATTGAAACTTAGTGTTCCCTATCTATTGAATTTCATAAGCCTATTTTTTTTCTTATTTGTTTATTTTTTTATCTATTCAAATTGTCACATATACACACAGATTCTCTCCCACTCTCTTTTGTTTCTGCTGAAATTTTCTAGCACCATCATTCAAATATATTCTAGTACATACACCTACATATGTAATATATATATATATATGTTTAATTTTTTATTTTTTATCTGTTCATTCACCAAAATTGATGGATTTTCTTCTTCATCTTCTCTCTCTTCTACCTGTCAAAAAAAATTATTTGTTTCATCACCATCAACAACAACAACACACACATAGACACACACATCTGGAACAATTTCTTTGCTTGAACAGTTTCAAATGCAAAGAACCCAAAAGAAAAAAGAAAAAAACCTACAAACAATAAATAATAAAAATATCATCATCATCAACATCCTCAAAGAAGCATTGAATTCCAGAATCTCAACACCAACATCTTCAATTGGTGGCCAATATTCATCAACATCATCACATCGACGAATCTGAGCTGATGTATACAATCACTACAACAAAAATAGTCTTTAGAGATGAAAACTAATGATGAAAATAATATTTCGTCTCCAAATGTACTATTTTTAGAAATAAAAATAAAATTTCATCACCAATCTAAATACATAATAAAAAAATTAGGTGACGAAATTATTTTTCGTCATTATTTATATTCTTTTTGTCACCGAAGATTTTTCCGCTATTTTTTCGAAGGATACCAAAATTTTGAGACTTTTGGTGAGGAAACAATTGGTCACCAATTATAAAATTATTAATGATGAATATATTTTTGTCACCAATAATTTTTAATATTTTAATATCATTTAGTGATAAAACTATTTTTGTGGCCAATATTTTTATCTTTGGTGAAGAAATAATTTTGTCACCAATAAATGATTTAGTTGCTAAATATTTTAGAGGGAAATAAAAATATATTGGCGCCTATGGAAGCAGATCTGTTCTTCTTCTTCTCACCCGACCCACATATGTTAATAATAATAATAATAAAAAAAAACCTGTTATGCTTGGTTATACACACACACACACCTTATACTCATTCACACACACAATTTCCTCACTGTCGTTGCTAACATTTCATCGATTCACACACATCGTCGGTGTGCCGATTGGCTCACCGCCGACAGCCTTTCCTCAGTGCCGTCGTTGGTTTCTCCTTCTCTTGCTGCCGATCGTTAGCCTCTCCTTTCCTCACCGCCACTGCTGTGCCAATCGGCTCACCACCACCGTTGTTAGTCTCTCTCTCTCTCTCTCTCTCTCTCTCTTGATGCTCTCTCTGTGTAATAGTTTTTTTTGCTGCTCTCTCTCTCTGGTGTATATGCTCTAGATACATATAATCAGGGACGGAACCAGGATTTCATTATCGGAGGGGCCAAAAGAAAAATAATTTTTTTTTCACCATATACACAAAACACACATGTATGTATAATATGATATATATATATATATATATTATATACATAATAAAAAAAATTAGATACCATAGAAGCAATTTCTAATAAGATGAAGAGACTTTTTTAGTGTAAAATAAAAAGAGAATTCAAGATTGAAGAAGAATGACATATATATATTTTTATATCAGGGAGCCATTTTATGTATAAAATGATATATATATATATATATATATATTTTAAAGTTTTATGGTAAACAATAATTTTTACAAAAACAGGGGGGCCATGGCCCCCCATAGTCTTCTCCTAGTTCCGTCCCTGTTAGCAGCCAATGTTCATCTTTCTTTGTATGTGAATTTTTTTCTTGTCCCACTAACAAGTAATTCCACCTAAAATTTATATATTGTTTAATTATTTTTTACCAAACTAGTTTTTGAAAAAGATTGATAGTAAGCAATATTTGTTTTCCCAATTTGTTGCTTGATAGTTTACACTTGAAAGTTACATA
This sequence comes from Camellia lanceoleosa, assembly GCA_025200525.1. Lineage (NCBI taxonomy): Eukaryota > Viridiplantae > Streptophyta > Magnoliopsida > Ericales > Theaceae > Camellia > Camellia lanceoleosa. Next base: position 124,353,638 of record CM045764.1, on the reverse strand, counting down.
GTCAGTTTTATACTCTTTATGTAAATCCAATTGAAGCCATTGATCTGGAAATTGAATTCTTTATATTAATTTTTTTTATTGGCTTGGGTATTGAACCAAGATTTAATCCATTGGCTTTCCTGATTTTTTAATTAATTAACCTTACCTTTTTAAATGCTTCTGTTAACTAGGGGATTTGATTATTATTTTTATTTATTTATTGCATTGTCTTTAGAAAGAAGAGAGGCCAAAACTCATCTTAGAGTAAGCTCGAAGGATGTGCAGGTTGTAGATGAAGTAATAGGATATTTGATTGGGTTCATTATTGTTACGTTTGGGATTTTTTTTTTTTTTTTTTTTTTTGAGATGTTTATAAGCTATATTTTGTTGATACGTTGATTAGATTTTGGTATGAGGACAATGTAATTATTTTGGTCCTTTAATGATTGTTTTTGTTTTCTACCTTAATGATATTCGTATTTATGCAATGAGTGAGGTTTTTAAATATTGACGTTGAATGAATTAAGACATTTTTATCTTTAAATATGAAAAGACTTTAATAGTAGCATTGAAAAAAAATCATATCACTGAAAATTCTACACAAAATATGTTGTCACACTTTATTATAGCATTCATGAATACTTACGATTATATTTTTAAAGAAATTTTCAACCATTTTATAGCATTCCAAGAATGTTATAATATATTTTTTATAATATATTTTTTTAATAAATGTTATAAAAAATAATAGACTATTAATAACATGGGCTAACATAGCATTCCAACAAATGCTATCATTTACCTAAGATAGCATTCATTGCGTGCTATAAAATGTGGTATTTGTTGTAGTGATAATGTGAACCTTGTGGGTGAATTTGATCATGTTATGTATATTAACTTATGTCATCATATGTTCAAAGCATATAAGTAGACACTGGAGTTATGTTGTGTCAGAAAATATTGATTAGTTTACCTAAGATAGCATTTATTGCGTGCCATTTTTGTTAATTTTTATTCCTTACTTGCATATAACCTTAGAACTTGTATAAGAATCTTCATTAAAGATCTGGACATATATTTGGTGAAGTTCTTATTGAATTTTTCAATTTAATTAGTTCATAAATACACAAGTCTACATTATACTATATTGTTCCTAATCTTTCATTTGTGATCAGACATGGATAAAAGTTGGATTGCCCTAGGTAGGACGGCTGATAGAAGGATGAGTAAACCATATAATGATAGGGTTAAGTTATTTCTTCAATTTGCAATGGGGGATTTAGACCAGAATGGCAATATTTTGTGCCCATGTATAAAATGTGTGAATGTTTATAGACAAAATCTTCAAAATGTGGAAATTCATTTGCTCCAATATGGGATTATGCAAACTTACACTATATAGCACCAGCACGGGAAACCCCGTGTTTCAAATGAGGCTTACCGTGATGATGAGATGCGACTTGATGGTGATGAAATTGTAGGTGGTATTGAAGCCTTAGTGGAAGATCGAATAAGAGGGGAATCGACTGATACAACCCAAGGGGAGGAAGTGAGAACTTTTGATCAATTGTTGATTGATGCCAAGCGTGAGGTGTTCCCAAATTGTACAAATTATACTTTGTTGAAGTTTGTGATTGAGGTGCTTAATATGAAGGTAGCAAATCATTGGAGCAAGAAGTCAGTTGATATGATGCTAGAGTTTTTAAGTAGACTTTTACCGAAAGAAAATTTGGTTCCAAAGTCAACTTATGAAGCTAAGAAAATACTACGTGACTTGGGGTTGTCATATAAGCTCATTCATACTTGCATAAATGATTGTGTATTATTTTGGAAGGAGAATGCAACACTAGATAAATGTTTGACTTGTAAGACATCTAGATACAAGATCAATTGTGGAAGGGGTAAGAAGATCCCCCATAAAGTATTGCGGTACTTTTCTTTGACACCAAGGTTGAAAAGATTGTACATGTCAAGAAAGAGGGCTGGGGACATGAGATGATACAAAGACAAACGACTGAACAACAAGATATTGAGGTATCCCGCTAACAGTGATGAGTGGAAGGAATTCGATGCACATCATCCCGAGTTTGCCTTGAAACCTCGAAATGTGAGGCTAGGGTTGGCCGTTGATGGGTTTAACCATTTTGGGAACATGAATAGCTCTTATAGTTTGTGGCCCGTCATACTCATTCCATACAACTTGCCACCTTAGTTGGTTATGAAGGATCCATTTTGTTTGATGTCATTACTTATTGTCACGACCCAAACCCGCCCCTATAGGTTTAGCATCGTAACCGGCCAGCAATCCTTGGATTACCGAAGGCCTCTGAACAGATTAACATATAATAAGGGGCTGCGGAAGCAATAACAGAAATATAAATGTCCAATGAGCTGTGCTGACTTATATGAAACAGAGTAATTTAAAACTTTATATACAAATCAGAGTGCCAACAAAACATTATACCACACACGTTACAGATTCTTGAGTACAACCAACATAAACAAATTTAGTCTTATGCATAAACAGACTAATCAAAACTTAAACTCCTGACACTTCGGAAACCTCCACGTAAGGCACAATGGTTGGCTGGTAATAGAACACAGTCTCCTTACAATAACCTTTGGGCTCGAACTCCAGAATGCTCACCTATATACATATATTTACAAACAGTGAGCTATAGCCCAGTGAATAACATCAAGGTAAAGGGGTTAGTGAACGAATTCCGAACATTTTATACGTATATAACAGATCATAGCATAATCATAGTCATCTCATATCAGAACATAATAATGGCATATCCCATAGAACATATCGAACATATCACATAACGTCTTCCGACTAGAGTAACCGGTCCTGGACACCGATTAAACACATATCACCACAATGAAGTGGCTAATGAGATCTCGTAAATGTCATGGACCCGCATTTTCATGCCGTCTCCCATGATTTAGGACTATCTATGGATGCCATAATAGATTTCAAACTTGGAATGTTCGTTCACAGAAGCATATATCATTTCAGAAAACATAACATATCATATCTCGTTTGGAACATAATTTCATATAAACGTATCTTTACGATGACGTTACTCACAGTGGTTCCCGTAAATGGTCAATCAATCCTCGAGTCTTGACCTACAATTAGGGGTGCAACTCGGGCGGGCTCAACCCGAGCAACCCGAGCCCAACCTGAGTTTTTTTAGGGGTTGGGCAACTATATCTTGTAATCTGGACGGGCCTGGGCAGATTTTTGATACCCGAATTGTAATTCGGGCCGAGCTTGGGCAGAACCAATAGCCAACTCGAGCAACTCGAACCCGAATTAAATTTAATATATTATATAAATTATATAATATATATAAATTAAGTAAAAGAGTTAGTCTTAATTTTTAATTTTTAATTTTTGGTTACCAGAAAATAACTTTGAATAATTCTCAATTCTTTGTTAATTATCAATTTTACCTACAGGTTTCAAAACAAATCTACTTACAAGTTTCTGGGCAATTCGGGCTAATCCGAGTTCAAAATACAAAGCTTGGGCCGGGCTTGGACAGCAAAGCTCGGGTTCATGTTCGGGCTTGGGCGGGCTTGGGCACTGCTCTAGACAATTCGGGTCGGGGTTGGGCAGACCCCCAACCCGACCGAACCCGCCCGAGTTGCACCCCTACCTACAATCACAAAATACATAGCACAAAATATGTCTCATTATTACTCATTCATGTGGCCATACATGACTTAGCTTTCTCACTTTAATTTCCCATTCATTCTATGCTACATAACTTGTTCATATTGCCCATATACTCGGATTCTACACATATTTTCTAATTCACTTACTTATGTTATTTCTTAGCTTATTAATCTTTAACGGCTCATGAATTATGCCTAAGAATGCCCATAAAGAGATGGGAGTGAAGATATGTGCTTAAAACATCTTTTGAAAGCATGTTGAAAATAGGTTGGTGGCTAGAGCCAACTTTTCTTGGCTAGAGCTAGCAGAAGGCAAAAATAGAGCTCGCTCGAGCCAAGACTTCTTCGCTCAAGCCAGCCTTTTGCAGAGTGCAAAATTCTGAGAGCTCGAAATGTTGGCTCAAGCCACCACTTCTTCGTTCGAGCCAACTGTAAAATTCTGGGCAGCAAGCTCAACAAAAATGGCTTCCAAACCACCTTCAAACCTTAGGGTCTTGCATGATTTGATTAAACACACAAAAATGGCTTTAGAAAACTTCAATACAAGACCCTTGAAACATCTTTTATTCAAAAACTCATCAATTCTTGAAAGGTTTGAACCAAAACTTCTTCATGCAATATTTTTCAACTTTTCCATGGTTTTTCAAAACATGCAAATGGTGACCAACAACTCGTGAATTCTGGAACCATGGACAAGATTAAAGCTCACATGCATGTAAGGCCTTCAAAACTCCAAAATGATGAAACCAAAATTTAATCTCCAAGAACTCACATACAAGACATCCACTTGATCATAGACCCATTGCTCTACAATTATCATGAAATTGGCTCAAAGATACGTTAAGACCATGATGCATGGGAGGTTATCTACAGAAAATAGGCTCAAGATACTTGCCTAGATGATGGATTCAAACAACAAGAGATGGCCTTCATAGTTTCCTTCTTCTTCTTCTAGCTCTCTCTCTCTCTCTCTCTCTCTCTCTCTCTCAACACAAGCCACGTGAGTAAAGGGGGTGATACAACCCTCCTTCAACTTTCATCAGAATGTAAACAACACACACACACTCTCACATTGAGCACATACACGTGCACAACATGCACACTTCCAACACACACACACACAAGGATTAATCCTCTACACCCAATACCACCAAAGCCTAGCACACCTCACTCTTAACCACATCTTGGATTATTAATATAATTAATTTAGGCACCAATCTTGCATTATTTAATTCAAACATAAGTAACCTTAATTTATTCTGGTTAGCACGAAATTCAATTAATCCCAAAAATAGTTCCCGTCAAGGCTCAAGTTAATCACATGTGATTTTACGGAACCGAATTAATTTTTAATAAAATTTGCCATGGTGTTCTAAAAATTCTAAATAGTCAATCCATGTGCTCAATTCGATTTTTGAAAGTATTTAGGCTAACAATTTCAGATTCAAAGTAGAAATCATGGCAAATAACTTTCAAATCAGATAGATATGCACAAATTACTACAAAGCACATAATAAACCCATAATTAATTTTATTCACTTAATTAAGATCCTTAATTACTGATTAGTGGCTAATTACGGATCGGGGTTGTTACACTTATTCCTGGAGAATCGTAACTAGGGATTGGTATCGACGTCTACATGCGACCATTAGTGGATGAGTTGAATGATTTATGGACAAATGGTGCATTAACTTACGACGCCTCCACCAATGAGACTTTTCGAATGCATGCAACTTTGTTGTGGACAATATATGATTGGCCTGCATTTGGTGACACATCTGGATGGAAAACAAAGGGTCATTATTCTTGTTACACTTGCAATGATGAACCGTATTTTGAATGTTTGAGAAGTAAGACGGGGTACACTAACCATCGATGTTACATGCCTGAGGACCACCCAGAAAGGTGAAAGAGTAGGGCTTACAATGGTAAGATTGAGAAACGAAAGAGATCTTTGGAGTTGCCGGTGGAAAATATACAAGACCAGTTGGACAACATGACATGTGTCATATATGGAAAGCATCCAAGTAATAGAAAAAGGCCTTATCAAGCACCTAATTGGACAAAGGTAAGCATATTGTATGAGTTACCCTAATGGAAGAAGCGAAAACTTCGACAAAACATTGATGTCATGCATGTGGAGAAAAATTTCTGTGAAAATGTTTTCGGAACTATGTTAGGCATTGATGCAAAGAACAAGGACACAGACAAGGCACGGTTATACTTGGAAGATATGGGTATAAGGAAAAAGCTATAGCTAACACAACGACCCAATGGGTCATATGTCAAGCCCCGAGCAAGTTTTTCATTGACACCTGCAGAGAATGAGGGTTTCTTTGAATTTTTAAAAACTATCAAGTATCCAGATGGGTATGCGGCAAACATATCCAAATCAGTGAATGTAAGAAATGGTAGACTAACAGGCCTAAAAAGCCACGACTGCCATATACTGATACAAAGAATTCTTCCCATTGGAATGCGTGGTTACGTAGATAAAGAAATTAGCACAACACTTTTTGAGTTAAGCAATTTCTTCCAAGACCTATGCTCTAGGACACTAAGGCGGAGCGAATTGGAGAAATTAGAGGAACGTATAATACACATTTTATGGAAGCTGGAAAAGATCTTTCCTCCAGCCTTCTTCGATGTGATGATCCACTTGGCTGTTCATTTGCCTCGTGAGGCTATTCTTGGAGGACCCGTACAATATCGATAGATGTACCCAATTGAAAGATATTTTTTACACTTATACTTGTAAATGAGATTTGCATAAGAGTGTTGCATATGTAATTATACTCTTAATTCGTTCTCTCTTGAAGGTTTCTTGGAGCATTAAAAAAATATGTGACCAACCGAGTTTGACCAGAAGGTTCAATTGCCGAGGCTTACATTGTCAAAGAGTGCATTACTTTTTGTTCAACGTATGTTGATGGGATTGAAACCGTGCATAATCAACCAGAACGGAATGAAGATCGTGGTAAACGTCAACAAGGGTTGACAGTATTCACAGAAACTGCACGTCCAATTGGTCTAATCACACGAGATGCTGAAATGTCTCAAGAAATTCGTGATATTGCTCATTGGTTTGTGTTGTACAATAGCCCAGAGATAGAAAAGTATTTGGAGTATGTGTTTCATTGAATTATGTTTATGCTTAGCTTTTTTATTTTCAGAACTACGTAGTAATCACTTTCTTTTCTTTTTTTTTGAGTAGGGAACACAAAAATCTATTACAAACTCGAGCTGGACATGACATAATCCATATACAACGACAAGAATTTCCCAAGTGATTTAAAGAGAGGGTAAACATTTATAATTTTTCGACATTTACAACTTAAACAAAATTAAAGTTTTATAAAATGTCGTTATTCATAAATTATTTACTTATTGTTTGTTACATGTAATTGTAGATAAATAGATTGAGAATGGAAGAGTCATCAGAGGCAACTGATGAATTGTGGTCATTAGCAAATGGTACTAATTTGCTAGTGAAAGAGTACTCAAGTTACATAATCAATAGCAGCCGGTTCCATACTCGAGATCTAGACAACCGTCGTACAAGTCAGAATAGTGATGTGCTTACACAAGGGGATCATGAAGGAAAATTACATGACTTCTACAGTCACTTGTGCAAGGTTTTGGAATTTGACTACATATGTGATAAAATGGTTATTTTGTTCCAGTGTGAACAGTACAACACTGGTAACACTGGTAGAAACAAAACAATACGATTTGATACATATTGCACAAGCATTGATGTAAAAAGTCGGTGGTACCAATTTGACCCATTTATGCTACCTAGTCAAGCTAAGCAAGTCTTTTATTTGAATGATACCAAATTGGGTGAACCTTGGAATGTCATACAAAGGGTGCAACATAGGGGTGTCTTTGATGTTCCAGACGCTAGTGATGGAGAATTATTGGATCCTTCAGAAAATAATGATGTGTTCCAACAAGAAAACATTACTGATGTTGTTCCAATTGACATTGACCCAATTGTTCGATACTGTAGAGATGATGTTGAATTCAATGTTATTTCAGAAGTAAGGTCATTAGATGAGATAATGGAAGAGAATAAAGATGATGAAGGAGATGAAGAACATAACATTCCTGATGTTGATATGGATCCTGATATGGATTATGATATGTAATTTTTATTTTATACTTTATTTTCGAACAGATGTTATTAATTAATGTAATTTTTATTTTATATGTTTATGTTACTTTCTTTTTCTTCTTTTATTTAATGGTGCATGATGACATTGTCTATATTTTTCAATTAAAGTTAAATTATGTTATATAGTTGTAGAAAATGGTCCGAGGCAAAAAACAATGGTTGAAACTAGGTGATTTGAGATCTAAGAAGCTAACAGAATACGAGAAACAAAGAAATAAGCGAATCAAGGAGAACTGTGAGATAATGAACAATCTTGGAGTGAAAAATATTACAAATTTTTTAGTGAGTGCAGTTCAGCCCAAATGCAAGGGAAAAGGGAATTAGGGTTGAGGTAGATGATGATGTTGAGTATAACCCTTCAGAGAGTGAGGATAACAATGATGATGAGTCATTGGGTTCCTTTGATCGCGAGGTATTATACACATTATTTTATATTTGTGTGTGCACATGTCTTTTACTATTTACATTTCTTCTTCACATATCTTACACATCATATCTTTTTTAAAATATATTTTAACTGTGTTAAATATCATTTTTACTATTTGATTATGTTATTTCAGGAACAAGAGATGGCACCAGGACTCCGTTTACAGTCTCATTCAAGGCCATTAACTCCCACCCCAGAGGAAATAATGGATCCCCCAAGTCAAGAGGCCGGTACCCAACCCTTACCACCTCATAATGTGCAACCTGAGCACGAGGTGACTGCATCTAGCATCGTTGGTAAGTTTGCAAAGTTGTTTTTAAGGTTCAACTTGCATTTGTTTACTTACTAACTCAATTAATATTATGTCCTTACAGCATCACATGACAAACGTGGTCGTGGCCCGACACGCGGCATACAGGCCCATCGCATTATCGATAAGGATGGGAAGATGTTAGTTCCTATACCTGAACAGTTTCGTGCACCAGTAGGAGATAACGCCTCTAAGCTAGTCTCCAAGATTGGTATAGAGGTTCGAATGCAGTTACCAAACCTGAACATTCGTAGGTGGAAGAAGATGAATGCTGCTAATAAGGAGTAATTATTGACAAACTCTTGTCTTTGAAGTTGTAGCATTGTTTGTGATAAGGCTTCAAATAAAAGGATATGACTGTTCATTTCCTGATTTATACTTTATTTTGAACATATTGTTTTGGACTATTGTTTTGATTTATACTTTAATTAGTTATGGTTTTCATGTTTAGGCTCTGGTTCTTTTTAATTTTTATTTTTATTTTGCAGGATTAATTTGATCTACAAGGCAATTGGACTGATGTAGCAAAGGCTTTGGACACACAGTTTGGTCAATGATTAAGTGGTTTCACCTATAAGTTGCACAAACAATACAAACAACTTAAGGATACAAGAGGGAAGGATTACGCGAGAAGCCACTCACTTGCCAAAGTTACTCTTAATCGGTGGACATCTCTAATTGACAAGTGGAATAGGAAAAAATTCAAGGTAAAATGTTGTATATATGTTAATTGTCAAAAATTAAGTTTCTTCTTACTAATGTTTTCTTTTCTTTTTTTTATTGGTGTTTCAATTGTGTAGGAACAATCACTAGCTAATGTGAATAATAGGATGCAAATGAAAACAAAACATTGATGTGGATCAAAATCAATCTCGGTCAAGGTACACAGCTCGGTGTGTTCTACTAATTTATTTAATTAGATTAGTAGGCTTTGTTATTTAAATATTTGAAATAACATTGAAAAACAAATGAAGCAGATAATTGCAAATGGCAAAGTGCCCTATTTAGCAGAATTTTACAAGTCCATCCACTATAATTCGGACAGGCATGAATGGATTTCATCGGAGAGCCAAGTTAATTATGTATGTACAAGGTAATGTCTTTCAATTTTGATAAAATTATTTATTTTGCTATGTAAGGTAGAATAACTAATACTTGTTTGATTTATTTCAAATTAATAGGACAACATGATATAGACGCAAGCAGAACACCTCTCGCAGACTAGTGTGATCCCCTTGACCCCAAAGGAGTTGTCAGTCAAGGTGCTTAAGCCAAGGCCGGGTTATGTGAAATGACTCAGCATGAGGCCTTCTTCTTCTGTGAATAACACTATGGCACCTGCTGAAAATAGTGACTATGTTCAACGCCTCGAGATGCAAATAGCACAACAAAATGAACAAATTGCAAGGTTTGAAAAGTTAAAGAAGAAACAAAGCAAGAAGATACAAAGTATCATCGAGTGTTTGAGGTAGAAAGGTATCACGGGAAATTTTGAGAGTGGGGAAAGTTCAGATTCTGATGGACAAGCTTCTTGGTTAGTAAATTATGTTTCTATGTTAATTTAGTAGAAATTTCTTTTTCAACTAAGATAGTGAAATATGCATGTAAAGGCCCGAGAAATATCACAAACACTGAATTATGCACGTGGCTCCCAATTAGAAAACTACATTGAAATTTGCACTATTCCAACATGTAGGCATGAAACAAAGTCAAAAAATGAACTTTTCTAGCGCTTAAGCTTAAAAATAGGCCATCGAAGGTCAAAATCGTGCAACAGCCACAAGACGGCCCGAGAAACACCTCAAACACCTCAGGAGGGACCAATGTAAGTTGTGAAAACTTACGAAACTAGCATGGGACTCCCGGTTTGAAAACTAAGTCAAAAAATGCACTTTTTCACACATAAGCTTGAAAAATAGGCCATCGGATGCCAAAATTGTGCAGCAGCCATGAGACAGCCTGAGGAATACCTCAAACACCTCAGGAGCGACCAACATAAGTTATGAAAACTAACAGAACTAGCACGGGACTCCCGGTTTGAAAACTAAGTCCAAAAATACACTTTTTCACACTTAAGTGTGAAAAATAGGCCATTGAAGGCCAAAATCGTGCAAAAGCTATGAGACGGCCTGGGAAACACCTGAAACACCTCGGGAGGGACCAACGTAAGTTGTGAAAACTTACGGAACTAGCACGGGACTCCCGGTTTGAAAACTAAATCCAAAAATGCACTTTTTCACACTTAAGCTTGAAAAATAGGCCATCGGAGGCTAAAATCGTGCAAAAGCCATGAGACGGCACGAGAAACACCTCAAACATCTCGGGAGGGTCCAACGTAAGTTGTGAAAACTTACGGAACTAGCACGGGACTCCCGGTTTGAAAACTAAGTCCAAAAATGCACATTTTCACACTTAAGCTTGAAAATAGGCCATCAGAGGCCACAATCGTGCAACAGCCATGAGACGGCCCGAGAAATACATCAAACACCTCGGGAGGGACCAATGTAAGTTATGAAAACTTACGAAACTAGGACGGGACTCCCGGTTTGAAAACTAAGTCCAAAAATACACTTTTTCACACTTAAGCTTGAAAATAGGCCATCGGAGACCAAAATCGTGCAACAGCCACGAGACGGCCCAAGGAACACCTCAAATACATCAGGAGGGTCCAACGTAAGTTATAGAAACTTACGGCACTAGCATGGGACTCTCGGTTTGAAAACTAAGTCCAAAAATGCACTTTTTCACACTTAAGCTTGAAAATAGGCCATCGGAGGCCAAAATTGTACAACAGCCACGAGACGGCCCAGGGAACACCTCAAACACATCAGGAGGGACCAACGTAAGCTTTGAAAACTTACGAAACTAGCATGGGACTCTCGGTTTAAAAACTAAGTCCAAAAATGCACATTTTCACACTTAAGCTTGAAAATAGGCCATCGGAGGCCAAAACCATGCAACAGCCATGAGATGGCCCGAAAAACACCTCAAACACCTTGGGAAGGACCAACGTAAGTTCTGGAAACTTACGGAACTACCACGGGACTTCCGGTTTGAAAACTAAGTCCAAAAATGCACTTTTTTACATTTAAGCTTGAAAATAGGCTATCGGAGGCTAAAATCGTGTAACAGCCATGAGACGGCCCAGGGAACACCTCAAACACCTCGGGAGGGACCAATGTGAGTTGTGAAAACTTACAGAACTAGCACGGGACTCCCGGTTTGAAAACTAAGTCCAAAAATGTACTTTTTCATATTTAAGCTTGAAAATAGGCCATCGGAGGCCAAAATTGTGCAACAGCCACGAGACGGCCCAGGAAACACCTCAAACACTTTGGGAGGGACCAACGTAAGTTGTGAAAACTTACGGAACTAGCACGGGACTCCCAGTTTGAAAACTAAGTCCAAAAATGTACTTTTTCTCACTTAAGCTTGAAAAATAGGCCATTGGACGCCAAAATCGTGCAACAACCACGAGACGGCCCAAGGAACACCTCAAATACGTCGGGCAAGACCAACATAAATTGTGGAAACTTACGAAACTAGCATGGGACTCCCGGTTTGAAAATTAAGTCCAAAAATGCACTTTTTCACACTTAAGCTTGAAAATAGGCCATCGGAGGCCAAAATCGTGTAACAGCCACGAGACGGCCCGGGGAATACCTCAAACAACTCGGGAGGGACCAATATGAGTTGTGGAAACTTACGGAACTAGCACGGGACTCCTAGTTTGAAAACTAAGTCCAAAAATGTATTTTTTCGCACTTAAGCTTGAAAATAGGCTATTGAAGGCCAAAATCGTCCAACAGCCACGAGACGACCCGAGAAACACCTCAAACACCTCGGGAGGGACCAACGTAAGTTGTAAAAACTTACAGAACTAGCACAGGACTCCCGGTTTGAAAACTAAGTCCAAAAATACACTTTTTCACACTTAAGCTTGAAAATAGGCCATCGGAGGCCAAAATCGTGTAACAGCCACGAGACGGCCCAGGGAACACCTCAAACACCTCGGGAGGGACCAATGTGATTTTTGAAAACTTACGGAACTAGTACGGGACTCCCGGTTTGAAAACTAAGTCCAAAAATGCACTTTTTTACACTTAAGCTTGAAAATATGCCATCGGAGGCCAAATTGTGCAACAGCCACGAGATGGCCCGGGAAGCACCTCAAACACCTCGGGAGGGACCAACGTAAGTTGTAAAAGCTTATGGAACTAGTACGAGACTCCCGGTTTGAAAACTAAGTCTAAAAATGCACTTTTTCACACTTAAGCTTGAAAAATAGGCCATCGGACCCCAAAATCGTGCAATAGTCACAGGACAGGCCGGGGAACACCTCAAACACCTTGGGAGGGACCAATATGAGTTTTGAAAACTTACGGAATTAGCATGGCACTCCCGGTTTGAAAACTAAATCTAAAAATGCACTTTTTCCAATAAGCTTGAAAAATAGGCCATCGGGAGCCAAAATCGTTAAACAACCCCGAGAAGGCCCGGAAAACACCTTAATCACCTCGAAAGCAACCGTTGTAACTTGTGTAAACTTACGGAATTAGCACGGGACTCCCGTTTTGAAAACTAAGTCCAAAAATGAATTTTTCCAACACTTATACTTGTAAATAGGCCATGAGGGGCCAAAATTGTGTAACAGGCACGGGAAGACCTGGAGGAACACCTCAAACACCTCGAGATGGACCAATGTAAATTGTGAAAACTTACGGAACTAGTACTAGACTCCCAATTTGAAAACTAAGTCAAAAAATGCATGTTAAATTTTATATGTAATTGATAAGATAATAACTGTCCAACTTGCATTCTTTTTTTTTTTTTTGTGTTTCATTTTTTTGCAGATTCGAGATTTGATATGGACATGTTTGGTAATTTGGAGAGCAGAAGCTAGCTCATTTTGTGTTTTTGTTCATATTACCTTACATATATTTTAGTTGCGTTGTAAATTTTATATTTTTGTTGGTATTACAGGACATGTTTGATAATCCGCACTTGATATTTTATTTTTGTTAATACTAGTAGACATGTTTTTTGTGGATATTAGGAGACGTGTTTGGAAATCCGCATGCGGTTGATATTATATTTTTTTGAATATTAGTATACATGTTTTTTATGGATATTAGGAGACATGTTTGGTAATCTGCATGCAGTTCATATTGTATTTTTGTGGATAGTGTTGAAATTCGATTGTGATGTTTATGAAAATGAACAGATTTTTGTATTGATTTGTAATAGATATTTTATTGAACAGGTTATTGAAATGCACAGGGAATTTTTACTGAAAATAAAAATTTTAATTTGAAAATAGTACCCCCATTTTAAAAAAAATTAATTATTATTAGCGACGAAATAAAAAATGTCGTTATTAGTTTTCAAAAAACATGACGAATAATTTTGTCGCTAATGATATAGTACCAAACAAATAATTTCGTCTCATTTGTTGAATATTTCGTCACTAAATTGAAATATTTGGTGACAAAATGTTTTTTGTCATTGAAGAATTTTCTTTTCTGCTCATTTTAGTGACAAATTTTTTTTGTCACCTTAATTTATATCATTGGTGAGGAAAACTTTCGTCACTAAAATCTGTTTGGTAATGAAATATTTCATCGCCAAAAACAACTACAATAAAATATTATTTAGTTTTGGTAACGAAATTGATGTTATAGACGATGAAAAATGCAACATTTGGAGACGAAACATTTCGTTGCCAAAAAATGAAAACAGGCGACGAAACTGTTTTTTGTCACCAGGTACTTTTAGCGACAACGTATAGGTGACAAATTTTTTTCATCATAGATCACTTTAGTGACGAAAATTTGATGTTTGAAGACAAAATCAATCTGTCACCAAAGGCTTTTTTTTGTTGTAGTGAATTCAAACTACAAATCATAACAATGGCTATCATCAAAACAAACACAAACTACAAAATGGCAAACACTCTCAGAGCTAAACTTGTGTATATATGTATGTATATGTAATTGAAATGGAATTATTAAAATAAAGAGGTTGAAGTAGTAAATCTCATATTTGAGATAGATCTAACCAAAAATGCAAATATATAGATCGAAAAGAGAGATTTATTACATAAACATCAACATTTATATATATATATGTAGAGAGAGAGAGAGAAAAACCACCTCGACCTCCATCATTTGCCGAAATTGGTCCATTTGTAGAGAACTCCAGCGAAACTAGCCACAGATCCCAAGGCGTTGCCATCAGATTTGCCGAAGAAAACGATGCATGTAGTTGATTTGGACTTCTCTGACGATCCTAACTTCAAAGCTTGCCGATGGCTATGGAGGTGGGGTCGGAGTTGCTAACGAGAAGGGAAAAGATGGTGGTGATGGCGTAAATCAGCCAATGGATTGTCTAGGGTTTCGAACAATCTGAAATAAGGAAAGAAGGAGGAGTCATGAGAAGAGAGAGAGGAAGAGAGAGAGAGAGAGTAAGGGGATGGCGGTGGTGCCAGAGGGGTTTTAGCAATAGTTATGGAAGAGAGAGAAAATGGGGAAAGTCAAAGAGAAAAAAGATTTGGCTTTGGGCAATGGGTTTTGAGTCAACATCACATATGAGTATCATATATATATAGATAGGCAATTCAGGCCTTGTTTGAGACAAATTAAAAAAAGTCAAAAAGTTATTAAAAAAAGTTAAAAAGATTATACTATTTAAGGATAGCTTGTGGGAAAGACTACTAGGGCAAAATGATTATTTTGTCCTTTGAATTCAATTACTTAAAAAGTCAAAAAGTCAAAAGGGTAAAATTGTCATTTTGATTTTACTATAGTATTTTATTAGACATGTTTTCGTAAAAAGTCAAAAAGTTATCCTAAACTTACATAATTTTTTTTCTCTAATTTTTTAATCAAAAAGTTAAAAAATGCACTTATAGAATACATCCCAAACAACTACTAATCATTTTAAATAAGTATGCAAGAATAACTTGTAGCTCGAAAAACCGAGGCTCGAGTGGCCCGAAATGTGACTTATATTCGCTCTTCTCTCCTCAGACTCAAAACCTGACAAACAAAACCTCTGGTCTCTCCCTGTTGAATCGTTGATCCAGGTCTCTCCCCAGATCCATCTCATCCCTTCCCTAAAATCCTCACATCCTCATCTTTCATAAACCTCCTCCCTCTGTACTCATGCACTAACGGAGCCAAACGACGAACGACGACGAAAAGTAAACAACGAACGACGAACTCTATTAAAACTCATCACCAACCAACTCGATGCCTCTCATACGCTAACAACGCCGGAAACTTGTCATTACGTACTAGAAAAAAACGAATCTAAGGTAAACCCAAATTCGACAAAACTAGGGTTTATGTTTTGGCTTCAATTTTTGTACGAATTCGTCAATTGTGACTTTTTGGTTTTTGAATTTGCCATGAATTTGTGTTAGGGTTCCCTTTAATTGTGTGAAAATGTGTTTGGCGCTTATAAATCTATAATTGTTAAGGTTCTTATTTTGTTATTTTGATTCTATTTTTTTGAATCTGTTTGGGGTTTTGTTTGAACGCTGCAAAATCTATTGTTTGAACTCTACAAACGAATCTGTTCGTTGAATCCTAACACAGATTACAAACGAACAGATTCATAGAATCTATCATTTGACAAAACAGATTCATAGGGTTTTGTCATTATGGCTTATGAATCTATCATTTTTTTTTTTTTGTTCGTTGAACTCTTTAAACAGATTGTTAGGGTTTTGGCTTACAAATCTATCATTTGTTATGTTCGTTGAACTCTTTAAACAGATTATGTTCTTTGAATCTGTTCTTTGAAGAATCTGTTGTTTGCAAAATCTGTTCTTTGAACTCTTTAAACAATATGTAAGGATCTGTTATAGTTTCCCATGGTGCAAAATATGGAAGTATCTGTGCAAAAAATGATCACATTACAAAAATCTGTTCGTTGAATCTGTTGTTTGAAGAATATGATATTTGCAAAATTTGTTTTTACAACTCTTTAAATATGTAAGGATTTGTTATAGTTCCCATGGTGCAAAATATATAAGTATCTGTGCAAAAAATGATCACATTACAAAAATATGTTCTTTGAATCTGTTTGTTGAATTTGTTATTTGAAGAATCTGTTCTTAGAACTCTTTAAACAATATGTAAAGATTTGTTATAGTCCCCCATGGGGTAAAATATGTAAATATCTATGCAAAAAATGATAATATTACAACCAAAATCTGTTGTTTGAATCTGTTTGTTGAATCTGATCTTTGAACTCTGTTTATGGATCACATCACTATAAATGCATCATTATGCATCAATATGAGGCTTATCCATTAGTATGAGGTAGTTGAATATGTTGGTATTTTGTATGCAGATAAAACAATGGCTTCATCTTCTACTAATAATAGGAACATAAGATTAAAGCCAAGATTGTGTGATTGTGGAAGAACAGCTTCCATGTATATTGTACGAACCAATGAGAATGGAAATCAAGGATATGTGTTTTTTGTTTGCCTAACAAAATATGTAAGTATCTGTATATAAATTAATCTTTTACTTTTTACAAATTTCATTTTTGTGATTTGATTAACTAATTCTTGTGCATTGTAGAGTGCGAACGAACACTGCAATTACTTCAAGTATGTAGATAATGATGACAACGACGTTACCTCCACAATCCGTTCTAATGCTGGACCTCGAACAACTATAAGAACAAAAGAAATTAATGATCTAAAGAGAAGACTTGATGAGATGGACAATGCAATTCATGAGCATGGTAGAAGGCTTCAAAGGATGGAGAAGATTTTCAAGTACAATGGCTATTTTTGTACTTTATCATCTAAATGACTCAGTTACTAGGTTTTGGACAATGTTATAAATGTAATTAATACTTGTTTTGTATTTTGTTGTTTGTGCTTAACACCTGCAAGTATATAGCTTGATCATGGAGTATTCATGGGAATGGGTTGCTGAGAACATGATTTAAAAATCTATATATGATGGTTGGTTAATTGATGATATTGGTTAACAGTGTGTATAATGTGTATAATGTGCACATTTCTTTGACTTCTATTGAGATGAATATTTCTTATGTGCATGTCTTATTTCTGTACTGGTTGACTGACTGGAATGCAGCTATAAAAGATACTTGCATTTAAGAAATTATTGATTTCATTTTTATTGAATGCAACTACAAAAGATGCTGAATGCAGCTACAAATTATTGATCTCATTTTTATCCTTGTTTGAATCCTTGCATTTAAGAAATTTGTTGGCTTTCTACTTTGGTAACACATACACACATGTTTCTATTTTTGAATGAGAAGCATTGTGTAGAACATACAGACATAAATAAAAGGGAGACTAATGGCTTTCTACTTTGGTAACACATATACACAGGTTTCTTTTTTGAATGAAAAGCATTGTGTAGAACACAAACATAAATAAAAGGGAGACTGTTGGGAAGAAAGAAACAAAAACAGCCCATGAATAGTCTATGTTCAAGTCAACAACTTCCACCAATTCCACCAATTTTCAATTCAACAAAAAAAATTGGAAGAAATAAAGAAACACAGCCCATGAATGGTCTATGTTCAAGTCAACAAGTTCAAGGACCTTGAATTCACCCAACAAATTCCACCAAGCATTGTGTTGAACCTGTAATTCAATTTAAACTAAAATGGAACAGCCACTAATTCCATCAATTTTCAAATGAAGCCAAACAATTCGAAGTTTACAAATGAAATTCACGTACAATTATTACTTCAAAACTTTAAAAAAAATGAGACTTTCGGATCCCCGTCAATGTTCAAGTCAACAAATTTTGATGGTACTATTGAACTTTCACTGCTAAGATTGTTGACCTTTCCAACTTGAGTATGAGATATGTTTCCAATGTCGTCCCCCATTGTGCTAACCGGTGCCTGTAAAAATAAAGTAAATATTACAAAAAAAAAATTCACAAACATATTCACCAATATAAAATTTAATTTGTCGCAAGAATGCATTCAACACGTACCAATACATACATACTGTCTTGTGTGACATCCATACAAGGCAAATAGTAAGGTTGATTTTGTGGCACCTTATCATGAAATAGTAACAAAATGGCATTAGTAATTTGAAGAACTAAAATATCAATCCACAACAAACAAAGTGCAATATATTAAGTCCGTTCAACACATACCGGTACATACATACTGTCTTCTATGGCATCCATAGAAGAACAATAGTAAGGTTGATTTGGCAGCACCTTATGATGAAATAGTAACACAAGTTAATTAGTAATTTAAAACAATAAAATTAAAATAAAATAAAAAACACGAAACAACCTTCATATTTAACACGTATCGGTTCATACATAGTGTGTTGCACGCTTCCCGTACAAGGAAAACTTAACTTACGAGGTTCACCTTGACGCACTTTATGACCCTATAATACTAGACATTGATGAATATTTTAAGTTTAACAAATTCTGAAATATACATATGTAGTGCGGAATGAAAAATGTACCTGGTGATTAATTCCTACAAACGAGCAAATAACATATCATATTTGTTTGTCAAATAGGTTGTGTCAAAAGAGACAACATGCCCAAATGCTTTATAAGTCGCCCTACTCCTTGCATCCGCCCAAAACAAGTTTTGCATGCGACCATCTTCATCAAGGTCAATTGCCGAATAAAAGTTCAAATTTTGTTGTTGCATTTTATGAAAATAAAATGTAACTGATTCAGCGTCTCTTACCCCAAGTCTCAATCTTCTAGCATTTTGAATATAATTTCTTGCATCTTGTTCATCAAACGTTAATGCCTCATATCCCCCCGCTTCAACAACTATGGAATGAAAATTCCTAACTACCTCAATCCCTGCTGCATCGTTAACTTCTAGTCTCCTCTTCACCGGAGTAAGAATCTTCTTATTCATTATAAAATGTCGTGAGTCAGTCAAAATCAAATCATGAATGTGCTCAAGCATAACTGTGGTTAACTTATATCTTCCATCTTTTTGTAGACTGGCTCTTACCCTTGTTTTACAATCAATTTTTGATGACAAAGATGGTTCGAGGGGATTTACTTCTGATCTTTTTGTTCTAATCCGCGCCCGAGTACATTCAATTCCAAAGTACTTTACTTCCCCATCCCTCGTTACATTTTGTGTTCTATAAGCTATAGCAAACCTAAGCTGTTTCGCATATTTTGCATAAAATGTGTATACTTCTTGCTTTGAGATAAAATACATCCCCTTCTTCGGTTCTTCAACTTCACCACTCTCATTAAATTCAACATTGTTATCTTGTTCCTCAACTTCCTCACTCACATTGAATGAATTATTGTTTGAATTAATATCTATTGTAGCTTCAAAGTGAAATAGAATAGACATTAAAAGAGTTAGTAAAGACAAAACACTAATTGCCTCCACCACCATTCTTATCACACAACAAGCAACATTATAAGGAAGCAAGATACAGGTTCATTTTTACACTTGCATTGCAAATTGGAAAAAAAAATTATTGTTTCAAAGCACAGATACATGGGATAGGAGGTGATTTTAATGCGTCTCAAATGAGAATTTTATTTCAGAAGTAACATAATTGTCTAATCTAAAATGAAAATTTTGAAATTATTTAACATGAAGTTCACTACATAAATTTTTAGTCATTTGTCATGGATTAATCAATGAGTTATGAAAATTTAAAAACATAGGCTCTAACAAAATTTTGCACACACAATGTTCCTTATTAATAGTGAAGTTCACTGCATAAATTTTCAATCATTTGTCATGGATTAATCAATGAGCTATGAAAGTTTAAAAACATAGGCTCTAATAGATTTTTGCACACACAATGTTCCTTATTAACAGAAGATTCAACATATTTCATCAACAGTGTATGCAAAAATCATATGAGTATGACCAGTAGATTTTTAATTATTTTTAATCATATGAGTATGACCAGCAAATTTTTAATTATTCACTACATATTTCATCATCTTAATTCAAAACAAAACCAACTAATAGGTCAAGGAAATGAATCATAAGCAGATTTTTGAATATTTCCACACAGCAGATTTTTGCAGAGTTCAATGCGAAACCCTAAATTCAAAACAAAACCAACTAATGGGTTAAGAAGATGAATCATAAGCAGCATAAATCAAGAAGCAGCGACGACACCTTTCGACACACACACCAGCAGCGCAACACTTTTCGCACGTACGGCAGCAACGACAACACCCATCGGTACTAATAAAAGCAGCAACAGCCTCGTCGGCGGCATCCTTTCGCACACACAACCTCGTCGGCACTAATTGGTCTCCTCTCTCTCACTTTCTCTACTCTGTTCTTTTTTCTTTTTCTTTTTTTATTTCAAATAAAATGTGTTGAGTTCTGTTTGTAACAGGGATGACCTGTACAAAGAAATGAGGTGGGTGTACAAAGAAGTCGAGCCTTTCAAGCCTCGATATTTCGAGCTACGAAATGGAGCTAATAAGTATGTGCTTATGAACATAATGTTTTAGTCGCTGGATTGTTAGGAAAAAAAGCTTAAAATGGATTTTTGGCCCTAACACTCTTATTTTTCTTCTTAATTTTCTTTTTTTTTTCCATTATATTACTATTTTCTTTAAATTTTGGACATCCAATACAAACTTGACAATTGGTCTGCTACAGCTATTCATTGTGAATTAAACTGCTATGAATATTTTAAGTTGAATCTTAGAGTTGTATGAGTTAGTTCAAACTTGTATGGAATGAGGCACATGCGATTTTAAGATAGTGATTTTGTGGTGCCTCCCTGAATTTCATAGGCTATTTTCATACTCTGTATCTCTTTATTTTGATTTTTTGTATGTCAATATTGTATTATTTTGATTTTGTTTGTTTGATGTCTAAAAAAAATCTGCTATATATACATAAATTTTACCCTCAAAAGTAACATGAAACTACAAAATTCATCAAGATGAAAAATCATGCAACGCATGTACACCACAACTACTACATAGAAAGGAGCATATTTGGAGCAAAGTGGAGTAGAAATAGTAACTATGTATAAAGGACAAAAAAAAAAAAGGAGTGTATTTGGAGTAAAGTGTTAGGGAAAATACGTGATTCCCCATAAGTAAATCAATCAATGAGAATAAAAACTAATGCGGAAAAATTAAATAAAAAACAACATAAGAATTTTACGTGGTTCCCTCAATGTGAGGTACGTCCACGGGATCAAAATCCGATTCCACTATCAACCAAAGAGTTTCCAAATGATTACAAACGAGACACGAATGGTCTCACAAACCACCCTTAGGTGAATTCCAAATAATCACAAATAAACAAGAGGAAAGACCTCCTCAAATAGATGAACAAAATTTTCAAAACCAGAGTTGTAGAAGATCCAAAATAATAACCCAAATCAACTTCGAATCAAAGGCAATAGAAGCAACGAACCGAGCACAATAACCCACCGAACTTGATCAAAAACACTGCTATTAGTCCACCAATTCCAAAGGCACAAACTGATTAATCAAATATATTATAGCAGCCGCACTCTGTGTTGCACCAAAAACAAAACCACACATATATATATATGGTTGAGTCTTGAGTTTGTTTTATCAAACCCTAATTGTTACCAAATTGAATTGGGTCTCCATAAATTAGATATAATATATTAAAATATATTATACCTAAACCAAACCAAATTAAAATTCTTTAACAAACCAATTGGGTTCCAAACTCCACTAAGGAGATATACCCAACAATTCTCCTCCTACCGACTTAGGTGGAGACATCAACCATACCCGCTAAAGTTCGACACTTTAAATGTTTGTCCCTCGCCAAAGTCTTAGTCAACATATCCGAAATATTATCATCTGTGTGAATCTTTTCGAGTTGTAACAATTTCGAATCTAACACATTACGAATCCAATGGTATCTCACATCAATGTGTTTCGATCTTGAATGAAAAGTAGGATTTTTACTTAAGTGAATAGCACTTTAACTATCACAATAAAGCACATACTTTTCTTGCTTCAAACCCAACTCTTGCAAAAATTTCTTCAACCATAACTCTTCTTTGCAAGCTTCTGTAATGGCAATAAATTCAGCTTCGGTAGTTGAGAGAGCAACATATTTTTGTAATTTAGATTGCCATGCCACAGCTCCCCCTGCAAAATTCATCAAATACCCCGAAGTAGATTTCATGAATCAACATTACCGGCCATGTCAGAATCTGTGAACCCATCAAGCATCGGCTTACCATCCCCAAAACACAAACACACATTCGAAGTCCCTCGAAGATATCTTAGAATCCATTTTACCGCTGCCCAATGTTCTTTACCCGGATTAGAAAGAAACCGACTCACTACACCAACGGCGTGAGCAATATCTGGCCTTGTACAAACTATAGCGTACATCAAAGAACCAACTGTTGAAGCATAAGGAATTTTCAACATCTCTTCCTTGTCTTTCTTACTTGTAGGACATTGATTCGAACTAAGCTTAAAGTAACCCGCAAGTGGACAACCAACCGGCTTTGCTTTATCAATGTTGAACCTCTCAAGAACTTTCTCAATGTAGCTTTCTTGAGACAACCAAATCAACCCCTCTTTGCGATCACGAACAATTTTCATACCAAGTATTTGCTTTGCCGGTCCCAAATCTTTCATAACAAAATACTTGCTCGACTCCAATTTCAACTTGTTTATCATGATAGAATCTTGACCCACAATTAACATGTCATCAACATAAAGCAAAAGAAGAATAAATTTACCATCCAGGAAATTTTTCACAAACACACAATGGTCTGAAGTGGTTTTAGAAAAACCATTATTCATCATCAAAGAGTCAAATTTTTTTGTACCATTGTCGCGGGGCTTGCTTGAGACCATACAAATTTTTCTTCAATTTGTAAACAAATTTCTCTTTCCTTTTTTCCACAAAACCTTCTGGTTGCTCCATGTAAATTTCTTCTTCAAGATCACCATGAAGAAATGTGGTTTTCACATCAAGTTGTTCAACTTCAAGGTTCATACTTGCAGCCATGCCAAATACAACCCGAATAGAAGACATCTTCACAACCGGTAAGAAAATCTCATCAAAGTCAATACATTTCTTTTGTCCAAAGTCTTTCACAACAAGACGTGCTTTGTACCTCAAATTCTTGCCATCATTCTTCAGTTTGAAAGCCCACTTATTTTTCAGAATTTTCCTCTCTTTAGGCAACTTCACTAAATTATAAGTGTGATTTTCAAGTAAGGAATTCATCTCCTCTTCCATGGCCTTTTTCCAATCATCTTTCTTTGCATGCTCAATTGCTTCTTGGTAGCTCTCAGGCTCCCCTTGATCAGAAATCAACACAAATTCATTGGGAGGATACTTTCTTGAAGGTTGTCAGTCCCTTGTAGATTTCCTCAACTCAAGTTGTGGTGGTAGTTCTTGAGTTGGATGCTCTTCCTCAATTTCTAGCTCAACTTCATTAGGATTAGCATCATCCTCCACTTCATTAATAGGTGGCTGCACATCTCCCTCATTTTCATCATCAATTGAAGATGAAGGAGATGGATCTATGTCAATGAGATCACTAGTTTTTGGCTCCGGTTGATCACCTTTGCCAAAGTCTTCAATTGTTTAGTCTTCAAGAAACACAACATCACGACTTCGAATGACTTTCTTGTCGGCCGGATCCCACAATCTATACCCGAATTCATCACGCCCATAGCCAAGAAAAATACATTGTCTTGATTTACTATCAAGCTTAGACCTCTCATCTTTTGAAATGTGAACAAAAGCTCGGCAACCAAACACTCTCAAGTGCTCATAGCATACATCTTTATTGGTCCAAACTCTTTCTGGAACATCACCATTCAAAGGATAGGAAGGAGACAAATTGATCACGTCAACCGCTATCCTAATTGCCTCACCCCAAAAGGATCTTGGCAATTTAGCTTGTGAAAGCAAACACCTTGTTCTTTCCACAATGATGCGATTCATCCTCTCGGCAACGCCATTTTGTTGAGGAGTTTTCTTAACTGTCTTTTGGTGCCAAATACCTTGGCTGCGACAATACTCATCAAATGACCCAATGTATTCACCACCATTGTCTGATCGGATGCACTTCAATTTCTGCCCTATTTCTCTTTCAACCATGGCCTAAAAATGCTTAAATACTTTTAAAACTTGATATTTAGTTTTTAGTAAAAAAGCCCAAACTTTCCTTGAATAATCATCAATGAAAGTAACAAAATAAAGTGCACCACTATGTGTTCTAACTTTCAAAGGACTACAAACATCCGAATGAATCAAGTCCAAAACATTTTATTTTCTAGAAGTAACATTTTTTTGAAAAGAAACTCTATGTTGTTTACCCGTCAAACAATGAACACAAGTTTTGAGATGTGTACCTTTCAAACCGGGTAAAAGCTCTTTTTTGAACAAAACTTGTAGCCCATTTTCACTCATATGACCAAGCCGCTTGTGCCACAATTCGGTAAAAGTATCATCTTCAAGTGCATTGACAACACCTTTACAAATTTTTCCTTGCATTGAATAAAGTGTATGAGTCTTCTTGCACTTAGCCACCACCAAAGAACCCTTTGTGAGCTTCCATATTCCATCACCAAATTTGTTGTTGTAGCCTTCATCATATAGCTTCTCGGTAGAGATCAAATTGAGGCGAATGTCGAGAACATGCCTCACATCTTTAAGTAACAACTTGCAGCCCAAATTTGTTTCCAAGCAAACATCACCCATGCCAATAATCTTGGACAAACCTTCATTACCCATTCGAACAGAACCATAATCTCCTTTGATGTAGGTAGTGAAGAAATCAACTCGAGAAGTCACATGAAAAGAAGCACCGGAATCAATCACCCAATTACTCTCTTGTCCCACAAAATTGATACAAGCATCTTCACAAACGACCATGAGATCATCGGTAGTAACTGCCGCTGTGTCTTCTTCCTTCTTATCCACACTTCTGTCACGCATTTTCTCCTTATTCTTGAGCTTTCGGCATTCTCGCTTCATGTGCCCTTTCTCATGGCAATAATAGCACTCAGTGTATTTCTTTAAAAAAGAACCATCTTTTGATTTGTCATGACTTTGATCACGACCATGAAGAGTCTTACGTCTTCCCCTTGTTTTGCTTCGGCCTCTCACAACAAATGCTTTTGAATGAGAGGAACCCGTTGATTTTCTTCTAGTTTCTTCCTTTAACAAGCTACTAGTGATTTGGCCCATTGTGACAACTCCATCGGGTGTCGAATTACTAACTGTCACAACCAAAGTCTTCCAACTTTCGGGCAAGGAACTAAGTAGCATCATGTAGACGTCCCCGAACGCATCCTGGGGAAAGGGAGTGCGAGTCCCCTCCGTTCTGGTTCGATATTGGGTCACTACAGTTCGAAGGACTCAAATGTCACGGTTCTTAATCTTGAACCGAAGAGTCCAAATCTGGCAAATCGTTTTTGAAAACAGATTTTTTGAAAGAAGTGCCAAACATGGACTGCTTCGCCAGATACAGAGTCGCCACCTAAATATTTTATTTTTGGGAAATTTAGGAAACCCTGACTCGGTGCCAAAGGCCACGTGTCCGTCATCACCAAAGTTGCCTCGGCTCGGGAACTTGGGTACGATTGGGGAAGGTCACTTCGTGAGCACCCCCGCTCGCCCGGTCAAAGACCGGCCTCTACTAACCATGATATCTGATTTTGAAAACATTGTACGTTCTTATTCCGGTTATTAGCCTAGGTTACTATGTGATGCGCACAGCATACAAGTATAGACTGGGTCACCTGAATTGGAACAAAACATTTCATGTTTGTTTTTGAAAATGGTTTGATGGTGCTACCCGTAGGTAGGCTAAGACGTGAATTTGCCATCCTCGGGTGGGCTTAGAAAACATGATTTTGCCACTATCTAGTGGGCTTAAAACAAACATTTGATGAATTGTCCCAATTCAAATAACTCAACCTCCACCCACAGGCATTCAAGGCAGTTATATCACATAAGCACATAGCCTCATGGTAAGCATGCTATTCATGGCAACACTCACACACATGCAAGGATGCTAAAGCATAAAACTCACCGAGTACTCCAAGCCAAAACAGAAAACCGATTAGAAATCATACATGATCCTAAATATTCAGAAATGCCTAATGCAACACATGCAATAATGTAACTATAGCAGGCTCGGCTATTCTAAACATGGCATATGAAATGCTACAACTAACACGTATTCAATTTGGAATTGAAATACAAATGCAGTTTGTATGATGCGCCGAGCCCGGTGTGTGCAAAACAGATGAATGATGCAAACATGCTGTCATACTGTATGCTAATTGAAACATGCCCTATATCTAACCACCGTAAGCGGGTAAATAAAAGGGAGAAAGAAGTGGGGGTTGGAAGATATACATCACACTCACCCACACTTATTACAATTTTGCCCTCGCGTAGAGGGTCCGAATAAATAATACAGTCCCAAATGAAAGAATAATACAGTCCGAATATTACAGTCCGAATAATATACAAATTCCTAATTAATTTACAAATTAAAGAAGAAAAACTGTAAAACTGGCATGCAAGCCAAGGACTGCCTTGACTCCGTTCCGGATAATGAAATGATGCATGTTTGGGCTGCTTTGCGCGAAAATCCACTGGGATGCCCCAATTAGCCTCTGTTTGCAAGGTTCCTCGAAGTGCGTGCCAAGTCCCGAAAATTTGCTGATTCTTGATTTTTGCTGCAACAGAGAGCAGGAAAGGGGCATAGCAATGTATTTCACAAATATATGCATGCCTCGATCCTCGTGCCACCAATCACGCATATCGATGCATGATGACCGAGGAGCCGAAATGCACAATTCAATATAGAATGAATGCACATGGAAATACAACTAGACCTAACTCCATCATGGATAATCAGGAGTGTCGGCGACTGGGGAATTGAGACCCGTTCCGTCACTCGGAGTACGAAACGCACCTCGTTTCCCGTGCTCGGGCTAACTCCTATCTCGAACACAATGCAATATGCATGATATGTATGAAATGCAACTAAGATACAATCCTAACATACACAATGCTATGAAAATGAGATGTCTCGGAACGCGTGCACACGGGCACGCAAACCGAGGAAATGATCCTAAGGCACAAAATGCCATACGCAATGCAATTGGACTTACACTAACATGAGAGAGCCTCAGCCACACTCACATAAGAGGCCGAGAGATGAAAAATGAGATGCCTCGAAATGCATGCACATGGGCACGCAAACTGAGGCAATGGCATACACGATGCAATGAGACTAAAATGGCATACAGAATGCAAAATGGACTTATACTAACATGGGTGAGCCTCAGCCACACTCACATAAGAAGCCGATTGATGAAAATGGAGTGCCTCGAAATGCGTGCACACGGGTACGCAAACCGAGGCAATGGTACTAAAGCATGAAATGGCACTCCAAATGCAAATTGGGCTTACACTAACATGAGAGGGCCTCAGCCACACTCACATAAGAGGCCGAGAGATGAAAATGAAGTGCCTCGAAATGCGTGCACACGGGCACGCAAACCGAGGCAATGATATATAGGCATGAAAATGCAAATTGGGCTTACACTAACATGAGAGGGCCTCAGCCACACTCACATAAGATGCCGAGAGATGAAAATGAAGTGCCTCGAAATGCGTGCACACGGGCACGCAAACCGAGGCAATGATATATAGGCATGAAAATGCAAATTGGGCTTACACTAACATGAGAGGGCCTCAGCCACACTCACATAAGATGCCGAGAGATGAAAATGAAGTGCCTCGAAATGCGTGCACACGGGCACGCAAACCGAGGCAATGATATAAATCATGAAAATGGTATACAAATGAGATGTGGCATATGGCATATGGAAAATGCAAATTTCAGCAGCCAAAATGATGCAAGAACAGCCCCCGAATTATAGCAAAATTACACCCGATGCCCGAAATGCTATGCTAAGCACCCGAAATGACTTGCAGCTATGCCTAACATACACAATATGGATATGAAGTGTAAATACAGATGCTAGGCAGTCCCCAAACTAGCATTTTTCCAGTACAAAGCATGGCCAAACAATGATCACAGGCATGGCAAAAATAGCATGCAAAAATGGGGGAAAAGAGGGGAATAATGAAACAAGTGGTATATACAATGCTCAAACTGAAAAACACAATTCTACAACATTAAAGAGGGGTCAAAAATATGCACATTTACAAGAGATGACACCCCCGAATTCAGTATGTAGATATGCTCAATATAGCATGCAAGATGAAGCCAACAAAGGCTATAACATGAGGTATCAAAAGGATGCACCAAACAGCCTTGGACCCTTAACAAAACATGAACAATGGGTCATTTTAAGACTCTTTCCAAGCCTGATGAAGGCTCAAAAACAGAAGCATGATGAGCTAGCAAGACATGCAAAAATAAGGAACCAAAGAGGGTATAACATGAAGTACCAAAAGACATCACCAAACCACCTAAGACCCTCAACAAAACATGACAAGAAGGCCAAAATAAGGCTCTTTTCAGGCCTGATGAAGGCCGAAATCAGAAGCCAAATAAGCTTAAAGAGGCATGCAAAATGGGGCCAAAGAGAGGTATAAAGAGAGGCCATGCATGGAGACCCCAAACAAGATTTATCCCTTCTAAAATGTTGTAGAGGGACCTAAAATAATCTCAATCTCAGTTAATGGCATGCTCAAAATCAGACTTCAAATAGGCTAAAGAAACCATGCAATTTTACGGTAAATTGGAAGAATTACAAAACAAGTGCATGATAGAACCACCAAACATGGTTGAGCCCTTCTTCAATGTTGAAGAGGGGCTCAAAATAGGCCCACTCACAGTTTACATTATGCTAAAAAACAGATCACACGCAGGCCAGAAATTCCATGCAAAAATGTGGCATATCAAGGAGTATTGAAGCAAGTGCACTAGGGAGGGCTCAAACAGGGTTGAGCCCTTAAACAAACATGAAGAATGGCTCAAAAGAGTCCCACTTTCAGTAGGGGTCGGAGCTCAAAACCACAAGCAAAAAGGATAAAAAAATGGTACAAGAATGGAGCTCAAAAGGGAAAATGAGTGCTTACCCTTGTAGACCAAGACCTTGGCTGCTTCTAGGACTGAAAATGGTGCCTTTTATCTGCTGGAAGGCCCTCCTTGCTGCTGGAAATGGTGTAGTGGTGGTGGTGCTAGGTGGTGATAAAGGGGGGGTGTAGAAACTTGGATGATTTTGGTGTTTTAAATATAGCGAGAGAGATTGTATGGAGGAGCTCCCAAATCAGATTTTCTAACCCTCAAAATCACAGCTGGGGCTGCTGTTATATAGACAAAATGAGGGGGAAAATGGAGGGAAAAAAGGGAGGGAAAACATATCAAGTTTCCCGCCAAAAATGGCCAAAAGGGAAAGTGGTAGCTACGGGTTTCAAATGGCCGAGAGTCCTCAACAAAGTTGAAGAGGGGCTCAAAATAAGACACTTTGTAGTTTACGCCCAAGTCCAACGCAGCCCACAAGTACGCCTAAAATACCGTGCAAAAAGGCCCAAAAAGAGGTAAAAAGGCAAGTGACAGATGGAGATGTCAAACAGTAAGAGGTCCTTAATAAAACATGAAAAGGACCTCAAAATATGACTATCTCAAGTTTGGGTCGGAGCCCAAAAATGTAGAATGAAGGTTCGGGAGCCGAAACACGCAGTTCGAGACCCCGAAAGTGGGCTGTTAGGCACCGGGAGTGGTGCACGACCACGAAGTTGGTCTCTCGGACCACAGTGTCCCTAAAAAGGGAGTAAATAGGATGCATGCCAAAAACCGGGGCAAACGGAGGTGGTTAGACGGTCCCAAACCGAGGCACACGGCCTGACGGCTCCGAAAACCGGGAACCGGGCTCCGAAATGGGAAAAATGGCCTGCGACCACAAAACGTAGCCTACGGCCACTGAGAGATGGTCTACGAGACCTCTCCCTCCCTTTGGGAAGAGAAAACAGAGAAAACAGAGCCTGGTTCGCAAACCGAGGCAAAGCACAAAAGAGTTCGGAAGTCCGGAGGCAAGGCTCGTAGCCGGGACTCCGCAACCTCAGAACGAGCACAATATGCAACATCACCAAGCGCTCAATTGATGACGTCTGAGTCTTAAGGTCAGTCAAAAATGGGGTGTCTACACATCAAAGCCTGCAACTCATCATCAAAAATAATTTTCATAAAAGCAAGTTGGTTAACAATACTCTTTATTTCATTCAGATGTTCCGGAATAGGGCTGCCCTCTTTATATTTTAAATTAACCAACTTATGAAACAGAAAAACTTTATTTATAGCTGATTTCTTATCATAAAGGCCTTCTAATTTTTTCCATAAATCATGTGTTGAAGTTTCAGTAGCAACACGATGAAACACACTGTCATCAATCCATTGACGGATAACACCAACGCCTTTTCGATTAAGCCTTTTTCCATTCATCATCTTTCATATCATCAGGTTTGCCACTATCACCCTCAATAGGTCCATACAAATCTTTACAAAATAATAGGTCCTCCATTTTAGTTTTCCAAGTTACCCAATTGCTTTCATTGAAGCTAAACATACGACCCACATTTTCCTCCATTGATTTACACAAATAAATAAACCCAAATAAACCGTAAGTTTTGATACCAGTTGTTAGGAAAAATATGTGATTCCCCACAAGTAAATCAATCAATGGGAATAAAAACTAATACGGAAAAATTAAATAAAAAATAACACAAGAATTTTACGTGGTTCCCTCAATGTGAGGTACGTCCACGGGATCGAAATCCGATTCCACTATCAACCAAAGAGTTTCCAAACGATTACAAACGAGACACGAATGGTCTCACAAACCACCCTTAGGTGAATTCCAAATAATCACAAATAAACAAGAGGAAAGACCTCACCAAATAGATGAACAAAATCTTCAAAATCAAAGTTATAAAAAATCCAAAATAATAATCCAAATCAACTTCGAATCAAAGGCAATAGAAGCAACTCACCGAGCACAATAACTCACCGAACTTGATCAAAAACACTGCTATTAGTCCACCAATTCCAAAGGCACGAATTCCAAAGGCACGAACTGATTAATCAAATATATTATAGCAGCCGCACTCTGTGTTGCACCAAAAACAAAACCACATATATATATATATGGTTGAGTCTTGAGTTTGTTTTATCAAACCCTAATTGTTACTAAATTGAATTGTGTCTCCATAAATTAGATATAATATATTAAAATATATTATATCTAAACCAAACCAAATTAAAATTCTTTAAGAAACCAATTGGCTTCCAAACTCCACTAAGGAGATATACCCAACATAAAGTGAGGTGGGAATAGTGGTTCCCAAAAAATATAGTAAGTTTTATAATTTTGATATTTACATTGATCTTCTTTTAGTAAGGTTAAATGAACTGAAACTAATTCAAATATTTCGTGAACATGAAAATAAATAGTGTAAATTATATATTTTCATGTGAAAAAGGCATTTTTTTCATTTATATAATAATAAAAAAATGACTGTGTGTTACATGAATTAAAATCTTAAGAGAATTCAATTTAATTATATCAAAATTATGAGACTTACTATATTTGTTTTTTTCTAAATCTCAAACGGGATCAATACAATTTACTCTTTTTTTTTTTCTTTTTACGTCTATTAAGTATTTTTTTATTTCCATTTATCTCAAGTTTTCTGGCCATTGCGAATCTAATTTCATTGATTCCAACTATTTATTTGGTAAGATTTGTATATATCATAAAACCAACTTTTTTTTTTGACACACATCACATGCAATTAATAACATGTGCGAGTGACAACAGAAAAAATATGTAGAAATTTATAAGCGACTTCCAAATAGATAATTGTGAGCAATGGTATGCATAAGTTTATACTTTTACCCTTTAAAATATATGAAAAAATAATTTTATTGTGATAATTGTAAAATAGAAAAAACGTATTCAATTTTAATCTTGAGTTTCTTAATAAAATAGTATAAAGGATACAAAAAAATTCAACTGTGCTTGGTATCACATTTCTATTGAGAAAATATAAAAGCTAATGTATTTAGCCCATAATACAAATGATGTATTGATTTCACGCCTTAGTTAATGTGAATCTGGATTATGTCATAAAGAAAATTTTGATTCATATAAATGTGGAGTTTTACTTATATAAATAATTACACATAAAATTTACCTTTAAAAATAAGGAAAATTTACCTATAAATATTATATGGAGAAATGACTTTCGAATTTACGAGAAAAATATAATCTTTAATCCACAAGAAAGAAAAAATATCTTTTTTTGGGTGAATGAAAAAATATATATATATATATATATATTAATATTATTGATTGAATGAATGAAAATTGTATTTAGCCCATAATATAGATGATGTATTGATTTCCGGCAATGATACATACCGCTAAAAGTGGTGCTCTAAACCACCACTAGTGAGTTGGCACATACTTAAAAAAAAAAACACAAAAACAAAAAACAAGGCACAATGCTACCACATCATTAGTACTACCACTAATTAGTGGTGTCAACCATTTTCCATTGATTTCACGTCTTAGTTAATGTGAATCTAGATACTTTATGTCATAAAGAAAATTTTGATTCATATAAATGTGGAGTTTTACTTATATAAATAATTACACATAAAATTTACCTTTACAAATAAGGAAAATTTACTTATAAATATTATCTTGAGAAATGATGATTCATTTAGTTCTAAACATTTTTTTATAGACCAATTAATCTCATTAATTTTGAAAACATAGATTTAATATATTACTTGAAAATTAGATTTACGGTTATACCTTTATTTCTATTACGTTTCCTTTTCTTTTGTGTTAAAAAGGTAAAATACACAACTTATATAAATTAAATTTGAAATGAATTTTTATATGAAAATTTTTTTTATTTGAAAAATATTTCTTAGCAAATAAAAGCACAAGTCAAAACCATTAATGATAAAATCACCAACCACTTAGCAAAGAAAAAGAAAAGATTAGTTTACCCACCAAAAAAATAAAAATGAAAAACTTTAATGTGCACTAGCACACACCACAATCCTTTTTGTTTCACATTTGGTTGCTTTCACATTGCACGCCCTAATACTTCTCATCAACCCTTAGACCTAAACCAACCCAACAAATAAAAACAAAACCACACCCAAACCCATCACTAAACCAATTGAACCACCACCAAATGCTGGTGGTGCAACTGATGGAGCCGGTGCAGGAGCATAAAAATGTGATGGATGATTCAGTGTTGGAGAAGGCGATAGCGATGGCTTTGCTGCCGAAGATGGAGATGAAGATGGTGATGGTGAAGGTTTGTGAGTGGTGTTTCTTATAGCCAAGACAACAACAATGAGCTTCTGACCCTTCTCGCAATTATCACCATTACCACTAATGAAGAAAAATGGACCTGAATTATCAAACTTGAACACAGAATCACCATCTTCTAGAGATCGTATGGGTTTGGCTTTATTGCATTTGTTGTAATCATCTTTATCCACAACCAGAACAGAATCAGACCCTTGCTTATACTTGAAGACTGCAAAAACAAATACTCACAACTCAAATCATTGAAAGAAATAGAGGAATCCATACATACATATAGTACTGGCAGCTGCACACGCTATGCGTATGTAATCAATGATGGACCTAGAGGGGGCAAGAGGGGGCAACGATGGCCCCCCACGATCTCAAAAAACTCTTTACATATTAGTATTAACTATTAATTATTTTTAAATTATACAAATTCACTATCTCTAAGTTTGGAGAAAAAAATGATTGTTCAATCTAGACCTTTCTACGAATGAAAGGGGGTTTAAAGTAATAAAGTGTAATAATTTCGAGATAATATAACAACAAAATTTGATTTCTCACAATTAGTGTCAATAGATTGTTTATATATATATATATGCTATTTTCATATTTTATGTCCATAGAAATTGATATTGTAGTTTATACTTTCCTTCTAAAATTTTTGTTAGAATATATGTTTACCCTCTTACGTTAAAATCCTGCATCCATATGTAATTATGTATAAAAATGAGAAAATACAAATCGGTTTTGAAAATTGATTAGCAATTATTTACTGAATGTAGCATATCTATTCATTCAGATAACAATTCTATAGGCATTTCTAAAACTTGAAATTGTGTAAAACTTCAAAAAACAATTATGGATTGTGATATATATAGTGAGAGAGAGATCATTACCAAGAGAATCATTGACTTGAAAGCGGTTTCTTCCAGCCCAGTGGGTGTACTTCTCAGTAGGATTCAAGACCCACCCATCTTTGCCACCAACATAGAAATTATAAGCCTGTGATGAGCATAAAAAGCACATCAAGCTCAAAAGAAGAAAGTTGAGATATCTTTGAGACTCCATTGCAGAAGCAAAACAGAAAAAGGTAGACAAATGAAGGAGAGACACAGAGAGAGGGAGATGGGAAACTCAATTGAGGTTTAGATGGATATATAGAGATATGGTGAGTGAGGTTTCCGTTGATGAGTGAGGTAATGCCTAATTGTAAAATGGAAAAAATGTGTAATGCATAGGCTGGAAACTTGAGTAACTGTCATAAATTTTGCAGATAACCGTTTCAAATTGAAACTTTGACTCTCCAGCTAAGTTCTTACGCTTGGCATAATCTCGTATATTTTAACAGTCATTTTTTGAAATTTAAATTTCTCAACTTAAAATGCTTTTCATTTTATTATTAGTTTTATAAAGGTTTGGATTGTTTATTTCTTTTTTTAGATCTTGTGATACTGTTGTATCAAATTAATCTGATCCTTTATTAATTTTGTAATGAAAATTTTCTTCCGAGTCTAAAAAACAAGAATATATCCATTTAGAATTATCCAAAGAGTTAAAAACAAAAACAGAAAAGAAAAAAGAAAAGATTTATGGATTTGAAGTTTTTAAGATTGTGGTAGTCTGTATCAAAAATTCTATCAAATGTCAAAAATTCTATCAAATGCCTCACATGGGTGTGGGATCCACATGAGATCTACATTGTGTGGATTTCACACCTATGTAAAACATTTAGAAGAACTTTTAATAGAATTTTTAAAATTTCTGACATTACTCAATTTGTATATCCACCCAAGAATCTCAAAAGGGTTGAAATTGCAATAAATTAATGAATTGATGGTAAAAGAATCAAAGCATTCATTATTTGACATTTTGCCCAAAAGGTTGCTATTAGCACACCATCAATTATTTTAGACTCGTACTCATAAATTTTAAAACTCTTAAAACTTATTTTCTCCCTATAAATAATACTAAAAATATTATTGTGAAAACCTTTCACCCATTTGAATTGAATGCAACCGTCACACCCCAAAAAGTCTCTCTTCCAAAAATTCTAACAAAACCTATGAATGTAATTACTACTTCATCTCCACATACTTGTTCATAACCTAAGAAAATGAATGTAGGATTTTTTTGTTATTAATTCAAAATTTCCCTTTTGTGGGTTCTGCGATCTCCACGAGTTTCAGTTATCTGTTCCCAAACAAATAAGAAATGTTCGGTTACCTGTTTCCAAACAAATGAACAATATTCAAGCTTGTCTTCTCGAATTTCAGTCATATGTTTTCGAAAAAAATGACGAATAATTTTTATTATTTTTGTCATTTTTTTAAGAAACTTACGTTTACAAGACCAATCTCCTTTGAGCTATGAAACTCCTCTGAATTTTTATTATTGTACTCTTCTCGTCTCATGGAGTTGTGGTTGTCCGAAAAACGTTCACTCATTATCATTGCCGGAGAAGTATAGGTAATCAAATAGTTACCACCATTGTCGCCGAAATATTACCGCCAAAGGGTTTTTAAGATTTTAAGGGTGGGTATATGTTTTGAAGATAGTATTTGGAGAAGATGGTTGAGTGATGATGGAGGTATGTGCTTTCATAAATCTTAATTCATGATGTAGTGTGTAAGCTTAATTGTGATATAGGATGTCTCAAAATTATTGATTTTCTTTTTAATAATTTCTTTTGAGATTATTATTATAATTAAAAAAAAACTAAAAAATAAGTTATCCAAAATAATTAATGAAATGCTAATAATAGCACTCTTTACCCAAAGATTATGGTAATGTTTTCCCCAATTTTGTTTACCCCGTGTGGACACAAGTGTGGTTTGGCTCTCCTCAATGCTCAATAATGCTAATTTCATTAGTTAGAATTTAGAAAAATCATTCCCACATACATGAAATAGAAGTGTTTCATGTTGTCACCAATTTAAATAAAAAAACAAAAGCCCTATCTATCTACCAAACTTACAAACTATGAAAACAACCATTCCATAGAGTAGCACTCTATTTATTTGAACAAAAAATATTTTTTATATTTTTTTATGTTTGATATAATAGAAAATGAAAGTCAACGAAAAATATTTTTTATGATTAATGAAAAACAAGTATATTTGAGCAGAAAATATTTTTACTTTTAAAAAGCAAAAAATATTTTTTGAATTAAAATTTTACTAATGTCACTACATCACTACCACCATTATCGGCACCACTCTTACCTCCACCACCACACCACCATCACCACGGCCATGGCCACCATTACCGTCACCCCACTACTACGCCACCACCTCCACCACCACCATCAGCAAACATGAAAAAATATTTTTTCCAAAAAATATTTCTATAAATAATTTTTTATTAAAAATTATTTCTATCTAAACAAATGGAGAGTGATAAAGATATATATACCTGACTTTTTCCAAAACATGCAATAATGAGAAACTCAGGTATTAAGGCTTTGTTTGGGAATAAGCTTTTTTAGTAACTTTTTGACTTTTTGGCTAAAATGTGATGTAAAAAAAACTAATATGTTTGGGATGACTTTTTGACTTTTTACGAAAAGATGTGCAAAAAGTAGAGAGAAAATAGAATCTTTGACTTTTTTGTATGGGTTGTTGACTTTTTTATTTTTTTAGTAACTTTTTGACTTTTTGGCTAAACCGATCGCTTCCCAAACGAGGCCTTAGACTGTTTTTCATATCTACAATAAATTACAACAATACAACCATTAATAATTTATTAGTAGGTTACGTTATTTTTGTTTTGCAATATATAGTAAGTTTTTTTTGTTTTTATGAGAGAGGGATAGAGACTAGTAATACGTATTCATAGTTTTTATTTAACATTTTACTTAAAAATATTAATAGATAATTAAAATTCATTTGATACATAGATCTCATAATACACAATACATTATTCAATCTAAGCCACACTTTAAAATTCTAAATAATTTTTTTGTCATCGTTTTGGGTAATTATATTTATTGGGTGGAGAATGTAGAAACATGGAACAACTGTATAGCTCTAATTCATATATTTTCTATGAAATAAAAGTCCATATATATAGACTATCATACAGAGTTTATTCTAGACAATCCCTGCAATCACTTTTCTTTACAACTCATGCCACATGCACTCTTGCTTTACAACTCATGCCAACACTCACTCTTATTTTACAACTCATGCCAACACTCCCCCTCAAGTTGGTGCAAAGATGTCGCCAATGCCTAACTTGTCGAGTGAGTTGTGGAACATTTTACTTGACACGCCTTTAGTTAGCATGTCTGCCAGTTGATCTTCTAATTTAACAAACGGAAACTGAACTATCCCAGCCTCGAGCTTTTCCTTGATGAATGTTGATCCACTTCAACATGCTTTGTACGATCATGTTGGACCGGATTGTGAGCAATACTAATGGCTGCTTTGTTATCACAAAATAACTTCATTGCTGAAGCAGATGGGAAACCAAATTCTGTAAGTAACTTCCTTAACCAAAGGAGTTCGCAAAGTCCCTTATTTATCGCTCTAAACTCAGCTTCTGCACTAGAAAGAGCCATGACCTTTTGTTTCTTACTCCTCCAAGTAACAAGGTTTCCTCCTACAAAGGTGAAATATCCTTAAGTAGATCTTCTGTCAGTATTGTTGCCTGCCCAATCTGCATTTGTGTAACCACCAATATTTAGATAATTATTCTTAGAGAACATAAGTCCTTTCCCTGGGGCTGATTTCAAGTATCGAAGTATTCGAACAATTGCATGCATATGATCTTTACTAGAACAGTGCATAAATTGACTTACAACGCTCACAGCATATGCGATATCCGGTCGAGTATGTGCCAAATAGATCAGTCTTCCAACTATCCTTTGATACCTCTCTTTATTCGCAGGTAGCTGATCAGAATACTCTCCTAGATGATGATTCTGAACAATTAGAGTGTCCTCAGCCTTACAATCAAGCATTTTAGTTTCTGCGAGTAAATCCAACACATACTTTCTTTGGGATAGAAAGATGCCCTACTTTGACCGAGCACCTCAATTCCCAAAAAATACTTCAACCCACCCAAATTTTTCATTTCAAATTCGGTCGCCAAATATTCTTGGAGTTTAGAAATCCCCCCAATGTCATCTCCAGTAACTATCATATCATCAACATAAATAATCAATGATGTTATCTTTCCCTTGTCGTGTTTCAGGAATAGTGTATGATCTGAATTGCTCTGCTTGAAACCACACTATTGCATAGCCATGCTAAACCGTCCAAACCATGCACGGGGAGATTGCTTCAAGCCGTATAGTGCCTTATTCAGTTTACATACGACTCCATTTTGAGAAGATGAAAACCCAGGTGGAACATCCATATATACTTCCTCTTTGAGATCACCATGAAGGAAGGTAGTCCGTACATCAAACTGATGCAGTGGCCAATCTAGATTAGCTGCAAAAGACAATAATACCCTGACTGTGTTCAGTTTCACCATTGGAGAGAACGTCTCATGATAGTCTATGCCATAAGCCTGTGTGTACCCCTTCGCCACAAATCTTGCCTTATACCTCTCAATAGATCCGTCAGCCTTGTGTTTGATAGAAAAGACCCATTTGCATCCGACAGTCTTCTACCCTTTCGGCAGAGGAATAAGTGTCCATGTCTGATTTTTCTGAAGAGCCGTCATTTCCTCTTGTATAGCATGCATCCATTTCGGATCACTCAAGGCTTCGGGTACTTGGTTAGGAATATAATTAACAGACAACTGGTGTACAAATGTTTTGAGTGAATCTGATAACCTCTGAGATGAGACATGGTTGGCAATCGGATATATGGATTTTTTACTCACATGATCTGGAGAGTATCGGTCTGGTGGTTTTCCACGGTTATGCCTGAAAGATAATTGATAACCAACAGAAGTATCACAAGCATTATCAGGAGAAGGAGTAGTTACCTCACGAATATTCTCAGGAGATTGATCAGTCTCGGGTATTAAAGGTTGATGAGGGGGGTCTTCATCGTCGAGACTTCTACCGGGTTCTTCTCTACGGTCAGCCATACAAGCTGGTGTAGTTATGATTTCCATTCCAGGGTCAGCAGTTCTTCCTGATAAATCAGTAGGAGCGGCGGCTGTAGTAGTGGTAGAAGCTGCTGTAGGCTCGGGAGAAGCTACTTCTGTCCCCATTGTTAGGAAATCAAAAATAGCCCAATTCTGCTCTTCATTATGTTGTATCTCCCTTTGAAGAGGAGAATCGGTCATTGGGTAAGGGAAAAAGAACTCAGACTCGAGAAATGTGACATCCATGGTAACATAAGTACGTCGAGTAGGTGGATGATAACACCGATACCCTTTCTGATGCGTTGCATAGCCCAGGAAAAAACAACGTAGAGCACAAGGATCAAGCTTAGTACGTTGAGTTTTCGGGAGATGTACGAGAGCAACACACCCAAATATCTGAGGTGGGAGCATCAGGATAGAGGGTAAAGAGCCATGGCAAGAGAGAGCCTGAAGCGGTGTCTGAAAGTCCAAGACTTTGAAAGGCAAGCGATTCAACTAATAAACCGCTGTAACAATGGCATTAGCCCAATAACTACGAGGGGCGTAGGCACCAATCAAAAGGGCCCGAGTAGTCTCCAAGATATGTCGATTTTTCCATTCTGCCACACCATTCTGTTGAGGAGTAGCAGAGCAACTGGTCTCATGAATGAGACCACGGGTGTTAAAATAACTCTTGAATGTATCATTCATATATTCGCCACCATTATTGAAGCGGAGAATCTGAAGCTTGGCAGAGAATTGAGTCTGAATCATGGCATGGAAGGACTGGAAAAGAGGAAGTACGTCACTCTTACGTTTCAACAAATAAACCCAAGTCATGCGAGTACAGTCATCCACAAAGGTCACAAACCAACGAATCTGGTAAGGAATTAAAACTGGAGAAGGTCCCCAAACATTGGAGTGTACCAAAGCAAATGAAACATTACTTTTATTCAAACTCAAAGGATAAGGCACACGGTGACTCTTAGCCAAAATGCAAGTGTCACATTTAAAGTCAGATTCACTAATGGCAAAAAATAAATCGGGAAACAAATGCTTTAAGTAGCTAAAGGATGGATGCCCCAAGCGACGATGCCAAAGCCAAATCTGTTGACGTTTCACATTGGGCACTTATTGTACATGATGAGCTTGGCCGGTACTGAAATCA
Source organism: Camellia lanceoleosa (assembly GCA_025200525.1). NCBI lineage: Eukaryota > Viridiplantae > Streptophyta > Magnoliopsida > Ericales > Theaceae > Camellia > Camellia lanceoleosa. The sequence continues at coordinate 124,312,522 of CM045764.1, read as the reverse complement.
TCCATAACATATAGCCCCCCCTCTTAGTACCATGACCAATGATCTCCTTGGTGAGAATATTCTAAAGAAAACAAAACTTGGGATATATTAGTGCACAATAATTGAATTCTTCAATAGCTTGTCCCATAGATATTAATTTACTTGACAGGGATGGAACAAGTAAAGTGTTTGACAATGAGAGTGAGGAAGAGAGAGAAATAGTGCCGGCTCCTGTAACCGGATAAGTGACCCCATTGGCATTAGCAATATTTACTCGTTTTGGTTGAGTAGTAGAAGTAAAGTCATTGGGATCAAACGTCATATGATCGGTGGATCCCGAATCAAGTATCCAACCATTAAAGGCATCCCGAGTGGAATTAAATAAAGCGTAACCACAGTTACCTGAAGCACTGAAAGGGGTAGAGCCATCTAGGAGATGAGAAGTACTTGTGGACGATATAAGAGACAACTCGGGATCCGCATTTGCTAAAGCAGCCTGTCCTGAAACACTGTTGACAGCAGCTTCACTTTCACTTTGTTTTCGGGCTTTGAACTCGTCCCACCATTCTGGAAACCCAGGTAATTTAAAACAAGTCTCACGGGTGTGTTTGGGCTTGCCACAATAAGTACATCCATGACCTTCAGTAGATGGCTGCCCAGAGCTACGGCTGGAAGATGACAAACTAGATTTGGGCAGTGCTGCACCAGACCGAGTTCCAGTTGCAGGCCGAGTTCCAGTGCAAGTTTCCCAGTTGGGACCATCGACAACTGCTGTTTCAGAGGCTGCGGAGTGGAGCGGGGTCCTCCTCAAGATACAATAGCAACGCCAACCTATCCATCTGTGTTGACCATCATCACGGACTGTCGTGAATCTTCACAGCGAACATAGGCATATGCCTGTTCGACTGAGGGGAACGGGTTCATTACGAGTACGTCGCTACGAACCTTGTCAAGTCGATCGTCTAAGCCATCAAGAAAGGTATACACTCGATCTTCTTGTAGAATGGAGGTAAATTTCTAAATATCATTTGGACAGACCATCGGATTGGGGCGTCGGAAATCGATTTCCCTCCATAAATCCTAAAGGCCATTGTAGTAGGTTTCAATTTGCCCACCGCCCTGTCACATCTTGGTCACCCGTTTCTTGAGATCATAAACCTGTGATATGTCTGTGCCGTCAAAAAAAGTTGTGGCAACGGCATCCTTCACTGCTTTTGCCGTTGGGAATAGAATGAAATTACCAGTCATGCTTGGTTCCATGGAGTTAATTAACCACCCTTTCACAATTGAATTTTCAGTCCGCCATTTTCGCCATGTCAGGGCAGTTTGTTGAGGCTGCTTGAGATCTCCATTGATGTATCCTAGTTTATCCTTGCTGGAGATATACACCTCCAAAACTTGGGACCACAGAGCATAGTTGATGCCATCCAACTTGATGCCGATCGGTGCAGCGAAAATTTCATGGGTTGGTGTCTGGTTCTGAGTTAGGGTTTGGGACAGTAAATTTGTCATTCTGGATGTTAGGTCTTCTAGGGTTGGGTTGGTAATGGATGTTTGGTCTGTGGATAGAGTTGCCATAGTCGGCTAGGTCTGGTGAAGGTGTAAAGTGTGAAGCAGGAAGCCTAGGATCTCTGCTCTAATACCATGTAGAAACATGGAACAACTGTATAGCTCTAATTCATGTATTTTCTATGAAATACAAGTCCATATATATAGACTATCATACAAAGTTTATTCTAGACAATCCCTGCAATCACTTTTTTTTACAACTCATGCCACATGCACTCTTACTTTACAACTCATGCCAACACTCACTCTTATGTTACAACTCATGCCAACAGAGAAGGGAATTGAAGTCCCGACCAACTACGTTTGCGCAAATGGATAAATCCCAGTGATTTAAGATAAAAAGGAATTGAACTTACAATATACTAACTCGCGTAATTGACAAGTATATCAAAATTGGTCACTTTTTGAAAATTTTGTTAATAGTCTATAAAAATATAAATAAAAAGAAAAGGGGAAATTACTATAATAAAATAAAATAAAAGTTCTCAAAATTTGACCCCTTTAACATTTAAACTCCAAATTTTTAATTTTTTTAATTTAAACTCTATCTTTTTAAATTGATTTCACTTCGAATCATCTGTCGATTTCTGTTTCGAAGCATTGATGGAGAATAAAAGAAATACACGTGGGACTTTCTTATTTGTTTCTCTAAGTTTATATAAGCTTTAAACTGTTGATTGAATCGCACCAAATCTAAACTCAATCTCATCAACACGCCACCACTGCATGAAAACCACACATCATAAATTCTATCACACATTTCATCACATGTGAACAAACCCGAATTTGGATCCTCTCTTTGAGCTTGTTTTGATATCTGAACCGTTCATATTTTAATATTTACTCACTATAACATACCTCAAAAAAATCAACTTAATCGGATATCGAAAGTATGTTCGAAAAACTGGGACTACAAACTATTTTTTAATAAACAGTTTTTCGAACACATACTTTCTGATATCCGATCAACTTGATTTTTTACAGGTATGTTATACTGAGTAAATATTAAAATATGAACAGTTCAGATTATCAAAATCGGACCTCAAAGTGGACCCAAAAATCCTCAAAGACCGAGCTCAATAACCAAACTCAAGGAGAGGATCCAGATTCAACAAACCCATGTACTACTCTATCTCTACACATCAATTTCCACGTCTACTGCCACGACTGTGATGGCACCTCTACTGTAGATCCACGTAAACCTCCATTACATAAAAATAAAGACAAAAACCCCTATTCTCTCTCCGAGTAATGCTAGGGATCATAAATAAAATGTCATAAAAATAATTATAAAAGATTCTTTATCTTTAAATTATATATATAATAAAATGTCACAAGCTAATTAAATGATGAAAAATTTTCACGATACATTTTATAATATTTTTTCATGATCCTTAACATTAGTCCTCTCTCTCAATTAAGGTAGCAAAAGCAACAAAATAAGAATAAGGGTAAATTAAAAATACACCTTTTAAGATTTGTTTAAAATATATTTTATCTCTTGTGACTTGAAAAACTACAAATACGTCCCTGTCAAAAAATTTTATTTAACAGAATTAACTGAAAAAATGAAATCTCGAACTATTCGTAGATATAATAATAAAATTATCTGAATTATTAATTGAAATAAAATTTTAATATCATTAAAAATTGATAATTAACTTGATAATTTATTAATAAAAATATTTATTTATTATAAAATTAGATACTTTTTGAACATATTATAATTTTTAAAATTACAAAAAATAAGTCGTAATTTAAATAAATCTCAAAAAGGTGGGTTTGTAATTTACCATAAAAACAACGCATTTCTTCAATTTTTCTAGTAGATGGTCCATTCATTGCACAGTGGTACTTAATGGGTCTTTATTTATCCAATCAAGTTAGCACCTCCAGTGTGTATTCTTCAAATTCTTTGAGTTGCCATTTGTTGGGTGGGTTGTTACAAAATTGAGATCTGTGCACAAATTATTTGAGTTGCCAATTGTTGTTGTTATTGCTTTAAATCTGTTTGTTGGGTGAAATCAAAATTGAAGAATAGCCAACTACAAAAATCTGTTTGCTTTAGATATGTTTGGCAATTGATCTTTCAAAGCTTGTTAATTTTGTTTAAAGCTAAGGTCTCATTTAGGAATAGACTATTTTAATAATTTTTTTATTTTTTTATAAAAAGATGTGCAAAAATATAAGAGTAGTGCTATTAACATTTCATAAATTATTTTGGATCTCTCATTTCTTTGGATCCCCACTTATAAATTTTGAAACTTTTAAAATTTATTCCTCTCAAATAATACCAAAATTATCCTTATGAAAACATTTCAACCATTGAATGTACACCCCCCACACCCCAAAAAAACCCCACTTCCAAAAAAATCCTATCAAAGCTCACGAAAAATAAGAAGAAGAGACAATGTAATTATTGTCTCTGCTGCCTCATCCACAATTGTCAAAGGTAGTATGCTCGCTCGCTCTCTCTCTCTCTCTCTATATATATATACATACATAATTTCTTAGTTTTTTCATAATAATTTCTTCTCTTGCAAAAAAATATTATAATAATTGGTTTAGTTTTCTCAATAAAACGGATCTGAACCTATGAATAATGTTCGGTTACCTATTTCCGAACAAATAATAAATGTTCGATTACCAATTCCTGAACAAATAAGCTATGTTCGGGCCTGTGTTTCCGAATTTTGGTCATATGTTCGAGAGTTCAGTTCTAAAAAAATGACGAATAGATTTTATTATTTTTGTCATTTTTTTTCAAGAAACTTATCCTTACAAGATCAATCTCCTCTAAGCTAAGAACAACGTCAAAGTTATGAACCTTCTCTAAGCTTTTATTATTGTACTCCTCTCGTCTTTTGGAGTTGTGGTTGCCGAAAAAGCTTTCACTCATTGTCATTACTAGAGAAGTGTAGGTAACAAAATGGTTGCTACCGTTACCGCCAGAATATTGCCGCCAAAGGGTTTTCAAGGTTTTTAGGGTGAGTAAGTTTTGAAGGTGGAATTTGGGAAAAATGGATAGGTGGTGATGGAAGTGGGTGTCTTCATAAACTCTAATTCATGATGTAGTAGGTGTGTAGGTTTAATTATGAAATGAGGTGTCCCAAAATTAATGATATCCTTTGTAGTAATTTTATTTGAGGTTATTATTGTAATAAAAAAAATTAAAAAATAGGAGGTCCAAAATTATTTATGAGATGCTAATAGCAGCACTCAAATATAAAGAGAGTGATGTGACAATTTACAGTAACTTTTTGACTTTTTAACTAAAATATATAATTAACAAACGAGGCCTAAATACAAGCAAAATCGAAAAAGATAAAAAATAAATTTGTTTGCTTGTGGGGTGTGGGCTGGGAAAAGGTAAGGGAGAGTGGTGAGGGATCACTGGTATCACTGGTAGTGGTGGTGGTGGGAGGTGGGGCAAGCATTGATGGTGGTAGTGGCAACGGTGATTAAATATTGGGAAGAAGATGATGTATATATATGCATATATATGATGTTGCGTAGGTATCTGATGTATATAGGGGTGCTCGCGGTTCGGTTGTCGCTAGAGAACCTCCAATCCGTCATCTGTGCGCTGGATTGACGGATTAGAAAAAATCAATCCATATTCGTCTGCTGGATTAGCAGATGCAGATTGAGCGGATTGGCAGATAGATGCGAATTGATTTGGCGATTTAAACTTTTACAAATTTTGAACATAATATAACAACTTATCAACATTATTTTTTTTTTTTATAACAATCTAACTCAATATAATCAAAAGATTATCAAGTAAATTATCAAAACCCAAATAATAAATACATATAAAAAAACCATGTATTATCAAAATAGTTCATTACTTCTTTTTTTATTCAAAAACTATTTAATTTGATTTTTTTTTGAAATTGACAAAATTAAGTCTTATATTTTTCACACAAAAATACCAAATATCAACACTTGCTATTTGATAAAAAAAAATTTCAAATTGAAAACACAACAAAATATGTAAACTTTTTTTCAATTAAAAACACAAACAGAATATCTAAACAAATTGAAAATACAAAGTCTTACATATTACTAGAGGTGTTTGCGGTTTGGCGGTTCGGTTGTAGCCAAAGAAATTTCAAATCTGTCATCTGTCCAAAACTATGGGAATTGAAAAAAATTAAGCTACAATCGTTTGCTCGTCATCACGCATCCGTTCAAAATGCAACAGATCAGTTCAGTTTGGGCAAATCGAAATATCCGTCGAGTATCCCTAGATGTATGTATATATTTATATGGTAAATTGACAAAATTATCCTTCTTCTCCGTTAGTGCTTTAAAACGGAGATAAACGGATGGATTGAATCTATATATCTATATATTATATAAGGAGAAGGGGTTTTTTAATTCATAAGTCTTGTGGGAGCTCTAATATTTCAAATTAAAATTTCTAATTTTTTGATTTTAAATAATTTAAAAAATCTTCTATTTATCTCATTCAAAAAAAAAAAAATCCTTGATTTGTGACTTTCAAATGGAAAGTATATCAAATATATTAAATAAAAAAATGATTTGTTATTGATAAATTTCATTTAGAAGTGTTCTAATCCAAGAAATCTGCTAAGAAAAATTATAACCTAATTAGTCTAATGTATTTATACTTTTATTCCACGAGGTCCTTTTTTCTTGATTTATATTGTTTTTGGACTATAATACCCTTATGTCTATTGTTGATATGTATTACATAAAAAAAAAAATATATGCATTTCCTTTTTGTTGCTATCTTTATTTTTTTAATTACTATTATTCACGTTTTTCTTTTTGATCAGTTTCATTCACATTTGTGGTATTATTTCATTGTGTTAGAGTTTCAAAACCTCTCTATTTGGTAGGGTTTATAAACTCTAGTTTACACATAGTGGTGAAATAATATTATATTCCTTCATTGTTGCAATGAAGCTATGTGTTCCTCCGTTGTCACTTTGTGTTCAAAGTTCTATATATATTCATCCATTGTTATTTTGTGTTCGAAACTCTATATTTCTCCATTGTTGTAAGTCGAAACTCTGTTTATATCTAGTCAATTTTGTTATAAACATATTCTTCAAAGGTAGGTTTGGTTTGATTTGGATTTGTGAATAGTGAAATTACATAGATTGTTAATGGTAGTAATAATGATAAAAACAATGATGAAGATAAGAATATGGGTGATATTTTTGTTTTTAGAGTGATTGAGTTTTTTTTAGATTTCTAATTCTATTGCTGCCATTGTTTCTATTTTTTTATCAATTAGTGTGAATGTTCACATTTCACATTGTTTGAAAATCTGAAAAAAATAAGTGTTGGAATATAGATATGGACATAATTATATATTTTGCAAGATGTAAATGTTCACATATCATTGGTTATTTGTTATTATATTTGTTGTTTGAACAATCATTTTTTGTTACTATTAAACAGTTGAAATAGTCATTTTTTTCTTTCAATTTCGTTTTATGTTACAGTGTGAATGTTCACATTGGTATGAATTTAGTTTTTCTAAAATTAGTTGTATGTTATTTGTGAATTGCGAACTGTGAACGTTCACATTGTATTTTGGTATGAGTTTTTTTTTTAAAATTTTTTTGAAAGTTAGTTGTATTTTGTTTTTGTTTTTTTTAACTATGCTTGTTGGTTGAAAAATCATTTTTGTTACCATTAAACAATTGAAATAGTCGATTTTCATTTTTTTTAATTTTATTTTATATTTTCATGTTGCAATGTAAATGTTTACATTAGTATGAGTTTTTTTTTTTTTTTTTTTTAAAAAAAAAAAAAAACTAGTTGTATATTAATTGTAAATTGTGAACATTAATATTGTATTTTGGTATAAGTTTTGTTTTTCAAAAGTTAAGTATGTTTGTTGTTTTTGTTACTATGTTTATTAGTTGAACAATCATTTTTGTTACCGTTAAACAATTGAAATAGTCATTTTTTACTTTTTCAATTTTATTTTATGTTTTCACGTTGTAGTGTAAATATTTACATTGGCATGAGTTTTTTTTTTTTTTTTTTTTTAAGGCTAGTTGTAGGTTAATTATAAATTGTGAACATTCACATTGTATTTTAGTAAGAATTTTATTTTTTTGAAGGTAAGTTATATGTTTGTTGTTTATTGTGAACATTCACATTGTGCTTTAGTATGTATTTTATTTTTTTCAAAAGTTAATTGTATGCTTGTTGTTTACTATGAACATTCACATTGTATTTTGATTTTCATTCAAATTTTTTGTTGCGTTATTTTTAAAATTTTCAAATTATAAAAAGGTTAAAAGTACATAATTTGAGATTTTTTTCATGAAATGTGGGAGAGATTTTCTCCTTAGAATAAGAGAAAAATTTTCTCCATAGAATAAGAGAAAAATTTTCTCTTCAAAATGAGGGAGAGATTTTTTGCATAAAACGAGGGACTATTGTTATGTGTTAGTTTCAAAATAGAAACATGTTCAAAAAATTAGAAATGATGATTTGTTCATATTACATTAAACATGACCTAATGGAATACTCAAAAAGAATATAAGTTAGATGGAATAAAATACTTAGAAAGAAGATTTATCAAAAAATGACCCAAAAAATAAAAAATATACTAATCCATTTCAAAATTTAAATTTGAGGGGCTTTATATAGAAATCAATCCATTAATTTAAATTTAAAATTATAATAATTTATTTCATAATTTATAAGTTTTAAATAATAACCTATTGCATGATTTATCTATATCTATATATTATTATAATTATAAAATATTGTCATCTTTATAACGCTAAAAGTTGTAATTCTTTTTTATCATTTTTTAATTTTGTTTAATATTAATATGTGTCATAATCTGATCGGTTTATAAATTAATTTTATATTCTTAAACTAAAATTTTAAATTTGAATTATTTCTTAAATTACGTTACTATAATTAGAATGAGATCAATATTCATTCCTTAAATTCAGCATCATTTATTGAATTACAAAATAAAATTTTAAATTTAAATTTTTCTTTAAATTATGCTACTATAATTAGAATGAGATCAATATTCACATGTGTCATACCAATATATCATAATATTATTGGTCTAAATATAATATATTATTAAATACAAGTATTCGAATTATTATTCACTATTAAAAGTTTATATTTTTATTTCTGCCTCTTTTGGTTTTAAATTTTATAAAAAAAATTATATCCTTTCAAACTATAAGGGCTTGAACACTAAATTTTTTTAATACAAATACATTAATTTTTTAACAAAAGACAAAAACATTAAAAAAATGAATGACTTTTTTAGCACTTGATAAAGATGGTGGATTCCGTTTGTTTGTTTGTTTGTTTGTTTTTTTTTTTTTTTTTTTTTTTTTTTTTTTTGGGGGGGGGGGAGGGGGGATTCAATTGTTGATTAAACAAAATGAAGGTTACATGTGATCATTTATTGTTCATCTAGATTTTTTAACCCTTGCTAAACATGGTGGATCCTATTAATTTTGTTTTTAATCTCAATTATCAATTAAACAAATTAAAATAAAAAGAATTTTTTTTTGGTCTCAAATTACTAAAAAGTGACTTTTGCTAAAACAAAATAGAAAGAAAAGTTATTTTTCTATTCACAATGATGGTTTGTAAAACTTCTTTTTTTATTAAAAAAAAGATGAGAGTTATAAGTGATAATTTATTGTTCACCTAAAATTTTCAAATCAAATAAAAATATCATTCTAAATTTTCTTCTTACCTTTTTTTTATTCAAATACTTTAATTTTGTAAAAAAAATATTTTTATTCTATTTAAATATTTATTTTAATTTTCAAATTAAAAATAACTTTTGAAAAATCATATTCAAATTATTTTATGTCATTATAAATTGTAATTTTTTTTAATATCAACTTATTTGATGATAACTTTCTAAAATGTGTATTTTTAAACATTTAAAAAAAAAAAAAGTTCTATTGAAAAAACTGAAACATATTACTTTTGCTTTTGTTCATTAATATTAAAATTTTAATTAATTTTATTTATTATTTTAAAAAATAAAGTAGCAATAATTTTATATATTTATATATACAGTTTTGTTTCCGTTGCTTAAGTTATTTAGGCTTGGTTTGGGAAGGGCTTTTTGACTTTTTGGCTTTTTTGGCTTTTTTTGTAAGAGAAGAGTGTAATGATTATGGGTTGGATGTGATGTTTTGTTTGTTGTGGCTAAAATAGCATATTTTGTTTGTTGTGGCTATAATAGCATATTTTGTTTTTTTTGGTTAAAATAGCCAAAAAAGCCCCAAATCTTGCTTCCCAAACGGTGCCTAGTGTTAAGTCTACTCAAATTTAATCCAAAATTTTGAATTTTTATATAGGTTCTCATTGAATTAAAAATTATTTTACCCAACCTTTATAAAATTCCAGGCTTGACTCAAGTTGTTCGAGTTGAGCTCGCCAAAATTTGCAATTTTGGCAAGGAGGTTGAAAATTATGTAATTGAAGTTGTGACAAATTAAAAAATTGATACACAAATTGTGAAACTTAAATTATATGTTTCAATATTTTTTTTTCTTCATAATTTGCATACAAAAATTTAACTATTTATATTATTTTATTTAAAAGTATGTTATTAATTTTTTCACATCCCGTGCATAGCACATGTTTACCACTAGTTGAAAATAATATATAAGTGTATAGTTTAAATTGAAAAAATTTAAAACTTCGTGTTTGATTTGTTAAAAAGATTAAATTTTAAATTTTTTTTTTTTTTTTTTTAATTTACCCAAAGAAAAATTTAATGTCCAAGTTTGAATGCTAAAACATTCAATTTTGGTAATAGACCAAGTATACCAAAATCAAATAAGTTATACATTTGATGATTTTGTTATCACTCAACAAAAACACTTTGTTCAAATCTGAGGGCTGCAATTGTATGAACATTAAGATGAGTTCTAAAAGAAGAATGTTGAAATTGAAACTCATTTTGATCTATTATAGCAGCCTTGATGATTCCACTTGCTTCCACTCCGACCGGTTTGTGTTATTACTACTATGTTTGGATAAAAATTTAAGAAAAAATTTGTAAAGAAAAAACAAATGAGAAAATGAAAACAATGAACATATATTTCATTTACTTTTTCTTCCTCTCTTCAAATGTCTACTCAAATCTTTGAGATTAAAATATGTGATTCAATTTTCAACAGAAATTTAATTCTCTGTACAACAAAAATTTGTAAATGTAACAATAAAGAAAAGTAATATGATCACCTTAAATAAAAATGTTTGGTGAAGAAAAAACCTTAAAAAATAACAGAACATATTCATATAACAATAATAATACCATGTGACATCATCAACAAATAAAAAAATCTCCCATTGCAATGCAATTGGATTAATGAGAGATGAAGCGTCCATCTAATCATTAGTTGGTAATACCACTTCACAAGGTAGTTCCATTACACTCAATATTTAATCATGATTGGAACACAAACTTAATTTGATTTAATTTTAATCCATTCCATGTTTTGGGTTTTCCTAATATCAACTCGAGCTGGTGGGCTTTTGGATTTAATCTTGTCAAAAGTGCAAACCATGTGATACTATTTGATTTAAACTCGAATCCTATCTATTGAAAATCAACTTCATAACCTTCCTCTATCTCAAAATACTTGTCCCCAATGCAACTACGAACGTGCATTGGGAACAGGGACAGAGATTTTAGAATAGAGAATCCCGTGTCCTTTAAATAATATGACATGATAGAAATATGACAAAATTTATCATGTTTCTCCGCCTCACCGATCACTACCTTACACCTTTTCATGTTTGAGGTTCACAGAAACTGCCCAATCTACAATGACAAGCTGGACCCTTTAACATCTTTTCTTTCTTCATATTTTAAAAGTATCAATGGCTATCTTCTCTGCATCTTGAATCTGGATACTGGCTTTGACGTTTGGGGTGTAGTAGACTACAAAAGACAAAAAGAAAAATGAAAAAGAAAAAAAAAAGAAGAAAATATTCAAAATTAAAGTTCGCAAAGAAACAAGGATCACAAAAATTATGTATGGATGTAAAAGGCAGCAGTAGATCAACCTTAGACGAAGCAGTCGTTCGTTCCCTTGGACTTGTTTCTAAGTTGTGAGTGTGCTCCACAATCGAACCTGTAAAAGCCTGCAACTTCACAAATGAGAGAAAGAGCTTACATAATTAATGATTACATAACTAATTTAAACCAGTGCCGGAAAAGGATAGAGCTTATATTCTCAACCAGTAACACATCTATCTACTTAAGACTATTGACCAGAACACAAGCATTTTCCATTTGGGGAAAGGGAAAAAAAAAAAATTTGTTTCAAGCAGCAAGCATGTTGATACTGGAATCAAGCGAGCAATACCTTATTTTTTGACTGGGGTTCCACTTGATCATTCTCCTTGACTTCAGGAAGTAACAAAGGCTTCTCAGCGGAACTGGCCTTATTAAGTGCGAAACTTTTATCACTTGAAACTTTTTCTGCAATTAGATAATGACAAGCCAATCAATGGAAACAATTTAAGGTAGAATTACAACTACGGGTGGATGTAATATGCTCTACAATCTCAACAGCATAATTTCAAATACAAAATTTAAGATCATTGTCAGCATTGCAAAAAGAGAGCATGCCCCCAATAAAATCATGATACTAAATTGTTGCTGTTCAAAAATAAAATAAAATCATGATAATCTTGAAAACTACTAAGAATCTAAGGAATTTAGTCAGCTTCCCATGTCACTCTTCTTTGAGTTTCTGCGTGTAGAATCCCATTCCCCAAAATATATATATTCAAATAAAAAGGCCATTTTGTAAATTTATTGTCCAAAGATGCTTCCTTAAATTGTGTGTTGTCAACTAAGATAAAATGAGAGAGGGAGTACATAAAAGATCCCAGACTGTTTCACAACTTATTTCTGAAAACTATATATATAACAATATAATTGCAAATTCAACACAACAAACGTAATATGCAACCGTGTATGATCGTACAGAAAAACAGAGAATGCATCAGACTAACCTTCAGATACTGATTGCACCTTAAAACCTTCAAACTGCATTTTGAATTTTCATAAATGAACAAAGAAATGAATGTGAACATGTGTTTCGAAGAATAAGCTCATCAGACATGTAGTAAGCAAAATCTGCAAAATAGCTAGACAAGGAAAGCAATGGTGAAGATATGGCTATTACATTCACCTGGCTGTCCGAATCTTGTTGAAAAGTGACCTTACGTGTAAGCTTTTTACTAATTGTATGTTCATCCTTTGACTGCTTGGGTGGATTACTTAACTGATGGCCCTATTTGATCAGTTCCTGAAACTCAGTAAATATCTAATGCAAATTTGGTGGAGGAGCTATTAGTTCCACATTTCAAGCGAAAAATCAACTATCCTAAACATTACCTCTGAACTTCTGGGCTTCTGATCAAGAGAAGATTGGATTTTATAGCCACCAAAATCAGCTTTGGTGTGCTCATCCTCGTTGCACCCACTGACACTTTCAACTACAAGTTCCTTCTTCTCAATTTCATCAACCATGGACATCATACGAGCATTGTCTTCATTTTCATCTTCATCAACCTCATTGACACTTTCGGCTGCAAGTTCTTCTCTTTCAAGTTCATCCATCTTGGACAATATACGGGCATATTCTTCATCTTCATCTTCAACAACAGCATTCATGTTGTCTGCCACAGAAAAATTAGGAGGATCTGGTTCTGCTGTACCTGAAATCATACAAAGAGTATTACTGCCTCAATAACAACAATCTCAACACTGGAAATTAGAAGTCCAATAGAAATGCCTTTGTCACCCAAAGAAGTCAGCTGATTGGAGCGTAGAAATAAAGACATGCAAAAGAGAACCAGCTACCGCACACGTAACAATGAGGCAAACCACAAAGCATTTCACAATAACCAAGAACTAGAAATGAATTATTTTTCACTGATGGGTAACAAACATTTTTTTGCTATGATATTACAGGTGCTACTTGAACATAACAAACACCGGTCCAATACCCATATCCTCCAACTATCTAGTAAAAATTACTTTGCTCTAAATGATGACTAGTAAAGAAAAAATAAGTTTTATTTAAACAAGTAGAATATTAATTTATCAACTTTTAAAACTATAAATACATCACATAGCATATAAACCCAACATAAAAAAACAGTAAGCAGAATCCCCCAAACACATACAAATTCAACTGCAGTCCAAAATTTCGAAGGATAATCAAAGATAATAAAAGGTGAGAACCTGCCTGCTTTCGACACCTTCTCAACAGGAGTTTCCTCAATATATTCTCTTATCTCCACAAGACCCTCCTGTTTTACCCATGAATGAAAATATCAATAGATGAACATTGGCATGTGAAAAAAAAAACAAAGAACAAGATGAAAATACGTAGAACAAATAACGTGATTACATAGGTAAGCCCACCACATCAAGCACAAAGACAGGTTATTTTGTCCTTCGAGGTTAGGATGGACAGATCATTTTGCCCTTAAAAGTCTGGATAAGAAGTTGAGAACAAGCATAGGCACAAAAACTGTTTTCTGTTTTTCTTATATATAAGAAGAAGAAGAAGAAGAAGAAGAAAGTCTTTGAAAACCTATGAAGCACAGGTACGAGTACTGGTACTGGTACGATACGGGTGCGTTGATACGGTAAAATTAAAAAAAAATAGGGTACGGGTACGGCTTGGTACGCTTGTAAAAAATATTCATTTTTAATTTAGAGTAATGCAAAAAATAATCAAATGGTTTAATTTGTTAAGGTCTAACCTATAATTAACATTTAATGCCAAAAGGAAAAGTATAAATCAAAATTAAATATCGATATATTAAACAACTTACAAACCATAGTTTAATTTTAAAATCATGCTAAGCATAAAATAAAAACTAAAAAAGAAATCTAGTGAAATGAGTTTTATCTCTGTAGTAGAAGGAAAATATTGTTTCAACTGAGGTACAGTATGGCTTGGATATATACTAAGTACGCCTGGGTACATCAAAAATTAAGAAGAAAAAACTTGGGTACGTGTTTCGTGTACCCAGTACGTATGTAGAAGTACCATACAACGTACGGTACGACGGTAAGTACCCAGTACGGGTACGACATGTTTTTCGAAGTACCCATGCTTCATAGTTGAAAACTCAACCAAACAGGGTGATTGTTTTTTCATCACATACATTTTCCTTATTTATTTTATAACAGTTTTTGAAAACTCAACCAAACAAGGTTTGGGCTCAATAAAAAGCAATGAAAAATTGCTAATTCAAGCAAAATTTGTTTAAATTCCACAAAACAACAGAATTGAAAGACATACTGCCGCTTCTGCAGCTGTGGCATCAAAAAATGAAGCCTCAGCCTTCAGATCCTGCATCGCAGCCTTAAGGGACTCAACTTGGGATTCCAAAGATTTCTCTCTTCTTTTTAAAATGTCAATGGTTTGTTTAGATGTTCTGTCAGCATAATAACCTTCTCCCAAGAGAACCTGCAAATAAAGTAATCATAACATGCAAGGATAAATTATATTATGTCATGTAGCTCACAAAATCATTTCAGAGAAATACTATTCCAGAGTGACAAAGTAAATATCATGAACAAATTATTCTAGACAATGGTTGAGATTGGCAAAGATGATTGGCCCCAAAATCATATTAGAAGTCCCCAAAGGCAAAGATTGGCAAATGAATGCCTATGCAAAGCTGATTGGCCCTCCAAAATAAATCAAAAACCTTTCTAAAAAATATCAAGTCATATATAACAGGGATCTAATCAGGCAATAGCCTATCTCGTCATCTAAATTCTTAATAAGATAACTATGACCTTTTACACTGTCTTTATAATTTACCCTTAAATTAATCATTAAGGGGCTTTTAAATTGTCCCCAAAGAAGTGGATTAAGCAATTTTGGAATTAGCTCTTTAAGGCCTATTTAGAATTAAATGTGTTTAGTTGTAGAAATGCAAATTACCTTTCTTTATGAAAATTTAAATTTGTTTCAAGATGAAAAACTTACAAACCCACACAAAAAAAAAAAAAAAAAAAAAAAAAAAAAAAAACCGTAAATTTTTGTGAGGAAAATAAGTTTACAGCACCCTCAATTAATGGGGACCAACATTGCGTAGTGTCCTATTATAATTACCCAATCTAGAAATAGAAGACTCGAAATCTATTATGTTCAATGCCTACACAAATTTTGGATAATTTCATTTACAAATATGCAGACATTGAACTAGTCAATTAATAATTTAATTTTAACAACCAAACAGACCCTAAATTAAAATTACTAATATGCACATCATAAAAAGATTTTCATGAAAGGAAGAGTCTGTTTCCAAGAACTTGAAAAAGTTTGATAGCTTTGGAGGCAAAACAATCCTGTCAATTAAAGAAACTATCCATTCGTAGAGTAGTTGCATTGCATGATTGATTGACACCCAAAAATTGAATTTGCAATTTAACAACAACACAGTGTGATTAAAAATGAAATTAGCAAGAACACATTGGTATGAACAATTCATATTAAAAAATTGATACAAACTTAAAAGAGTAGTTGCATGTATACAATTGAGATCGATGGATTGATACCCAAAAAAGGAATTTGCAATTTAACAACAACACAGTGTGATTAAAAATGAAATTACCAAGAACTCATTGGTATGAATCAAACGACCAGGAAAGAAGGCGGCTTTCCCAAATGGAACCTGCAAACCATCCCCAAAAAGAACAATCAAAGACTAAAAACGCGACAAAATCTACGAACCCATGTGTATGTGTGAGTATTTTTTTGGCACTAATTAGTGGGTTTCGGGGGGTGATTACCATGATGTCGTGGTGGAGTTCTTCGGGGAGTTTCTGGACTAGATTGATGAGGCTGGTGTTATCGTCTATGAACTCTCGAAGCTGGTCGAGATCTTTGTGGCGATCGGCGATGGTGTCCTGAACGCGCTTTGAGGCTTTATGGGCTTCCTCAGGGGGGAACAGGGACGACAGTGATGTTACTGTTCCTTTCACTGGCTCTTCCATGGCTTCTGTGTGTCTTTCGTGCCAAGTGTAGAGTGTAATTGTTAATTTTTGTGAGCGTTGATGAAAAGAGAGAGGGGTTTAGCTGCGTTTGGTTGGGGATTCGAATTGGGATTGGGAGAGAGAAATAGTAAAGATAGGCAAAATGTGAATAGAGTGTATTTAAATTTTATTTAATTATATATATATATATATATATTTTAAATTTCTCACAAAATTCACCAACCAGTTTCTTGGCCTAGTATCAGAGAGACCAAGATGGAAGTGTTTACCTTCTTGGGAGTATTTGGTTTATCAAATCTTTTATTTAATTTGAAAAAAAAAATAATAATTTGATATGATATATTTTAAAAAAAATGTCTAAGACCTCTTTTTTTTTTTCCACCCTTTTGACTCCCTTTCTCTCTATCATTGGTTGGATTTTTCTTTTTCTTTTTTTTGTTTCCCTTGTCCTCCAAGCGCCATTTGTCACATGTGTGTGGGGTGGTGGGGTAGTGATTGGAGGAGTCTCTATCACTCCTCATACTTTTATTATTTTTATCAATTCTATTCATTGTCTGTGAATAGTAAATTTTTATTTAAAATTGATTGTTCAAAAGTTTGTTCATTCGGTTGTTTATTAACAACCGCCTACGAAATTTAATAGAAGATTGTTTCCTTTATTTGATAAAAAAAATTGTTACTTATTTCATTTGATATTGCTTGTTGGCAGGGTTGAAACTCATATTTTAAGTTTTTTTCATTAAATTTGAATTTCATGATAAATTTGAGAATATTGCAAATCACCTTAGGCACTTACAAAATTGGACAGATTTGAGTAAATGTTTGAAATGTCCTCAGGCGCTAAAAACATTGATTATTTAAGTCTCATTTGACAACATTATTTTTTAATTTAAAATTTAAAAATTTATTAAAAAAATCAAAATATCATCAATCTATACTAAAAAGTAAAATATTTCATTTTCTCTTTACTTTTTGTACATCTTTTCGTAAAAAACTAAAAAATCATCCAAAATATATTAATTTTTTTACCTCATATTTGAGCCAAAAAATCACTAAAATAGCATGTTCCCAAACGAGGCCTTAGTAAATTTTACAAAATATCACATCCTATCTATGTATATATTATATAAGAAACAAAAAGGTGTTTTTAGAAATGAGCCTTGTGAGAGTTTCAATATTTCATACTAATTTTCTTGATTTTTTTAATTTTAAATAATTAAGAAAATTTTCATTGGCTAACTTTTATTTAATAGTCTCACATCACGAAATAAGGGAAAAAAATTAGTTATTTTACTCATATAAAGAGAATCTTATACTTTCATTCCATTTAGTGAGAGCCTTGTGCGAGTTTCAACATCTCATACTAATTTTCTTGATTTTCTTAATTTTAAACAATTAAGAAAATCTCCATTGACTAGTTTTTATTTGATAATCTCACATCAAAAAAAGAAAGAAAAAAATGAGTTATTTTACTTATATAAAATGAATCTTATATTCTCACCCCATTTAATATTGTAGTATTGTGCATGTTTCAATTTAATATAGTTTAAATTTTAAAAGTTTTAATTAATTAATTATGACCTAACCGATTAGGTTAAATCATTTTTTATTTGATTAATTTGTTGGTTTAACCGCAATTTTAGCGGTTTTATCAAAATATATTGATTAAATTTGTTTGATTTGAAATAAACTAAAGATTGATATGATTAAATATTGAAAGATGAGATTGCTTGATTAGAAATAAATTTTCCACCCAAATAATTGTTAACTTTTATTTTATAATCCCACATTATAAAGAAAGAAAGAAAAAAAGTGAGTTTTTTTTATTCATATAAAATGAATCTTAATAGTATTGTGTATATTTCAATTTAGGACAATTTAAATTTTAAAATTAAAGTAACATTTAAAAGTTTTAATTAATTAATTTTTGTATAAGTTTGTTGGTCATTTGACCTAACTGATTAGTCTGAACTATTTTGGGTTTGATCGATTCGCCGGTTTAATCGCTATTTCTGATAATGATTTTATTAATTTTAAACAATTTAAAAAATTTATATTGGCTAACTTCCATTTAACCATATAAAAATAAAACTGTAATTAGTTTATGATTTATTTTATAATTCCACACTAGGAAAAAAAGAAAAAACAAAGTTTGTTTCACTATCTATCTATATATTATATAAGAAAAATGAGATTTTTAGAAAGAAATTTTCTAGGAGCTCAAACCCTTATTATAAAATTATTGATTCTTTTTTTAATTTTAAACAATTAAGAAATTCCTATTGGCTAGTTTTTCATTTACCTTTATTTTACAATCTCACATTTGAAAAAGAAATAAAAAGTGAATTGTTTCACTTATGCTCCCATTTGTATAAGCAAAATGAGATTTTAGTGAGAAGCACTATGATCAATATCTCATACTTATTTTTTTGATTTTCTTAATTTTAAACAATTAAAAAAATCTCTATTGGCTAACTTCCATTTAACTTTTTATTTTACAATCCCACATAGACGTTTTGATTCAAAAAATAATTTTGTATGAGATTTTGGAATTTTCATAATATTTAATTTTAAAATAATTACAATCTCACATCGTGAAAAGAAAGAAAAAGTGAGTTGTTTCACTTATATAAAGTATTACAATCTCACATTGAGAAAAGAAATAAAAAGTAAGTTATTTCACTTATATAAAATGAATCTTATAAAGGGGGTTTTAAAGGAAAAACATTCTATAAACTTAAAACCATTATTCTAAAATTATTGAATTTTCTTAATTTTAAACAATTAAGAAAATTTCCATTGGTTAGCTTACATTTACATTTTATTTTACAATCCCAAATCGGGGGGAAAAAAATGAATTTGTTTCATTTACATAAAGTGAATCTTATGCTACAATTTATATAAATTATTGAAATTTCTTAATTTTAAACAATTAAAAAAATCCCCATTGGTTAGTTTCATTTAACTTTTATTTTACAATCTCACATTGGGAAAATAAAGAAAAAATAAATTGTTTTACTTATATAAAGTGAATATTATATTTCCATTTGTATAAGCAAATGAATATTTTAGTGAGAAGCCTTATAATCAATACCAATTTTTTTTTCTTCTTAATTTTAAACAATTAAGAAAATCTCTATCGGTTAGTTTCCATTTAACTTTTATTTTACAATTCACGTTTTGATTTTAAAATTAATTTTGTATGATATTTTGAAACTTTCGTAATATTTAATTTTAAAATAATTATAATCTCACATCGATAAAAAAAAATATAAAGTGAGTTATTTCACTTATATAAAATGAATTTTATACTCTCATTTAATATTATAGTATTGTACATTTTTAATTCAAGATGATTTAAATTTTAAAATAAAATTAAAAAATTTTAATTAATTAATTTTATTGTAAATTGATTAATCTTTTGACTTAACTGATTAAGCTGAATCGTTTTCGATTTTAGTGTTCCTTTCACTGGCTCTTCCATGACTTTTGTGTGTGTCTTTCATTCCCAGCGTAAAGGGTAATTGTTAATTTTTTGTGAGCGTTGATGGAAGGAGAGCGGCGTTTAGGGTTTTAGGGGGAGCTTATTGGTCTACTATTAGAGAGGTGAAGATGGAGTGTTTACCTTGTTGGGAATTCATTTAGGAGTGTGCGCGGTGCGGTTCGAAAGATTTGAGAGTAAAATTACAAACTGAATGGTGGGTTGGCAGATTAGTAGATTGATAAAATGCGGTTTGGACGGTTTTTAGCAGATTGCCGAATTGAATAATATTCTAACTAATTATCATATATTTGTATAATATATAACACTAATTTATATAATATTTTTTATATATGTAACACAAAATAATTTTACATAATATGTTTCATAGATATAACTATTAATTTGTAATAAATTTTATATCTTAAATCTCTCTCACACTCATTTTTACATTGATATCTCATTGGAGGTTAAAAAATAGATATGTATTACCTATAGCAGAGTGGAGCAGTTCAGTTGACGGATTATAAATTTTAAAGTTTAAACCGTGGTTAGCAGTTAGAGCGGAGTGAATTGATGCGGATCGATACAGTTTTAACGAATTGGGCGATATTTTGCATAACCCTAAATTCATTTATCAAATCATTCATTAAATTTGGAAAAAAAAAAAAAATCGATTTGATATATAATTTAATTATTTTTATCAATTCTATTGATTGTATGGTGAACAGTAAATTTTCGACCAAAATTGATTGTTTGAGATTTTGTTCTTTTCGTCGTATATCAACAGTCACTTATGAAATTTAATAGAAGGTTGTTCTCTTGATTTGATAAAAAAAAACTGTGGCTTCTTTCATTTGGTATCATTTGATGACAGGGTTGAAACTCACTTTTTAAGTCTTTTTCATTAAATTTGAATTGCACAACAGATTTAAGTAAATGTTGAAAATGGCCTTAGGCGCTAAAAAAATTGGCTATTTAGAAAATCTTATAAAATATCACATTTAAATTATAATAATTTTATATTTTCTCTTATAACTATCAAATTAATTATTAAATAAAATCAATCATCATTTCACATGTAATTTTTTTAACTAAATTAAAATAATCAAATAACAAAAAAGTAAAGTTAAAAAAATTAATCTCAACTGAAGGCCCTGTTTGGTAGAACTGTGGGAAAATGCTTATAGCTTATGCCTAAACAGCTTATAACTTATAACTATGAACATAAGCTAATTTCTGACTTATAAATTAAGCATCTCCTGCCCTACTCAAAGAATAAGCTGATTTCTGATTTTTAAAAAATTATAAGCTATAAGCTAAACCAAACACATCAAAATAGCTTAAATTAAACTAAAAGCTGAAATAAACAGTTTTTAAGCTGCACCAAACAGGCACGGAGACTCAATTGACGTCAGGAATTGCTTTTATTTTTATACAATAATTTTTAAATTTTTTTTTTTATTTACCACTGTATACCCCTATTTTGGAGACCCTTGCCACCAAAGCACGGTTCAACCTTTCGCGATCTCTTTATCCATCTTTTCATTGCAATTTAGAATGTTTTACGAGAACTTTAGTGGCGAAAAATAGGTTGGTGAAGAGTGCTGGTAAGTAAGGGCATTGCACAAGTGGCAAACAAGAAAGTGAGGGTTGCTAGGGAAAAGGAGGGATTGTGGTAAAGGCCAGAGATGGTATTAGTAGTAATGAATTGTAGATAAAATTGTCATTATTTGTGATAGTTGAAAGCTAATTTTAATAGGAGAGAGGTGTTGAGTTAAAAAAAAGAAAAGAAAAAAGAATTAAGTTCCGTTTGGTAAGGCTTTATAACTATGATTTGAGAATATAAATTGTATTTTAAAGAAATTGAGTAGTGTTTAAAGTAGGTTGGTTTGGTACATTCACAACTTTATAAAATTTTAAAATGACTAAAGTAAATTTTATGATGAGAAATAAATTTATTAACCGAGTTAAGTTTTTTTATTTTATTTCAAAAAAATATTATAGATTAAATTTTTTTTTTTATCAAATTACATAAGTATAGGATCTACAAAACTCATATAAAATATTTGATCATGGGCGAATTACACTAATGGTCCTTATAGTTTGGGGCTTGTGTCACTTTGGTTTCTGACTTTTCAATTGTGACGCATTTGACTCTGAATTTTGAATCTTGTTCAAAACAAGGACAATTGAAGATACCATTGGTTAATTTCAAGGACAAAATGGTCAATTTGATAAGATATGAACTAATTTGATAAAAATAAATGTCAAAAATATTTTTGAATTTTTAAAAAAAATTTCTATCAACTAAAGATAAAATTATGTAAAATTGATAAATTTTGTGAACATTTATTTATTTATTTATTTTTATTAAAATAATTTTTATTATATGTTTGGATGATGATCATGAGTAGTTTTTATTTTATTAAATTAGTTCCTATTTTTTCAAAAGTCAAATATGACAACAACTTTAATATCATTATTATACTAATCCATTATATCAAAAAATTAAAAATTAAAAATATTTCATATATTAAATATAACGATTACATATTAAAATCCTAACAACCACCCGTTATATAATCATTATTCAAACGCATAATAAAAATTAATTTGATAAAAAAATATATCTAAAAGATTTATCAATTTTACATAATTTTATCTTTGGTGGGGTAGAAGTAATTTTTAAAAATTTTAAAATATTTTGTTGACATTTATTTTTGTCAAATTAATTTATATTTTATTAAATTGACGATTTTGCCATTGAAATTAAGTAATGATATCTTTAATTGTCCTTTTTTTAAATAAGATTCAAAATTTAAGAATAAATGTGTCATAATTAAAAAACCTAAGAATAAAGTGACATAAGTCCCAAATTATAAGGACTATTAGTAGAATTCGTCAATTAATCATTCATTTAATAAAAATTTTGAAATCCTTTTTTTTTTTTTTTACCACCAAGGATGGTGGCCCAGTGGTGAAGGCATTGCCTTTCCACAGTGTCACAGGTTGCCTTGCAAGGCCAACTCCGTGACGTTTCGCTTTGCGGTGGTGTGGCCATTGGAGTGCTCAAGAGTGGCCGTTGGAAGTGCCGCAACGTGGCCTAACATTGGCCCCAAGTAGCCCAAGGTATATAGCCAGCAAACGGCAAAGCCGCAAATTTCATGTCAATAGCATAACAATGGCCAAAGAACCAATGATCTTGGCGTTTTGTTGCTTTGGTTCGGCACTCAAACGAAGGAGTTTCGGGCTGAAATTTTTATGGTAAAGAGGTATTGGGGGAAGTGTGTTCCCGACCAAGTTTCATGATTTTTCTCAATTTGTAGAATTTATGAAAAATCATTATGACTCCTCGGACATGTATGATGTTTCCTCCTGCCAGATAAAGAATGGCTTAACAAGCTACTATAAGAGGGTATGGTGTGCTACCTACCAACCTCCCCGCCCAAACTGGGCTTGAAGTGAGCAACCTTGAGGCAACTCAAGGGCGGGCTTTAGGCATCCAGAGGGGTGTCTAGAGTCTCCATGTGGGTTTGGGAGCCCCGTGGACGATGCGACGATGTAAGCACTGCGCAGCCCTCCCGGGTGAGAGGTCCACTACGTTGTTTCCACTATGCCACGCAATATGGTATCTTTGGGACTTGTTTTGGACCGAATGGGCTATCGAGGCACCACTAAAGGCCTCGTGTGCCAACTCTAGTGCTTGGTTTGGGTTCAACCTTGCACGAGGGGATCTCGTGGCTTAAGCTAAGCGGTCGGAAGGCAATACCGCGTATGTGGGCTATCAAATGAAGGCATTAAGCTACATATTGGCAATGTCCATTGAGGGACTACATTATGCTACGAGCAAGCTACGGATTGAGTTGTTGCCTTACTCATGCTACATGTTGGTGCAACGCTAAGGTGCGCAATGGCCTTAGGCGGAATCTAGCACACGTGTTGGCACGAGGATTGCGCCGTGGGCAAGAGATTGACCCTTGGTGGCTTGTGGGCCTCGCATGACCAAGTGGCCAACCCATATGCATCTATTGAGGCATGCTTGACTCTGTGACACTTCGAGACGCTGTTAAAGACCCAACATACAACGTTGGCTTGTCGGCTAAGTTGAGGACCTCCACTAACACATTGTTGCGTGGCTAGGCACCTTGATGACATAAACTTAAGTTGGGCGAGCACCTTGCTTGAGATAAGCTTGGTGCTATGAAGCGACTTATGCCGTACTTGGTGCACTTGAGGCGTCAGGCCTACTTGTGGCATCCGAGGGAAGACGGAGCTTCCTTGTGAAGTTGTTTTGCTTGACAAAGCATTGGGCCCTAATGTTCAAACGGGTGAGACTATCAACACTCGATTTGTCAACGAGCTATGGCGGGCTTAAACTTGGTGGAGTTTGAGCGCCACACGGGCAAAAATTGATCCGCTGCGCCTCTAAAGGAGTCGGCCCGTGACACACAGCCATGAGTCAAGTTCGACTCCTAAGGGACGCGAAAAAATCCTGAATTTTCCAAGGGCTCTCTGCGGAGACCTCGCACTGTACCCTGATCAAAATTTAACCATGGTTGGGGCGGTTGATGAGCTCCACTGGTGCCTCGGTGGTGGGTCCCCTCCTATGGGTTGAGTTAAATCAAGTTGGCAACCGACTACTCCGAAACCTGGGCCTATGGATGTGATGATGACACTTCATAACATAATTTTTCTTGTTAAAAAAAAAAAAATTGAAATCCGTACCATCATTCAATTTACTTGTCCACGTGTCAATTGAAGAGTCCCTAATTTTTTTTCCCACCTTGAGCGAAAACCACAAGTTATTGTCATATTTTTACATCACAGTCTGATCCTAACCGTCCATACAACAAAACCCCATTTACATGTGTCCCCCATCTATGATCTAACCGTTGTTTTTTTGATCAGTATCTAACCGTTGTTCATTCACCATCAATCATCACAAACAATGTGATACCGTTCTCTGATTGGACCGTGCCGTTCACGTGTTCTCTATCGCACATATCGTTTGTACCTCATACCCACACAGCGAGAGAGAGTTAGAGAGACTCCATTGTTTTGACCTTCACTTCACAATTATAGTAAGCGACGACGAAATCACCACCCACTCTTCTCTCTCTCACAGTTTACACAAACAAAACCCATATATATACATATAAAAATATGTTGTTTTGTATTGTATTATGTATATAGTAGTGTTTTCTGGTCTGGAATTGACTGGTGAAAGGTCTAGTTTGTTGAATCGATTTTCTTAGTTTCTTGTTGACCTCTCACTTTCGGTGTTTTGATCGGTGTCTCCGTCGTCGTTGTTGGGTTGCTAGTTCCTATTATTTGTTGACTCCTTTTCAAGCAACATCTTCAATTCCTCTCCTTCTTAACAATCATGGTTATCATCAATTCTTTGAGCAAAATCGAAGCTGAATTGTGCGATCAAGTGTTCTGATTCTGAAATTTCTATGGCGAACAAATTGGATTTTTGGGGGTTAGGTTTTATGGTTCGGATTGTGCTTGGTTTCTTCGTTTGTTTCGTGTTTTTTCGGCCTGTTTCGGGAGTTAGGCCTCTGAGGAAAGGGGTTCGTTCGTGGGGTGATGAGGTTAGTATGAATTTGGTTTTGTTAATTGGTATGTCGTGGATTCTTAGGCCATTTGTGCTTAACTTTTTTTTGTGTAATTTGCTATTTGGTGATGTTTTAATGATGAAAGTAATGAACTTTAGGATCCCAAATTTACAAATTATGATTGAATACAGTTTCTTCAATGTGGTTTGTAGTAAACGAGTACATTAGTTGACTGGTTAGGTTGCTGACACCTTATTGGTTTGGTGTCTCTTGAACTTGATTTTCTGGGTTTCTATTGAGTGAACTTGATACATTTTGGCTAATTAAAATTTTACACACACACACACCCAAAAAACAAAAAAAATTTGAATTTTTATGTGATTGTTGATGATCAGTTTTGAAAATGAAAAAGAAAAATGAAAATGTTAGGGGATTGTCTAAAACTCTATCATGAGTTCACATTCCATGACCTTAAGAGGTGGTTGGATCAGAACTTGCATACAAGTTGATAAGAGATAATATCGGTATATCAGATCCTCGGTATTGTAGTTTCATAAAATGCTCTCTCATTGAAGATCAATGTACAATATAATGTGCAATAAAAATGTGGGTAAATATCATTCTAATGGAAAGTAGGAAAAGTAGTATCAAATTAATGGAAACTTTATAACATTGAAAGAGAAGTTCATAAACTTCCCATAAAAATGATATTTCCCCTAAAAACATTGGCATGTGACCTTGAATTAAGTTCACAGTGCTTCATTGCAAGAAAGAGACTGAAATTTGAGTCTCCTTAACTTACCTATCCAAAAAAAAAAAAAAAAAGTGCCACATTGCAATTGATGGATGAGAACTTCTAATATTTTGTCTGCAAGTAAATATTTATTTTTATACATTTTGTATTTTACACATATTAGTAAAACAAAGAGTAGGGGAAACTGAGACCTATTCACTTCAGATGCGCACACACAAAAAATACTCAGCAGGTTTGCCTGCATGATACAGGGAAAAAAGCATAACTTTGGCACCAGTAAACTGAAGAAACAAGGATTTTGACTTGAGGGCAGCAGCATATGTTCTGTATGGCAGTGTAAAGGCTTAGGGTTTTGCGAGATGTCATGTTGTGGTAACAAAAGCTTAGAGACTTTTGTATGTGTTTAGTGTTCATTTGGTGATATAATTAAAGGAATGACCTTTAGAGAGGCCATTTTGATGCTAAATATTCAAAACAGAGAAAAAACCAAATAAATTACAGGAGTTAGAGTAAGTGGGGGAAAAAAGGTAAAACTAAAAGCCCGGCCCACTACATAAATTTGTTGTCTAGTGTCTACAGATACCTCTTTGCTGGTGTTAGGGAACTTGGGTTTGCATGAGTTCCAAATGAAACTAATTGTTATCATTTAGGAAAGGAAAACAGTAGCTGAAATTAATAGCGGTTTTCTGTAGTGTTCTTACTTCACCAAGATTTGATCTTTGTTATTGGTGACTAAGTGAAATTGAAGCTATCTAAATACCTATAGGCTGTAACTATAAGTAGCTCTCTCGCAATTGTTTCACAAAAATGTGATATAAAACCTCCATTTGATAGGAAACATATTTGTTGCCTTTAGATGCACTTAAATGGAAGAAATATTTTCTGTTAAACAACCTAATGGGATGTAACTTTTATTGATTGTGGTACCAAGTAATGTTTCGGCTGGGATTTAATGTTGATGATGCTTAACTTTTTTTCTTTTTTTTTTAGTTATGTATTTTTATTAATAATAGATAGATTTACAAAAGGTGCTAAAAGTGAATACAACTCGTGTAGACGGTCCAAGGGAAACACATGCTATCATCCCATACAAGTACAAGAATCTGGCTAAAATCTAAGAAGCATGGATTCTTCTAAAAAGGTTCCATGTCCATGTTGGACATGTGTTACACATGCCCAGGCATGTGTTAGGCACCCATTCAGACATGCCCTATTATGTTTTTAGACGTTTTTAGGTGGAGTTTGGACATTTAGAATACATGTCTATCTTGTAGACACACATAAACACATTGTTAGTTTGGATTTGATATCCCTTTACAAGGAATAAATGCTTACAATCTGCAATCAATTGTACTTGGAGGTTACCTCTTGTAGAATTCTTTGAGTTTGAACAAGTTCTCTCTTAAGGGCAACCCCTGCCCCCTCTCTCCTGGCAGCCCACGTTCATGCCAAAATTTGACCCTATATGTCTTCTGACAATTACATTATATGTTCAAGGAACTTCTTCCATTTCGTTCCTAATATCTTTAGATGCACCAAGATCATTAGAGAGTTACACAATAGTCTGGTAGACCTCAACTCCACCATAATGAGTGATTTCTACCTTCCCCCAATAATTTCCTGCTTGAATGCAAATGTCTATTACCATTTTGTCATTAATGGTCATGTGAACACCCTGAGTCTTTTGTTTCTAAACTTGCCTATGTAATTAAGGAGCAAAACAAAATCACAGTCCACCATATTATCTTTAAACTCTTCTCCCACATGTGACCACTGATTGACTGTGAATCAAATTTCCTATATGTCCCACTGATTGACTATGAAGCAAATTATTATTCACCGTACCATTATCATGTTTGCGGGTACTTATGGGGTCTACCATATGAATCTGATCTGTTACATCAAGGAATGAACACAACCATTTTCTTGGCTTATAATGGAGTCAATGTCTAGCTGTAAAAAGCCTATCTTATACATGGATTATTTTTTCTTATCACTTTGGAACTACTGAACTAGTGTTGTTCAGTTGGAGCATGTAGCTAACATATTTAGGCAATTGCTTTTGGTTTCTTCTTTCTTGTTTTTCCTTTTCTGGTTGTTTGTATCAGTAAGTTTTGATTGTATTTGTTGTATAATCATTTTTACTCTTTTTATTTTAGGAGGAAAATAGATCATACCCTTTTTTCAAGAGCTTGTCTGTTCTTTAGAATTCTATGACTATTTTCAATATTGGTTTTCAATTTATTTATATATATATACGAATTTGTAATTCATTTTTTTAAGCATTGCATTCGACTGTTGAAAATTTAGCTATTTGACATAAATATTGCTAACACGTGGTCTTATAATGCAGCTAAGTTTTATTGAATTTGAGATTGTTCTTTTTTATTTTCCTTGTCATCACTTCTTGCAGTGGCTTTCTATTAGAAAAGATGAGAATGAATTTGGCCCATTTTCTGCTTGGAACATAACGGGAACATACAGAGGTTTGTAAGTTTGTTGTGAATCTGATTATCTTATTATTCCAGCTAATTGGGAAAAAGTTTTTTTTTCTTTAGTTTTAAATTGCTTAATTCATTTTCCCCTTCTTTAATTGTATTATATGTTCTTTGTCTTAGGGGCATATGTGTAACTTAAGGCTCCATTTGGTGGAGCTTTCAAAATATAATTCCACACTCACTTTTGAGTGTGGTGTTTGTTTAACGTTTTCAAAAATTAATTCCACAATCACTTTTGAAAACTCTTTCCAAGGCGGAAAAATTTGGACTAATCGGTCATCTGGCCGGTTAACCGGGACAGTGTTCGGTTTTTTTTTTTTTTTTTGTGCACCTGTTATTTTTATGTTATAAAAAAAAATATTTGTGAAATTTTTTTAAAATTTTTTATGAGCTTTGAATAGAATTTTGGGTTATGTGTTTGGTCATGAGTTGTAAGTTTTTGAATCAAATATCATATGTCACATTACTCAATTCAAACTCAATTTAAAACTCTTTTCAAAACGCATAACCAAACAAATTTTCCATACTCAAATCATAATTCTGAAACTCACTAACTCAAAATACAACTCTATTATCAAATCATAATTTCAAAACTCTACCAGACACTACCTAAATGTTTCTGTAATTTTCCTTGCTCCTTATTTATGCCTTACGTCCATTGATAATGAGTTTCTTGAGTTAGGTGATTTGATTTAAGGTTTGTAGTTTCTAATAAAAAATGGCTTGTTTTATTGATATTAAGGTAATTGTGCGAACATACATTGTAAACTCATTTATATATTGGATGCACCAATCTTTGACTCACATAAAATGATTTGGAAAGCGAATGTGCCACTTATGATTGAAGTTTTTGCTTGGAATTTGGCTCATAAGAAACTAAATACTCTCTCTCTGTTTGTAATTTGTTATGTCGATTCCTTGAATATGGTATTAAAGCTCTGGTACTGAGAGATCTTGTTTTCAATTTGCATTATATATGTTCTCCCGTCATGTTTATTAGGGTATATTTTGTACTGTGTCTTTGCATCCTATTTGATTCAATTTCTACATTCTTGTCTCTCCATGTGTGAGAGGGGACTGCATGTGACAAAGGGTCTGAGAGCTTGATATACATTATTGGGTCCATTCCCTTAGGCCCCCGTCTGTTTTTAGAGGTAGAATGGAGGGGATTGATAGTGAGGGATTTTTAGTGAGGAGATTGATAGTGAGGGGATTAAGTAAAATTGTGTTTGTTTTGATGATAGTTGTTAGTTGTAGAGATTGTTAAATTATTTTTATATAAAATAAATATAAAATAATAAAACAAATAAAAAAAATACAAAAACATTAAACATTAATGTTTTTAAAAAAATCCCCAACATGTAAAAAATTTTTAAAAAATAAAAATAAAATAAAAAATTTTCAAAAATAAATAAAATAAATAAAATAATGATTTTTACTTAATAAAAAATTAAACATTAATATTCAAAAAAAAAATGCCCGACATGTAAAAAATAAAATAAAATAAAAAAAAAAAAAAAATTCTAGTCCGCCGAACTATTTTTCTAATACCAAGTCCTGGAGGCCCATCTGAATCCCATCTGTAAGGCCTATCTTAAGCCCTTTGGCTTAGCAGTTCCTTCCTCAATTCTGTAAACAAACAACACATTAAATGAGGTCCACAACTATCCTAATCCCAATCCCCCTCTCATCCCCCAAAACAAACGGGGCCTTAGAGCTTAAGTTTTTTTGTGTGTGGTTGTCTAACATGGCGAGGCAATTTTTGACCTGGTTCTCATTAAGAATGTACATGCCATCATTTTGGGTTATATTGGTGGCTGTTTATATTAAAAGATTAAAATTATAGTTTCTTTTATAATACATGCTCTTTGATTGGTACTTTATAAACCCTATTTGCTTGTTACTTATTCTGTTGGATCTTATTATGTACTTGTTTGGCCATGTGAGATGCAGGGTCTTGGAGGTTCATAGATTCCACAAATAGCTCCTCTAGGTTTCCAGATTTCAGGAAATCCAATGGAAATTCCATCTTTGAGTTAGTTACTACACCGACAAAAATAAATGGTGTACATTATGTTCAGGTGAGTCATTCCACTGGTTGTTTATGGCCATGTAAGCCTTTTTTTAATTATTATTTTTGTAATAATATTTTTCACATAAATAATACTTTGAGTGAAGAAAACATCTTATTGGGATGTGATCTTTCTATTGCTCTTTACTTTTCTTTTTTCCCTCATGTATTAAATGATTTTTGGGGTGGTCAAAAATGGGTTTTTTTGATTTTGGAAAATTCAATTGGTTAAACCGGGCTTGTTTTGTTTGCTGTTTTGTCTTGTTATGAAGTTGCTAGGTAGTGAATCAATGGCGGAAAGATAGTGCATCTTCCTTGGTTACTATCTTGAAACCTTGCCTTTTTCGAATAAACTTAAATGAATGTTTCTATCATTTTTTAAAAAATGAAGTTTTAAAGATTTAACATATAATTTGGCAAACTACATTGAATGGCAAACTGAAATTCACTTCAAAGGGCTGTCTTCCATTGTGCAACTTTTGTCTATGCGACGAACTGCATTGGAAATTGATGACCGGCATAATGAATTATGCCATACTATTATATTAAATCATTGAAGTGCCATGCCATCCTTAATATACATGCAGATCTAAACAATGTGTGTGCTTTTATTTGGGAGGATGCATTGTGCATCCAATTATTATAGATTTCTGTGAGTTGCCCATTGCCTACCAAAAACCCTTTAAACCTGGTTGAAGACAGATTGAATCTTAGATTTTTGCTATGGTTACAAAGAGATTTCACGAGTTAGGCTAGCCTTGCTGGCACTCTCTAGTCATAAAACTTGATTGAATGAGGCTAGTTCCACTGTTCAACATGAGTCAATTTGTTACTATTCCAAGCATCTATCCAAGGAATTATTTTAGGAGAAGTCAATAGCCTGTTTTATGCACATTCCTTTGTCCCTCTTTCCTACTGAGACATGATCTTCCATGGCTTGGTCATTGTTGTTATAGTACATTATTGTTTCATTTCCTTACTGTGCACAACAGGGGGTGATTATTTTTCATGATGTGTTTGACAACGAACATGAAGTTGGTGGTGCTCAAATCAGGGTAGAAGGTGTATATATTTGGCCTTTCAGACAACTTCGAATGGTAGCCAACAGGTACTCTTGGGTTCTGGTTTATTGGCTGTACATCTTAAGTTCCTTCAAATTGTTTTCTAATTGTGCATTCTTTACAGTCTTGGTCTTTTTAACATTACATTATTTTATTTTTTGATCCTTATCTTGCATACCTTAGATCTGCTTGATCATTAGTTAGTGGAGAGGGTATGTTCAATATAGCTGATCTTGTCTGCATACAAATTAGAGCAGAAGTACAATATCGGTTACATTCTGAAATGTTCTTATTGTCCGATTTAGATGTAAATTGTTATTTGTCCCTATCCGTGTGAGAATTCGGTTAATCTAATCTGATGTTCTTGAATAATGTCATTAACATTCATCTATCGGCTATCATCAAATTAAAAGGATGGTCACAATGATTGGTGATATGTTTGTCTCAGGCTGAAATTTCCTAGTCATTTTAAGATCTTCCTATAACTTGAAAAGGCATACCATGAGGTCAATTATAATTTTATTTCAATAATCTGATCAAAATAATCATTGGTGTAGCGGATAACATAGGTGGGTACGTTACTGTGAGAATATTATGCTAATTATGGAAATATATAAGATTGATTGTGTGGATATTAGATTGATTGTATAGGATTATTCTTATTTTGTATTTTAGATTAGGTCTAGAATTACTATATATATCAGTTGTACTCTTTGTATCATACACAATTGAATATACAGAAAACATTCAGAAATCTTACATGGTATCAAAGCTTGGTTCGAAACCCTAGCAGCCAACACGAATCTCTCGCCGGTTTTGCTTTTTGATTCCTTTCATCATTTGGTTCATCAGATTCAAAGTCAACCCATCTGAGTTTGGGTGTGCTTCTTTTGGTTCTTTCATCTGATTCGAAGTCGACTCGTCCGGTCCATCTTTCTTTCGTCTGGTTCGTCTTTGCTAGTTCTGTGGATTGTCTCACCCTAGTTCTCTGGAAGCTCTGTTATCTGGTTCTTTGGGATTGCAAAGCCTCTCTCTGTGATTTTGCAGGTCATCACAACCTTCGTTGGTCCTCACATTATCTCTCTCTCGTTGCCTTCCCTGGCCGCAACCCTTTCTCTCTCTTTTTCGCTGGTCGCATCCTCTCTCTCTTTTGCTGGTTGCTGTTGGCTTTTTGTTTCACTTTTGCTGGTGGATTTTGCTTTGCATTCGCTGGTGGTTTTGCTCAGTCATATTGAGCTTAGTTGATCTCACATACCTGGTTGCTGTTCGGAGCCCTAGGAAGCTTCATCGCTGGCCTCTGTTTCAGTCAAAGAACCAGGTTGCATGACTCACTCTGTGGTCTTTGTTTGGGTTTTGCTGGTTCTGGTTTGTTGTCTCTCTCTGAGGTTGGGTCTCGACTTCTTTGGTATTTGACCCATTTGATATTATTTTTCTGATATTACATTTAGACCCAGAACTCTTCTGGTTATTACGTTGTGGTTGTAAATTTGGGGTTTGTTACACTTGAACCCTTCAGTTTCTGGTTACTATGATGTCTCCGACTTCTAATGAGTGTGCCTTATGCCATTAGAGAGGCCATTGGAAGTATCACTGTGCTAAGAAGGGACGTCTGCCTGCTTCGTCTTTTCAACAGTCTCATCAACAGTCTCAGAACCAATTCTGGGCTCCTCCCGCTTCTGCTCTGGCTCCTAATCCTGACTTGGTTTCCTTAAGTGCTCAAGTTAGTCAGCTTCAGTATATACTGTCTACTTCCCAATCATCTCCGTCTATCTCCATTGTTTCCTTTTTTTCATTCAGATTTGCTTGGGTCTTCTTCAGATATCTTTTCATCTGTCTAGATTTTTGACTCTGGTGCCTCTCATCATATGACTCCTCATCTACGTTACACAGACTCGGGTACGAGTATCGAGTGCATATCTAGGGGTCAGACACCTTAAAACTGAAAATGAAAGATACATGGATATAGATCCAAATTTGGATACAGGTACAGGGATACGATAAATATTTATTTTTAATTTTTTTTTTTATTAAATTATCATGTTAAAAACTTATCTAAATAAATTTTTAAATAATATTTAATTAATTAAATACAACATAAAGGTATTTTAATTAATTAAATATAATATAAAAATATTTTAAAATAAAATTATTATCTTTATAAAGTTATTATTTTAAAAGTAATGAGGTAAGAGAGAGAGAAAGTCTTTATTGTCTTTAAATAATAGTGGGGGGAGAGAGAGTCATTATATTTAAATAAAAAGAGTGGAATAGTGTTGAGATATTATTTAAATAAAAGTAGTGGAGTCAGTAGCTTGCTAGACTTGAGAGAGTCATTATTATCTTTAAATAATATTGGGGTGAGAGAGAGAGAACAATACGGGAGAGAAGACAGATTGAGAGAGGGAGAGAGAGAAGAGGAGATCGAGAGATGAAGAACAGGAGAGATTGAGAGATCAAGAGAGAGAAGAACACGAGATCGAGATCGCAACAGGAGAGAGAAGAACAAGAGATCGACACAAGTACGGGTAAGGAAGATGAGATCGACTTCGCACTTTGAAGTCAATTGCACTTTGACTTCGTCTTGCTGAACTTTGCTTCAACATTTCAGGTTTCTTTCCCATTCCATTCAAATCAAGTTGTGAATTTCTATATTTCCTTGGTTTGTTTCTTCTCATCTTACCCTCTTTCTGTTCAAACCAAGAACAAGAAAGAAATTTTGTAACAAAAATATTATAGAACAACAATTAGCCATATCCATTTTTATTTTGCCGTATCTCGACTGTATCTCGTACTCGTGTCGTGTCGACACGGGTACCTCCCAAAAATGAACGAGTTCGTGTCACGTAGCTCCCCATCTCTCCTTAATTCAAAATTGTACTCCCCCTCCTTTTCCTATTATTGTTAATGCTACTAATGGGTCTGGTATGTCTGTTATATCTGTTGGGTTTGTCTTACCGTTTGTTATGTATGTTGTTTCTATTTCATCTGTCCTTTATGTTCCTTAGCTATCTGTCAGTTTATTATCAATCAGTCAGTTTGATGCCTCCAATTTTGATGTTATTTTTTCTTCTTCTATCTGTTTTGTGCAGGATTAGATGTCTAAGCAGTAGATTGGGACTGGTTGTAGAGTTGGAGACCTCTATGTGATGGAGAGCCTACATCTACCTATGATTACCTCTCCGATTGCTTTTTCCTCTTTTCAGTTAGATTCTTTGTCGAGTCCTTTTTATTTGTGGCATTCTAGATTTAGGGTATTTGTCTATTGATCGTTTATGGTCTTTAGCTTAATCAGGTATATTGGGTAAAATTTCTCCTAGTCAACTTATTAAGTGTTAGGGGTGTAAACCTGTCTAAATGACAGCCTTACCTTTTCGTAAAAGTACTTCTATAACTGATACACCGCTTTCTTTAGTTCATATTGATGTCTCGTTCTCCTGTTCTCAGTAAAGGGGGTTCTACATACTATGTTTCATTTGTTGATGACTGCACCCGTTACACTTGGGCTTATCTTATGACTCATATATCTGACTTCTACCGGATATATTGTACTTTTCAGTCTATGGTCACTACACAGTTTCGGTTTACTATTAAATTGTTGCGGTCTAACTTGGGCAGGGAATACTTTAAAACTGAGTTCTATGAATACTTTAAAATTGACTTGGGCCAATTTGGGTACCATTCACCAAACTTCCTGTATTGATACATCTGCCCAAAATGGTTGAGCTGAGCGTAAACACTGTCATCTCCTTGAGATAGCTAGGTTTCTCCTCTCTGTTTCCGTTCCAGCTCCATTTTGGGGTGAGGCAGTTCTTATTGCTGTTTTTCTTCTCAACCGTATGACTATCCCCTTTTTTCTGATCGGTCTCCTTATGAGGCTCTGTTATCTCAACTTCCTAATTATTTCCTTTTTCATGTGCTTGGGTTTGTTTGTTTTGTTCTTTTACCCCGTAAAGATAGGATTGCACTTAGTGCCCAGTCTGTCCTATGTACCTTTTTGGGTTATAGTCTCACTCAGAAAGGTTATCGTTGTTATGACCCTGTTTCCTGTCGCCTTTATGTCTCCCGCCATATTGCCTTTCTCAAATGTCTACCTTACTTTCAGCTTCCTCTTCTCATAGTCCCAATTTCCAAAAAGGATTTGCTTCATATTAATCCATTTCCTTCTGAGGTCTCTCCTGATGAGTATATCTCTGCTATTCCCTATGAGCTTATTCCTTCTTCTCCTTATACCACCCCTCTTACTGAGTCCCTCTCCACTGACCCCCATGAGTCTGTTCCCTTCTCTCCTCCTTCTTCCCTGCTTACTCCTCCTTCTTCTCCTCTGGTGTTAGTGTGTTCTCGTTTCAAGGCTCTTCTTCCACCAGTTGTCTTTGTCCCTATTACTGATTCTCCTGCTTCTAATGACTCTGATCTTGCTAACTGTAAGTATCTCCTTTGCATCCGTAAACAGGTAGTCAAACTTGATTTTGCTATAACATGTTTTTTTCCTTTATATTGTACGTTTTTGTCTGCTATTCACTCTTTTTCAAAACCTCCGTCTTACAAGGAAGCTTGTCAGAATCCTTATTGGATTCAAGCTATGGAGAATGAGTTGTCTGTTTTGCAGAAAACTAGTGCTTGGGAGTTGATTCCTTTGCTTGCTAGTAAGAATCTAGTTGGTTATAAATGGATCTACAAAGTCAAGACTCATTCTGATGGTTTTCTTGAGCAGTACAAGGCTCGCCTAGCTACCAAGGGTTTTTCACAGGAGTGTGGTATTGATTAGGAAGAGACCTTTGTCCCTATTGCCAAGATGACTACTGTTTGTACTTTGATAGTTGTCGCTGCTGTTTCGTCATTGGCCTCTTTATCAGATGGATGTTAAGAATGCTTTTATTAATGGTCATCTTGCTAAGGAGGTTTATATGCGTCCTCCCCCTGGCCTTCTCCATTCTTCTGGATAGGTTTATCGTCTTTGGCGTGCTTTGTATGGTTTGAAGCAATCTCCTTGTGCTTGGTATGATCGCTTTTAGACTGTTATTACTGAGCTTGGGTTTTATCCTTCTACTCAGGACTTTGTTTTGTTTCTCCTCCACACCTCTACTAGTTTTGTTGCCTTATTATTGTATGTGGATGATATGATTGTTACTGGTTCTGATTCTTCTGCTATCTCTAAGGTCAAGTAGCATCTGTTCCACACCTTCAAATTGAAGGATTTGGGCCTATTGCGGTACTTTCTTGGTATTGAGGTGACTTCTTCTCTCAAGGGTTACTTTCTGTCTCAGGCCAATTATGCTAATGAAGTTATTCACCGTGCTAGTCTTACTGACACTAAGATTGCTAATACCCCCATTGAGCTTAATGTGAAACTTAATACTACTGATGGTGTTCCTCTGCCTGATCCTACTTTATATCGAGAGCTTATGGATTGCTTAGTTTATCTGACGGTTATTCGTCCTAATCGTGCCTATGCAGTTCATGTGGTCAGTCAGTTCGTTTCTGCTCCTCGTTCTATCTCTTTACTGTAACAACCGTAGTGCTATTCAGATTGCCCATAACACTGTCTTCCATGAGCAGATGAAATATATTGAGATTGATTGTTATTTTGTTCGTCAGTATCTGTAGTCTAGCTCTGGCTCTATCTCGCTTCCTTTTATCTTTTCGACATTGTAACTTGCTTTACCAAGACTCACACCATTGCTCAATTTTAGTTTCTTCTTGGCAAACTCTCAGTATTTTCTGCTAAAATACACCTTGAGTTTGAGCAAAGGTGTGAGAATATTATGTTAATTATGGAAATAGACTAGATTGATTGTGTGGATATTAGATTGATTAAATAGAGTTATTCTTATTTCCTATTTTAGATTAGGTTTAGGATTACTATATATATCGGTTGTACTCTTTGTATCATACACAATTGAATATACAAAAAACATTCACAAATCTTACATTTACATGGACTTGGATATAAGTATCGGGTACAAGTGTGTGACTAGAGATCGGATTTATCAAACCTTAAATTTAAGGGTACAAGGATTTGGCAAAAAAGAATCATATTTTTATTTTTATTTTTATTTTTAATCTATTATGTGAGATAAAATAGTTTTACATGCAACATACAATGTCAAAAAGACATTTATAGCAATTATACAACAATATGTACATATAATAATAGTGTTAAATACAAATATATAAGAAGTGTCTAATGAAAAGTATCCGACACATATCTCATACCCTTGTCCAAGTGTCCGGTGTCTGACACGGGTATTTGATTTATTTTGAAGAGTCCGTGAAACATAGGGTGGGGCTTTTAGTTATTTGGTCTCATGTTTGGATCTGAGCCGAGGTTGGAAATATTAGTGTTGGTATGTGTAGCATTTTGTTGAAATTAGGGTTTTTCCTGTGGAATGTGTTGATGTTCACATAAAATAAAATAAAAAAACTATCAGTAACTTGATTTTCAATCAATTTGCATCACAAAAAGATAACTAAGAGAAAAGAAAATGAAAATGTTAAAGGATGCCCAAGAAACTAAAACAAAATTTGTTCAAATCTGACATAAATGGTAGCTTCTTACAGCATTTCAGTTGTATATATATTTTTTATTGGGACAGTGTTTCAGTTATTTGACTTTCAAATTTAGTCATGGTTAGAAAAACTTACATGTAGACTTCTGCACAAGATGTAGGACTGTGAGACTTAGAATAGTTCTTTGGTCAACTGTTAACTTCATTGTATAAACATGCTTGCTTGGAAGCAGTGGATTTTTCTCCGAATACCACCCATTTCACCATTCTTTTTTCTCTTTCAGTCTTAATGTTGCTTATGAATATTATAATTAATGTTATCATGAGCAAGGTCACTCTCTCCAATAGGCAATAGATATGTTTTGCATAATCTGGTGTAGTTCACTTAATTGTATTGACTGGTAATAATGCATGAATTTTGAGAGCTGCATTTTAACTGGAATGGTCCTCAGGCTGTCTAATATTGAACTAATGAAACTTTTATTTTATATTCGTTCACAATCACTTGGCAGTGGAAAAGAGGGAGAGTTCGGCCAAGAAGAAGATTATATATTATCCAATCCATATCACTTGGTAACCCCTATTTGTTATTTTTGATTTACATGTTTTTTATGATGATTTTTTATCACACATCTTTAGTGCAATGCATCTAGCTGTTGCTTGATTTCGAGTGCAAATTTCACTTTAACCCTTGTGTTTTGGGCCATGTGCGGATGAACCCCTTGTAAATGTATCCTTCTCACTCCCCTGCCACCATCACTTCCCTACCCCCACCCCAAATGACAGGGGTCTTCTGCATATTGGCCAACCACAAGGGTTTTTGTAATTATTCCTAAATTGTATAAATTATTCTCTTATCATGTTTCGTACATTTTATATTGAGTACGAGAATGATATAAAAAAATTGATTGTTTTCCCCACCTTATCCCTACATGACATGATATTAACTAAATATTTTTAAGGCTGTGTTTGGTTGGAGGATTTGATGAGAGAAATGGAAAGGGAAAAGGAAATACAATCCCACTTTTTGTTTGGTTATAATGGAAAACACATGGAAAAAGAAAGTGAGAGGGAAATGTAATCCCACTTTTTGTCTTTTGGGTTCACTCAGGCTCTTCTTTTTCTCCATTTCTCAAATCAATCAAACATAGCTTGGAATTCGAATCCTATCGATTTTTTTTTTTTATTTTTTTTTTTTTCCGTTTCCCTTTCCACTTCGCTCATCAA
The DNA here is from genome assembly GCA_025200525.1 of Camellia lanceoleosa. Classification (NCBI taxonomy): domain Eukaryota; kingdom Viridiplantae; phylum Streptophyta; class Magnoliopsida; order Ericales; family Theaceae; genus Camellia; species Camellia lanceoleosa. The sequence continues at coordinate 124,272,778 of CM045764.1, read as the reverse complement.
ATCTTCCAACCAAACACAACCTAAAATGATTTGCTTTTTGGGAAAAGTTGACTAGGCTTCGCAACTCCACTGGGATTTTTATAGATATTTCTATGAATCTAATCAAATTTACTTAGGTATCCTTTCAACCATCTGAATTCTTATATGCTAGTCATGACCCTATAGTCAAATTCTCCTTGACACCTCATACCCCCATAAGAATTTGCACCATACAACCTTGTGGAGTGGGGTTCAGAGAGGAATTCTAAATCTGGTCTTGGAAGTTCTTGGCTCAGGTTTATTGTTCTTTATGCTGGTAGCCTGCTACCCAGAACCAGGTTGTACGCTGCCAGACTCATCCCTTTCCATCGACAATGTACTTGCACTAGAGGATAGGAAACATTGAATAGTGTTTAGTCTTTATGATGACAAAATATATTTATCTGTGAGGATTCCTGATGTTGTTGTATTTGTTGCTCTTTGAACAGCTTGGAGTTTTCTCATCTCAGGTGTTCCAGGAGTCTCCTCGAGACAAGATTTGGAAGAGGAAACATTGTAATTTTGTCTATTACACTTTTATGTTAAGTTTGTTTACCTTAACGTTGTATTGATTATTATGTTTGCTTATTACAGCACCAATGTATGACATGGAGAAACATTGTAATGTAGAAATTGCTGCTCAAATTTCACGTATATCATCCACTCAAAACGGTATTTGAATTCTTTCAGTATATGATTCTTTCTTTAAACTTTGTTTCCCCATTGTATGTCTACTAGCATATCTAAGAATCTTTTTCACCGGTTTCCGTGTGAAATTATCTTGTACATGCTGCTAGTTCTAGCAACTGTTACATCAATGGGGGGAGTTCATTTAATGAGGATCAATCTTACTTCTGGATATTTGAAGAATATATAATAATCTTCATGCAGTGCCAATAATTAAGGGATAAAAGCGATCTACGTAACATAGGATTAGGCATGCAACAGGTGTGGATATATCTCCAAATGTCAAATCCACTAAATTTCCACAAATCTAGGACATGAGGACACAGTTGAGTTATGCTTGCCCAACTTTTCTTTTGCTTGCCCAACTTTTCTTTTGCTAGTCTCGGGTAGGATATGCAGTTATCTAATATAGCGTGTCTGAGATGGGTGTTTGACTGAACCAAAAATATCTGTATGTATAGGGTTTGGGTGAAAAGATACCAAGAGAACCTATAGGGTTTGGTTACATGTTCCAAAGCAGGTGCTTCAAACACGTGTCTGACACCTAGACCATTGTTGTCTTACAATGTGTCTGACACTGGCCTTTTGCTTTAAATATTTGTACTTGTAAAAGGCAATAAGGAACAACTTTTAAATTTGTGTCTGGAACTTGGAGATCCAAATTAGGCTGTTACTTCAACTAGTACTGAAATTTTTTGTATTTGCAAACAACATTTTTTGAGGAAAATTCCTAGTAACCCTAGTTAATGTTTTGCCTTTGCAAATATTGCTATTACTATGCTGAAAGGACTGCGTCTTAACTTACAAAGCACGTCAGACGTGCATCCTAGAGTGTTCGATGGTATCATACACATGTTCAAAATTAAGGGATTTTTAATTAATTATTTATTTATTATGTGGATAAATCTATGAAGCATTGAGTATATGAGAAGTTTGGTACCCACTATGCATCTGATACAAATAAAGAATCTTGTATGTGTACTCTGTTGCATTTTGGGGAAATTCTAACTCGTCTTATTTCCATCCATTAGTTTTTGATGAGGGTTTGTAAAATGTTTCGCTCATCTGGAGTTGCCTACCTCCTTGTAGATGGTGATCGTGATCGTTATCATATAGAAGGATTAATGGAAAGTCCTTCAGTTGATGATGATGGAGATTGCTTCTCCCCCATGGTGTTAAATGCTACTTCTGTTAACATTGAGGTTTATTACAACAAAGCAGTCAACTACACCTTGATGGTCACTTTTGTATCCTTCATTACTTGTTAGTCTTGCATCACAGTGATATCAAATCAACTGCTTTTGGATGTCCTTAATTCTTAATGTGCCAGGTTTCATTCCTTCAAGTTCTGTTATTGATACGGCAAATGGAACACAGCAACACACAATCTGTAAGATCTGTTCTCTATCACTTTTGATACTTTTTTGTTCAGTCAAGTCAAGTCTTTCCTGTTTGATATTTGATAACAGCATTCTCAGATAGCATACGCGCTACTTTTTGTCTTTTATGTACAAGAAGAAACTTGTTAATATTTCTACTGTGTTATAATTTCATAAAAGCAAAATAAATGATGGATTTATGTCATTCTATTAGGGGGCTGCCAAAGTTTCAATATTAATGATTGGGCAACAGGCTATCATGGATGCTTATCTTTGCCTTTTACATCTGACTGCAGGGATACTAGTTGGTAAGTTTGATAAAGTCATCTGGGGAGTTTTACAATTCAGAGAAGTTCCATTGCTTTAGTATGAATGATTAATGCCTTCTAATGGAATTTTTTTTTAAAAAAAAGGAAGGGGTCATTGCCCAATCTTTGATTGGTAATACAGACCTAACTTCCGGTCATTATCTTTCTGGAAAGGAGTTGTCATTCTTATGTTGGCATGGAGAGTGGATTTGAGCTAAGGGCTCAATCATGTTGGTACTTAACTGATTCTTTTATACAGTGATTACAAACACCAACTAATTCTTTTAAAAGCTTCTGTACAACATAATTAATGTGAATTTCATCTTATTAATCTACCATGAGTTGTTATAATAATGATATTCCAATAATTCAATCAGGTCAAGGACAAAGGAAACTCTATTGTGTTGAGTTCCTTTGCTTGTATTATTGCAGGATAGCTTAAAACAAAATAGGCAATTTGTGAATTGTTTCATTGACAGATTCAAAATGCTTCTTCTTTCGTAGTTAAAATAATCCGATAAAAGCTTCCTCTGGGGAGAGCAACCAAATAAACACGACTCATATAGACCAAATAAGTGACTTTTACATATTATAGAGAAAAAAAAAAAGGCAAATACATGCAATAGGAAACAGATTTGAGAAATATATTCATTACCTTTCTCAAACTGTGCTTTTTGGTTCAAGTTTATAGCAAAAAAAAAACTCCACTATTTTTTTATTCTTATCCATGCCAGGGTACATGTTTGCTTTTGCTGCAGGCATGCATTTTTTTTGTCCTTTGGCATTTAATTGTGTATTGTGACTCATGAGAGTTCTTTCCTTTTTTCCTTGTTATCATCCATGCCTGTTGGCCAATGATGGTTGTATAACATTTTGGGCATTTTTGTGGTTGTGTTTTGGAGATTCAACATCTCTGCGAGACTGACCCCTTGTACTGAAGTCCTTTTGTAGCTTTTGTGGAAGGCGGTATTAACAGAGATAGAAATTGAAGTAACGGAAAATCCTGTATTAAAAAGCATCTAGAGTAACTGGAAAGGTAGAAACAAGACCAGATAAAATTGATTGTATGAAATAATCCAAAATCTCTTTTGATAGGGGTGAATGGAATTTGGTACATAAATCAATTATTAAAAGCGTAGGAATTGATTTTGTTTTGGCATAATTTCTTTCCTTGCTGTTACTTTAATTGAATAGTTTGTGTATGAGATCAGAGCACCAGTATAATAAACTTTTTGCTATCCCTTCAAGATTCCCATGCTTAGTTTCTATTTTTTCCAGATGTATTGGAACTCCTTTTTTTATTTATTAATATAATATATAATATGAAAGTAGTGGACAAACAAAAAAAGATGGGGAAACTTGTGTAAATAAAACTACTTCAATGAACTTACAAAGCGAATGCTTAAATTTAATGAGATACTAATAAATTGAGTAAATAAATATTACTATAAAATGGATTTGCATTACAAATACTTTTCTTTGTGCATATCCTTGCCTATTATTAAGTTATATATGCACTGATTGTTACTTTTTTGCTTGCAGAATCCCTGTTTAATGCTTTTGCAACTGCCGCATTTTTCAAGTTTGTTGTTTTTTCAATATTTGAGATGAGGTATCTTCTTGCTATATGGAAAGCAAGTCGGCCTATGAATAATGGAGAGGGTTGGGAAGCAATGAGGCGTGAACTTTCTGTTCTTTACAGCCGGTTCTGTGAGTATTACTCCTATTCATACATACTCTTTGTCATGTGTGGAAAATTGAAATTTTTTACTGGAGATTTATTTTAGAGATTTACTTGGTGTGGGAACGTATATTACATGTCAAAAAACTACCATTCTCCTGCTTAAAAGTTATATCTTTGTTGAAATATATTCTTCCTCTTTGACCGGGAATATAAGTAAGCAGCACAAAACATTGTGAAATGACAACTAAATCTACTGTACTAAGAATTACTTTATAATTTTTATTTTATTTTAAAAAAAGCTTTAGTTGGATTATGTCGAAGTCGATGAGATTAAATTTTTATTTCATATGTCTGTTTTTCTGCCAAAGTTGAGTTGCCATTTTGGGGGTTTAAAATTGTTTTCAGATCCTGATGGACAGAGATTTCCATCGGAAGATGGGAGAGGGGTGCATTTATGGCATGTAAATTTTGATGCACCCCTCTTGTTTGATATCCATGACTCAGATCTGGACAATCTATACTGATGTCTGCCTTTAGACCCTATTTAGTGTTTTTCTTGATCCATTTAGAAAATAAAAAATCGGGTTAATTTACCAATGGCAAAAACTTTCAGGGGTAAATTATTTATGGTCATCACCATGCTTTTGAACATTGTTCAAAAAAAAACGAGGCATGGAATCTATATTTTTAATAATCATAAAATTGCTCTGTTATATGGCTTTAGTAGTTATTATTTGATTTTGGAACCATTGTGTGGATGTTTATCTGAAATTACTGCAACTATTGAATATTCTGCAGATGGGATACTATTAGGTGGCATTTTGGTCATGTATGAGTTTCATAGATTTCTGCGGCCTATTCTTCTCCTTATACACTCCTTTTGGATCCCTCAAATCGTAACTAATGTCGTTCGTGACTCAAGAAAACCATTGCATCCTCATTACATCTTAGGCATGACCATCACTCGGCTAGCAATTCCATTGTATGTCTTTGGCTGTCCTCATAACTTCATGCGCATCGAGCCTGACAAGAGTTGGTGTATTTGTTTGTGTGCATTCATGGGATTCCAAGCATCAATTCTTCTTCTGCAGCACTATCTTGGATCTCGATGGTTCATCCCTCGTCAGGTTTGGTGCAACTCTCATTTTCAAGCTGCAATAGTGATATTTTCTTCTTGTTACTAACAAGATACACATTCTAATCCATGTGTGTACACACAATAACCCCTTCCTGATTGTTGCATTAAGAAAGCATTGTGACCAACTCAATGAGGGCCCCTACAAAACCTGTGACTAGAATGCAGTCTCTGTATATTGATGGACTAATACTCATCTACAAGTTTAAGCTTTTAGAGTGAGGGCAACTTTATTATTTGTATTCTCAGCATAAGAAACTTATGTTCAGTGTCTTTTAGGAAGGGTACATATCAAAATGTACAAAAATGATACATTTGCATGTTATCTGAGTACTAGGCCTATCTATGATGACTCCATGATGTACCGTGTCATGCAGCATTTGCTCGTGTTTTCAAGTTTCAGATTCAAATTTTGAATGCAAAACAATTGGGGCATGCCCAACAGACTGCTAAAACTTAACACTTAGAATATTAATCACTGCCCATGCGCCTAGCAAGTCCCCATTGAGCTGAGCCAGAGCAGAAGTTTCTTTGGCTAGAGCTTGAGCACCTTGCAGTTCATCAAAGTGAATTGTCAGCCTGATACTAGGCTCAACTTGATCCCAGCTACTTGAGGTTGGCTACAGAATTTTTGTTTTGGACAAATTTCTCATTTAGGACTAAAACTTTGACTAAACAAAGGCTCTGGCATACAATTGATAAATTTTAATATTCGTGTTTGTAATTGCTTTTTTTCTTTTTCATATGGTTCTCATCCTAATATTTCTCCTATTTGGCTTAAGATAGGTTGTGTACCATGATTGTGCGTGTAGAAGGTTGATTATGTCATTGTTTAGTGTGCTTGATTTGGTCTCAAGTAGGGTATTAGTTTCAATACATTATCTTAATAATAAAACCTGCCTACTAAAAAGAAAAAAAATAGAAACATTTATGTTCTGAAGCATTCATAATTGTATCTATCTTCTTCTTCTTCTTCTTCTTCTCTCTCTCTCTCTCTCTCTCTTAAATTTTTGGATACAGATGTGTAGTTGCAATCCCATGCGTGCTCCACTTTGAACTTAAAGGTTGTCAACTCTGATTTTACATAGAATTTATCTTGATATGATGGTGCAGATCCTTCCCGAGAAATATAGCTATTACAGAAGGTTTGATCAGGGTGCAAATCATGCCACTGACTGTGTCATTTGCATGACAGCCATTGATATCACTCAACGTTCTAACGACTGCATGGTACTGTATTTATTTCTTATTTAATTGTTGAGGATGTGATCTCTCTTCAAACCATTAATGACTCTACTTGGCAAATTTTCTGATAGGTGACACCATGTGATCATTTCTTCCATTCTGGTTGCTTACAAAGATGGATGGATATAAAGATGGAGTGCCCAACTTGCCGGCGTCCACTACCACCAGCCTAAATAGATCAATCAAATTACTCTGTGCTTATATCACTTTGGATCAATTGACATAGCCCAACCTGTTAATTGAGGTAAATTCTCTCTCTCTCTCATGGAAGGGCAGATTTTCAGCCCCCATGAGGGCCTGCAGAATACACTTCCATGTCATGACTGCTATTGAAAAATTGTTTGAGCTTTTGAGGCCTTTTGAAAAATATGGCCTCATTTCTATTCGTATTTATGTCATGTTGCAAAACAATTACTAGAAATGTCACAAATGGTTCATTATTATACAGGAGACTCGCAAATTCTTTATATATTCTCAGATGCAATACATGCTTTGTTTTTAATTCTAGTTTTTTTCAAATTCTTTTAACTTTGACATTTCTTGATATTATCTGTTTAACATTGTTACATTGACTGAATCCCAATAAGTTCTCTGAGCAACTTTGTTGTATAATTGGCCTGAGCTGGGTATTTCATATGGCCCCTCAAAGGGCGCATGATTCACAACCCACTTTTGACTACATCAAAAGTTGCTTGTGACTATGCGAGTTATGATTCAATGCAATGGGCTATGACTTATGACCCAAAGTGATCACATACAGTCCAAGACCATGTGATCAGATTAGGTAGTAACCAAACTTGAACTGGGTTATGACCCAATGTGGCCTTGGCTGTGTACGTATTATAGAATTTTTCATTTCATAAATGTACTGACATGCCATTTTGTTTTAGGTGATGAAAAAAAAAAAGAAAAAATGAGGAGGCACGGCACATTAACCATGATCAAGTCAGGGCTGTTGCAGTTACACTAACAGTTTGCGGCTGGCAATCATATTCATGAATTGTTTGTATATTGTGTATTAGTAGTTGTTTCAATGACGAAGTTGTAATTCTTAATTGTATTTTCTTCTCCCACTGAAATTATATTTCTCTTCAAGGGTTAGGTTAGTTCAAGATTATAGCCCATGTCTGTGAGAGGGAAAACCGAATGCAGCAATTTTGAAGCTGCCAGTATAAATTAGATGTGTACTTTGCTCATTCGTACATTCATTTGAAGAAATTGTTGATCTTTAAAAAACATACACATCATACAAGTACTGTTGAAAATTTGAACCTACTGAGTTTGGACACTGCAGTAAGATGAGAATGGACTGTCACATCCTATAAATTCTCTTTAAGGGTTTTTAAATTTATTTATTTATTTTAAAAATAAAAATTTATTTATATGCATTTTTCACAATTGTCGATATGATAGTCTTGAAATAGCGTGGAGATAGTCATGTGAAAGTCTTGAGAGCATGTTTGATTGGGTGGATTAGAACATGGGATTAGGATTATTAATTCGTGGGTTCAATTATCCTATATTTGTTTTAACATTTTTGTTTAGGATTATTAATTCAATGGATAATTAATCCAATAAATTTGTAGGATTATTAGTAATGGGGTAGGGGTGAGATTATTAATCTAATGAATATTAATCCTATTGGATAGTGAATAGTACACTAATTTAATAGGATTATTAATATTTCACTATTAATCTTGTGAATCAAACATGACCTGAGAGACCAAAACTGTTGGACATAATTTAATAATTATAAGTGTTTCGAGATGAAAAAGAGAAATTTGAGGATAAGCGATTCACTTACTTTATTTTCTTCGTTTTCCCCATCTTTATAGATTGAAACTCATCAAAAAGTATTCTCTGGTTAGAGTTCAAGAGTGCGAATATAATTTTTATTTGTAGATTTTCAAAATCAAAAAAGTTAAGAAACTAGAATTTAACTGAGAAACAGGAAGTGAATGTAGGGTTTAGATATAACTCTAGGCAAGAACACCCAGACATAAAAGCACTTCAAATTGAAAGTATTTACACATCACCTTACTCATCCAAATTTGGATTCTTATTCTAGCTTGCAACTTCACACTCACCATCTTAGATGGTAATAGTTTAGACCAAACTAGCCATGACTAGGAGGAGGAGCAGCTAGAGGCCCTGAGGCACCACCACCACTACTACCACAGCACTGATAGCTGTAACAGTCCACAGGATGCTCAGTCACAACATCACACTCCTTCTTGCTCCTCTGCAACTTCTTTTCCGGCAAACAGTTCCGACGATCATCATAAGCAATCCCTTTAGAACTCAAGTTCCCACAAATCCCCTCTTCCTCACAAAAAAAGTTATAAGAAAATGTAAAGTTTTGCAAACTAGGCAAAATACATATCCCTTCATGCACACTCCCACTCATCATGTTATGACCCAAATTCAAAACCTCCAAGTGAGCCAACCCTGCAAAGCTATAAGGTATTGTACCCACAATATCGTTGTAACTAATATCAAGCAGTCGGAGTTTGTACAAAAAACCCACCTCCTGCGGCAAACAACCTAACAAGCTAGTGTTGACTAAAACTAGTTCCTCCAAAGTGTCGGCGAAGTTGGAAATGGTGGGAGGAATGCAGCCTGTGAAGTTGTTGTTGGCAAAAACTAAGACGCTGGCGGAGCTTTTGCCTAAGTTTGATGGAATGACCGAAGAGAAGCGGTTGTTGTTGACAAAAATGGCGTCGAAGCTTCGCGAGAAGAGTTGGGGAGGCAATGGACCTTCGAACTCGTTGAAGCGCAGGTCGAGGTAGCGAAGAGTTGGGAGAGAAAGGACTATGTCCGGGAATGGACCGACAAAGCGGTTGTTGGAGAGGTCGAGCTCGAAGAGCAAGGTCATGTTTGAAAGGCTCTGGGGGATGAGTCCGCAGAAGCGGTTGCTGTTGAGGTGGAGGAGGGCGAGGTCGGAGAGAAGGCCGAGCTCGTTCGGGAGGAAACTGTTGGAGAAATTAAACAGGATTCACTGTTAGAAATTTTTTAAAAAAATAGCAAACTAGTAATTAACAAACAAATATATATATACATTGATGCATGTAAAATTGTGTTATTTTGACGGGATTGAAAAGTTTAGGGTAACAAATTAAGATTTTAGAGATCAAATTACTTTTTAAGAATAAAATAATTTAGTTGTTAAAAGTATATTGTTATATTTTTACTGAGGAAGTTGGATATAATGAATTAGAATCTTTTGGGTCAAAATTGATGTGATGTTCATTTATTAGCAACAATTAAAATTTTGTTGCTAAAAGTTTATTTTTCCGACTTTATGGGGCTTTTTTTTGTGACAATTAAAACTAATCTCCTAATACCTTTTTTATAGGATAAACTATCAATAGATCCTAACAGTTGAACTTAATTCTCATCAAATCTTATTGAAAATAAGTCCTAATAAAATTATTGCTAAAAATAATTTTTTGTGACGGTTTTTGCATGTCGCTAAAAATGGAACTTTTTGTCACAGTTTTTATAAATTGTCACTAAAACTTACCATTTGTGACATTTTTCAAACTATCGCTGAAAATTAAAAATTAGTGACATTTCTTTATGACGATTTCTTTAAACCGTCTCTAAAACTTATAATTTGACATTTTTTATAACAAAATTTTCAAAATATTGCTGCAAATTAATAATTAGTAACGTTTTTTAATAGAGTTTGATGAAAAATGTCATTAATTCTCACAAGATCTATTGAACAATAAGTCTACTTATTAGGACCTACACATAAGTCTCTCTTTCTTTTATAACAAGATTTTTAGTTTTGGAGATGAAAATATTTAGTCCCAAAAAGTCCTTATACGTTGTAGTAAAATAAAATATTATGGGAGAAGGTTCAGAAAAGCTTATTAGGTAATTAAGGGACACAAAATTGAAAAGCCTACTAAAAATATTTCTCATTACATGTAAGTGACATAAGTAAATCAGAGACTACTAAAATTAATTCAGCTAAAAAAGTAAATTTCAAATTAAAATTTAAAAAATAAAATGAAAAAAATTAGGAGAACCCGGCCATGTCGGCAGAATTGAGATCTATGCCGGCAACGGTGGTGATCTTGGTGTTGTGGGGGAACGGGGCACAGTATACACCGGTGTAGTTGCAAACAGAGGGACCGACCCAGTTGGATGTGAAGTTGTATGGGTCAGAGTAGATTACAAGCTTCCATGCTTGGAGAGCAATGTAAGCTTGCTGGAGTCTGGGATTGGTTGTGGTGGTGGGGGGGCTGCGGCGGCTGTGGTGGTGGCGGGTGGCGGTGGAGTAGCTGTGGTGGAGAGTGTGTTTGGCTGCTAGGTTGTTGTGGAAGGATGTGAGGTGGAAGAGTAAGAGAATTAAGGCAGTGGCTATGAGGGAAGAAGAGTATGATGATGAACCCATTTTTTGTTTTTGTTTTGGTTTGTTTGGGTTTGAAGTTATGTGGGTAATGTGTGACAAGTGAGTGTGAGATTGTTTGTTTTTGTAAGGAGTTGTTGTTTCATTTTCAAATCAAACGTTTCAGTCTTGTATTTCATCATATTATTGTTGAGATGCCTAATGTAAAAACACTTGATTTGTTTTTGGGATTATAACATGTAAATGGGTTATTACAATGACCCCTTACAGCGACCGTTAACCGTTACAAATGAACCCCCTAATGTATACTATGTTTGAACTGGTTTCAATTTTCATGTTTCTGATAGATAGAAGAAGATTAGTCATAGAAGCTGTTTGCCAAAGTAATATTAAATAATGTATATTTAATATGAAATAATATTTAGTACGTCAACTGAGCTTGATTATTGAACCAAACATTTTCTTTATTATTAGGCTTTGAGCTAAGCTGCAATATGAATAGTATAAATGAGCCGAGAGCTTGAGCTGGATTAATTTTCCAGCAATGGTAGGTATCATAAAAAAATTTTCATGAAAATAATCATGAAAAATTCATGACTCTTGGATTACACTTAAAATAAAGCATCACACATTAATTAAGGTAATCTAAGAGTCATAAATCTTTCATGATCATTTTTATAAAAGTTTTTTTATGATCCCTAACTTTTCTCTTAATTTTCGAGCTTGATTTTCCAACTCCATAAATAAACGAGTCGAGTTCAAGCCCTACAAAGCCGATTGTGCTCGGCTTGTTTTTAGTCCTGCACAGGACGACTAGATTGAACATGAGTTACAAACCATGAATTGAGAGAAAGGTCGGACTCAAACTGAAAGACTAGAAGAAGACGATGCGCATGATAATGACTTAACAACTTCTTCCCCAGGTAGTTTTCACAGTTGTTTCAAGTGGAGCTCGACAAAGACATCTTCATTCAGCCCCCCTGTGAAGAGAGAGAGAGAGAGAGAGAGAGAGAGAGAGAGAGAGAGTTATCTTGGAACCGAAGCGATAAACATGTTTTGTAGCAAAGGTCTCGAGGTGATGAAATTAGGAGAATAGCTTTCAGATAGACAGGCTAAGAGGAAAATGATCAAGCCCTGGAGGATTTATGTCCTTGGCTTATCAGCTTTTAACTAGTTTTCAAAGAAACAATTGATGATGATGATTAACACTAACTGGTCACAATCTAACTCATTCAATGAAGTTCTCAAATGAAATGGTGTTGATGTCAGAGACTTCAATCTTTAGGTCTTGGCAAAACTCTAGGACTAATCCAATCACATTATGAACAGATGGATTTTCCAGAAAAGTGAATTACATTATGAACAGATAGATTTTCCAGAAAAAGCGAATTTTTTTTTATAAAAAATTCAAGACAAATTTTACCAATAATCCGTGTAATTTTCCTTGAATTTCAATATAGTTCTTGTCATTTCAATTACAATATATGTGTGACAAATAAGGACAATTACGGAGGTTAAATTTAGAAACTTTCTCCCTCTAGTTGAGAGCTGCTCTCTCTCTGTACTTTTCTTCTCCTAAGGTTTCTAGTGTGCAGCGGCAGTCGGGGTGGGGAGGGGGTTTCCAACGACCTCCGGCCCCCTCTCCCCTCCTCTTTCATTTCCTTGCTTTGCTGCCCAATAACTTGGAAGCTTTGGCTTTCTATTGTCTCCCTACTTTGTGAGATGTTTCTTCTCTCCTTCGCTGCAACTTCGGCCATGGCCTCACCAGATCCGCCGTCTCTCCTCTTTTCCGCCTCCACCTGGTGTCGCCTTCGCATCTCCTCCTGGTCAGCTTTCACCGCCCTTGCTCGCCGCTCTTTCTCCGCCAGATTAACCGCCTCCCTTTCCCAGATCTGTCGCCTTCACCACTGCTGGATCTGCCACCGCCGCTGCTGGAAGTTGTGGTCTGTGGGTTTGTGTGTTTGATCGGTAAACTTACCCTCTTTGTGGTTGGAATCTATGATTTATCTCAGACATACTCTATTATCGATCTCTGATGATTGGCTCTACTTTGCAATACGAGTACGAGATGCGCGGCTGAATATTTTCATAGTTTCTCTTATTTGTGCTTTTAACTATATTTTTACTTTGTTTAATATAAATGTTGAGTTGAATAGACTCTTGTGCCATTTGGCTTTTCTTAATAGATTTTTCTATGAATCGAGAAAAAAAAAGAAAAAAAAGAGGACAATTAGGGTGTTCAATTGCAATGAGCTTGATTTCAATGTTAATTTTCAAATTTTTTTTATAGCACATAAAACTTCTTACAAGACAATATCGAAACCCACATAAACCATGCAAAACCCACATAAACCATGCAATTCTGCTTCTGCAAAATCAAAATAGCATCATAATGGAACCAACGGCTCCAACTTCCAAGCCTTCAACGGACTTTACCAAAACTATTTACTAATTGCTACATTACTTCAAGATCGTATCAGAGAGCTCGAGACCAGTTGAGGCGTCGAGCCGATAAAAAGCAGGAGAGAGATCTATCTTCTAGAGTCACAGAATCAGACCCTCTCATCTGCGCAAGTTGGGGAGGGAAATATGCGCAAATCCCAAGCATCATGGGTCACCTTCCTTCTTTCCTCCCCATTAATTAAGAGGTCTGGGAATTTTCACAAACAAGTAAAAAGTTTGTGCTGGTAACTATGCCTCTCCTTAAAGAGTTCACGAAGGATGTGAAACCTACTTCATTGCCAGTGTGAAGGCAGGCGTTTAAAAGGAAGCTTATTGACAAAAGAATTGGTTGGAATTCTTTATTATGGAAAGGAATAGGGTAAGGAAGAAAGAAAGCATCTGGAAAGCTAGCCAGTTCTTGGTCAAGGTTACAGTATTAAAATCAAACCCCCCTTTCAAATGCAATGGCCTCTATATATTGAATAATAACCAAAAAAATAACAGATGAACAAAATAATATTATATATAACTAATAAAAAAAAACATAAAATTAGACACAACTAGCAATATATCAAAAAATCACAACAGTATATTGGATTTATAAATTATTCAAATAACATCTGTATGGAAAAAATAACCATCGAACAGCTGGGGTAAAATATTATCCCAAAAAACTGATATTAACCACCTTGTACCACAAAACAATAGAACATCTCGAACTTACAAGTCAAATACCAACTTGTGTAACTTTGATCACTTGCTGTTATAATGAGCAACAACAGTTATAGACCATATAAATGTATCATAATCTCAAAGCCACCTTACTCAAAAAAATAAAATAAAAATATCTCAAAGCCACAATCCAAAAATAATTATACTAGTAGTATCTATTGCCATATTCGACAAACCACTCACAACATTACATTGCCAATTAACAATTAAAACAATGTCATATTTATTTTTCTCACCAAAAAGGCAAATATAAGCTGTAGTATATAAGCTCAAGCACACAAAACATGAAATCCCTAAATACTTGGGGAAATATCAAAAGTAACATTGTTTGGACAAAATCATTTTAAAACACAAATTATAGAAAACCTAAATCATCATACTTTCATCATCATCATCATCATTATCACCACTGATATCATATTAGCCACCGCCAGATCCGTATTTCTTTCCCAAAAAAATAAGCTGCAACTTGTCGTAACCAGCGAGCACACCAGCTCCTGCGACAGCACGCAATATGTTTGCTCCAGCACCCTTAAAGAGTGATTTAGGACCTTCATTCTTGATGATCTGACTAAATGCATCGATAGAGCTCTTGTACTTGACAGCTTCTCCCGAGGTCATCATCATCCTTCTACGCACAGTATCAATTGGGTAAGAGCCCAATCCAGCACCAAAGGTGATTGCCCATCCCAGCAAGAAACTAGCTAGGAAACTATCCTGTAGATATTAAACACAAGCAATACATCAATGTCCTGCACCTGGAAACCATAACGAGTGCTGCATTGTGTGAAAAAAGACAACCCAATGCTAGCCTATAGCCTCTGGCTATATGCATTGTGATGCAGGTGTGATTTTAGCAACAGAAATTTTATGTTGTGTTCAATAGGCAATCTCATGAAGCATGGCTCTTCATATTATCAACTAGAAATAGGAATTCCCATTTTAATGTTTCTTGCCATGCGGAAGATTTTATTTATTGGTTTCACAAAGTTGAAATTTCTTTAAGTATATTGAAATCTTTGAAGAATAGCAAGTCAAATATGCAACGCGTAAGTTAAACAGCTATGCTTGCTTCTACATGGTGAGTAGCAACTGCCATATGATTGGAGACAACAATATAACAAATCTATAACGATGTGGCACAATATAATGTTGATGAACATTATATTCCTTCAATCAAATCATGGACAGATGTTATATGAACGATATCAAAGAAAGGTTGAGTCGAAACAACTGTTCTACGAATACACACTATTTTTCACGACTTAATAACTACTATGTGATTGTGGATACAAATTATTCAATGAGTAAGTTGATGAGTCTGTCAAGTTCAGATCAGCAGCATATTGAAGGCATGAGGGATTTGAGTATTCTGACATTTGACAAATATAAAGACAACAATAAAGGCAAGATGTTAGGAGATATTGTCGAACATGGTGTAGGAGAGTTGGTGGAAATAAACGTGTTCAAATATTTCAAGCAATGAAAACTCAAGGATGAGTCATCCGCTTTGACCAAAAAAGATTAGACGGTGATGATAAGTTCACACAAGAGAACACAAATACTACAAAGACATTTACTTCAAGATGAGGCAACAAATGAACCACTATGACACAATGTTTTTAAAATCGGACCGGTGAGTGAACCGGAAAAGGGATCGGGTGGATGGGTTACCGGTTCAACCGCTGGGTCAAAGCGGTCGAACCGCGACGTCATAATTAATATTATATAATTAAAAAATATAATTATAAATTATAAATAAATAAAAATATATATAAATAATCAAATAAAAATAAAAATTGTTGCATAATATTTATTAATAATGTTTTATAAATTCTTAATTGATAAAAAAAAGTCACTTATTTTAAAGAAATTAAATTTTTTAAACATTCCCTCCAAATAAATTGATTGAATGCTATATTTAATTTTGGAGGGAAATGAAATTTTCAACTCTCCCTCCAATCAATATGTTTCAAATTATTTGATTGAATCCCACATAGAATTTTGTAGGTTCTCTTTGAAAAATCTTTTCCTATAAATAGGAATAGACTTTCATATTGTTCTCAAGCTTTCAATGAGACTCTTCCTTATGAGAAGAGACTCTTGAAATAAGAATTTTTAGTTAAAATTTTGAAATATATATATATATAAATATATAAGAAAGAAAGAGAAAAGAAAGAAAGAAAATTAAAAACTGAGCTGCAAATATTTTCCCAAACCCATGTAGAGTACAACCAACCCCGTCACCGCTCCATGTACAATTTCAAACAATTCAAATATATAACAATTATGTTTTATTTGTTTTGGGTATAAGGCCATAGAACTGGACTACGTATCCTAGCCAATCTTGAATCTCATGTTTGTATACAAAAAATCTCCGGACTGATTTGACAATCACACCAAAACTGCGTTATCCCCCATGGGAGGGGAGGGGGATACAAAACGGGAGGAACAAAAGAAGTCCAAGATTAAGATGTTAAATGACCAAAATACCAAGGATTGTACTAATCTCTCCCCCCCCCCCCCCCTTCCTAATTCACATGCATTCCAAACAGGGGATAGGATATGTAATCCTTATGGGATTAGTAATCTCAAAATTATTAGTTCTAGGACTAATAGGGGTTGTTTAGAATGTTCTAAATAAGTGGACTTTTTGACTTTTTGAACTAAAAAGTAAAGCAAAAAAATATGATTGTTTGGGATAACTTTTTGATTTTTTACGAAAAAAATGTGTATTAAAATATTGTATAAAATAGTAAAATTACCATTTTACCTCTACTATATCTAAATGCCTACTGACTTGGATTGTCCAGAAGCGGGCGGTGGGCGACAAACATGTATAGAAGCGCATTGCTTACGATCGAGATCGATTTGGGCCAGTCTTTATTAGGGGACCATCACAAGTCCCTTTTTGATAATCGGAACCGTCAATATGTAGAACTCATCAAGTATTATATGCTTGTAAAAAATCATGTTGATCATATATCGATTACTATCTGATCAGATTAGTTTTTTGTTAACTATTAATTTCTTCACCGTCTATTTTTTTTACAAAATTGATTTGATCATATAGTTATCGATATCCGATCAACGTAATTTTTTACAGACATATAGTGCTCAATGAGTTCTACATATTGAACAATTCAGATTATCAAAACGGGACTCTTGGTGAGCCCCCACGGACCGAACAGCACTGTCCTGTGTAAATTTGTTGTGCACCCGTGTGTAATTTGTACCAGGACAGACCCATCACTGTGTCATACATTCATGACTTGTACTTTGTATCAATGCAAATTTTTTTTTTTTTTTTTTTTTTAACAGCAATGCTAGGTATCATGAAAAATCTTTCATGAAAATAATCATGAAAGTTTTGTGACCCTTGAATTACACTTAGAATAAAGTATTACACATTAATCAAGGTAACTCAATGATAATAACTCTTTCATGATCATTTTCATAAAAAAATTTCGTGATCCCTAACTTTTCTCTCTTTTTTTTTTTTTATATTTTTAATTTGTGAATAGTGATGATTTTTTGACTTTTTATCTTTTTTAAGACATGTCAAACCAGCCCAACAGTCCCATATAATCCAATCCAACAAAACAAGCATGGCCTTAGCATGTTCCCTCTTATTTTACAAAGGTACACTGAAAAGCATACAAGAGGGAACATAAATAGAAGATAAAGATCCAATACGAAACAAAAGGCTAGAATAAGTTACCTGCAACTGACCAACCAGAACCACAGGTTTCAAGGAATCATACATTCCAAAGTATAGCCCGCGGTAAACTATGATTCCCACAACAGAGATGTTGAATCCACGATAAAGCCCAACAATGCCATCAGATTGGATGGTTTTCTTGTAAACATCAATTAAACCATTAAACTGCCTTCCACCACCATTCTTAGCAGCTGTAGCATCATTAGCCAAACGTGTTCGAGCATAATCTAGGGAATAAACAAAAAGAGAAGATGAAGCACCAGCAGCAGCACCTGACGCCAAATTCCCAGCAAACCACTTCCAGTAACCGTCCTTGTCTTTCTTGAAATTAAACAGCCTCTTAAAATAATCTTTGAAAGCAAAGTTCAGGGCCTGAAAAGGATTGATGAAATTGCAAATTTTGTGAGACATTCTATAAAAGAAGACATGGTTGTCAACAAATGATAAATCAAAACAGAAACTTAATGAATCACATTGACAAGCCAGAGTTTTTAATTCAAACTTCCAAAACTGACAGGATGAAGCTGCTTGGAGGACCTAAATCAAATCCACATTACACATTACTTCCTTTCAAATTTCAGGATGTCAATCCATCCCATTGCTAGCAAACACACACATATATATATACACTAATTATTATGCAATTGTTATTTCTGCAGACCACACACTCACATGGGGTTGTCCCATCATGTGAGTGGCAGGGTTGTGGAAGAGATGTTTTGGACTGTGGACATAACTGCTCCCATACTAATCGAGAGCAGAAAAACGAAACAAAAGAAATGGCAAGATTAACAAATATAAACAAAAGATAGGCTAACCTGGGTTGGGAAATATCTGATAACATTGGTAGTGTTGCTTCTCCACAAAGAGAGAATGCCTTCATCCTTAATTGTTCGGGCAAAGCAGTCCGAAATTCCTTTGTATGGTTCAGACAGCCGACCAGCTTTGATCATCTCATCCTGATTCTGAATCAATAGCTTAACTCGCTCTATCGGAGCAGCAACAGTCTTGGACACAGCACCAGAAACTCCTCCCATGAGGAAGTCTATCATAAAACTACGAAAACCTTTTTCTGCGGGGGCTTGCACAAAAACAGAGGATAGTGGTGATGCAAATTCCAGGCCAGTGCCTGGCAATGTTGGTGGCAGAGGACTCTGCAGACCTCCATTTACATATGCACCAGTCATATTGTGTAAACCAGTATTCCTGGAGCGCAAGTTAGGAGAAATTCGAGATAAGAAATAAGATTGCCCATGTATCTTCTGGGAAATTGATGGATGCTGTGATCCATCCGCCATATTTACAACTCAAGGTGGCAACCTGCAACAGAAACCAACATTAATTACATGCAAGAATAAAACAAAAACAAGCATATCAAACAAAGAACACAATAAAGGTTTAAATAGAGAAAAGGGTTTTTCCCTTCCCAATCTTTTCGCTACTATAAAAATGACAGGGAAAAAATATATGAATATATGAACCCCAGAGCCAAAAAAATATAAAAATATAAAAATATTATGGCAACTAAAATTAGTTCATTACAATACAAAATATATCACAATAGAAGACATGGAACCTTGAAATAAGCAGTCCTTACAAAAAGCTATTATTTTAACATCATCAAGAAAAATTCCAATCATAATTTCAGAAGGTTTAACAAGCTTTACCAAATTCCACCAACAAAAACTGTAAATCTAAGCCCCACAAATGAACGGTTACAGACAAAAGAATAAAATGAAAACAAATTGAGTTTTGAATGAAAACAAAAGTCTCCAGTAAGCCAAAACAAGAACATATGATTCTAACACCCAAGCTTGAACTTGTAGCTAGAACTACCTGCGAAGATCACCGAGGAAGCAACGGCCCGCTTGGTCCTGATTTGTGAGAAAATACGAAGAAAAGCTGCGAGTCTGCGAATGTTGCGTAGATTAGAGCACGCCAGAGAGGACGAGGCATAGTTTGATTTCTACCCTCTATCTTTTGACATTTCTCATAATGGGAGCGACATGTACGACTTTTATTTGATATTTTTGTCAGAAAAATATAAGAAATAGCATAGCCTGGTTTGAATTTTTTGAATTAAGTTTTTTAAAAATTAAATTTTTGTTTTTTGTATTTTTTGTTTTTAATGAATATTTTTAAAATTTTAAACATTTTTTTAGTTTTTTAGATGTACCTTACTTAGATGTATCTAAAAAATAAAAAATTTGTGAAAAAATATTTTAAAAAATTAATAAATACATAAAATACAAAAAAATATACTAAATTTTCGTATTTTTGATATTTAATGAATTTTTAAAAGATTTTTTCACAAATTTTTTATTTTTTAAATATATTTATGTTAGCTATATCTAAAAATTAAAAAGATTACTTAAAATATTAAAAAAATTTATGAAAAACAAAAAAACACGAAAAATAAGAAGATAAATTTTTTTAAAAACTATTTTCAGAAAAACGAAACCAAACAATCTCTTTCCACCATTAAAGTATCATTGTTAAAAGAAAAATATACTATTTTGACGCTATTAATTATTAAAGAGGGCTGTTATTTATCCCCATCATTTTACTTTGACCCGACTTCTTTGAACTCTCACCCAATAAAATGAAAACAAATTGAAATTGAGTTTTGAATGAAAACACAAGTCTCCAGTAAGCCAAAACAAGAACATATGATTCTAACACCCAAGCTTGAACATGTAGCTAGAACTACCTGCGAAGATCGCCGAGGAAGCAACGGTCCGCTTGGTCCTGATTTGTGGAAAATATGAAGAAAAGCTGCGAGTCTGCGAATGTTGCGCAGATTAGAGCACGCCAGAGAGGACCAGGGTTAGTCATAGTTTGATTTGTCAACCCTCTATGTTTTGACGTTTCTCATAATGGGAGCGACGTGGATGACTTTTATTTGATATTTTTGTCAGAAAAATATAAGAAATAGCGTTTACACTCTTTCCACCGTTAAAGCACCGTGGCTAAAAGAAAAATATAATATTTTGACACTATTAATTATTAAAATATGATAATAGTTAATCATTTAACCGTTTTTTTTTTTTTTTTGAACCAGTAATCATTTAACCGTTAAACTATGAAAGATACTCTTATCTGACATGTGGTGTAATAAAATATATATATATATATGTATGTATATATATATTAATAAAATGTTAGTTGTGTTGGATCCGGGGGTGCTGCTGTGCCCAACTCACAGCAGTAACTGCTGTGAGTTAAAACGGCGTCGTTTCGGTTCTAAATAAAAATTTTTTTTTTTTTTTTTTGAGTTGTTCCCACGGCTTGAACCCAGGCAACTCTGGGGTGCAAAACAAGCATTAACCACTGTGCTACTCAAACACCACAAAAATATTATGGACCTATATTATATTTATATCAATCTTTATTTGAACATAAAAAAAAATTTACAACCTGCTATTTTTACAATCTGTGTTCCAACATAAAATTAATTAAAAAAATAAAATTCCTAATTACTCTTCTATACAATAATAAATTACCTGAATTATTAATTAAAATAAATTTTTAACATCATTAAAAACTATTAATTAACTTGATAATTTATTAATAAAATAGACATTTGTTATAAAATTAAAAATTTCAAAGAGCGAGATATAATTTTCAAAATCATAATAGACAATTCATATTTTAAACAAATTTATCCTAAATTTTAAATTAGGACAACTTTTTACTCAGCTCATGAAATCTGAATGACTCAGTTTTGTTTAAAATACAAGTTGTCCTAATTTTGTTTAAACTTTTTACTCAGCTCATGAAATCTGAATGACTCAGTTTTGTTTAAAATACAAGTTGTCCTAATTTTGTTTAAACTATTCAACAAGTTGTCCTAATTTAAAATTTAGAATAAATTTGTTTAAAATACGAATTGTTTATTATGATTTTGAAAAGTATATCTCGCTCTTTGAAATTTTTAATTTTATAACAAATGTCTATCTTATTAATAAATTATCAAGTTAATTAATAGTTTTTAATGATGTTAAAAATTTATTTTAATTAATAATTAAGGTAATTTATTATTGTATAGAAGAGTAATTAAGAATTTTATTTTTTTAATTAATTATGTTAAATAAAAAATTATGACAATAGGGTATTTGTAATTTTATGTTGAAACACAGATTGTAAAAATAGCAGGTTGTAAATTTTTTTTTTATGTTCAAATAAAGATTGATATAAATATAATATAGGTCCATAATATTCATGAGGTGTTTGAGTAGCACAGTGGTTAAAGCTTGTTTTGCATCCCAGAGTTGCCTGAACACCCCAGAGTTGCCTGGGTTCAAGCCGTGCGAACAACCCAAAATTTTTTTTTATTTTTATTTTTTTATTTAGAGCCGAAACGACGCCGTTTCAACTCACAGCAGTTACTGCTGTGAGTTGGGCGCAGCAGCACCCCCGGATCCAGTTGTGTTACATTAATATTGATAATGTAAACATTAAATATGTAATAAAAATCTTTTATTACAAATATGTAAGGTTAAAGTGCGACGACCTCGTTACGTATAATATTTTATATGTAATTAATTCTTATTTTAATGTAAAATTGACAGATTGAATTATTTTAATTTCGAGTATCGGATTCTATGAGAACTTAATTAAATATCTGATTTAGTTTAGTAATGTTGAAATTTTATTAATTGGATCCGAATTGGAGTTGATTAAATTATAAAAAGAAAAGAAAACAAATAAATAAATAAAGCAAAAATTAAGCAAGTGACATGTAGCTTAAGATGATGATTAGGCATGCGTAGGTGTGGTGAGTCACCTTAAAGCATATGTTGGAAAAGCATGAATTGATAGAGAGGCATTTGGATGTGCCACGTGTATGAGTGGTGGCTTGGGGCTCACGGATTGACTCCCTCTAAATAGGGAGGAGATGTTCAAGGTAAGGTAAACAAAGAAAGGGAAAGAAAATACTAGAGGTAAAGAAGGTCTTTGACAGTGGAAAGAAAGAGCGGGGTATTAATTTTAAGGTGAGTTATATTATATATTGAGTTACCATAATATATTTTACGTATGTTTTGGGTTACCATGAATTATTTTACGTAATCTATGTTTTATAAATTATATTAATATTTTGATTGTGGGGAAGTGGTTTTGGAAATACTCTTTAGATCCTGGGAGACGTTCTTGATACTCAGCTAGTCACCTGCAAAGACAAATACTCCGGTCGGGGGTGCCGGGATTAGCACTCCGACGGGCAAGTCAGTTTTTCTACTCAAAAAAGCTTGTTTACTAAATTTAGTGAAGTGTTTTTTTTTTACATACCATTCCAAGAACGCTGCTTCTTTATTTATATATGTTCCTCCTGAAGCCTCGGGGCCTGGGCTTAGTTTTCAATCATTACCCGTTCTTATATTCGGCCCCCAATGATCTTTCTCAATCGGCTTACGTATCGTATTCGGCCCATCCTAGTCTTGCAGGATGGGGCCGATTAATATTTGTTGGACAACCAGTTAGTTAGTACTAAAACATGCCCCTTCCGATTTGGCCATATATTCGGCTCCCACAATTGCCTCCCGAACTCCCTATTGACGGTAGTTAATCGGCGTGTTTGGTTTAGAATTCAAAAAGCCCACTATAGATCGGGCGGCTTCGCATATCCCTAGGCGTCAGAAAATGTCAGAAGGTGCTCACCTCTTCGTTTATCATTACACTTTCCCGCTTCATTCATGCGTCTCTCGCATTTATTGCGATTTGAAACTTTAGTCCTTTTTGGTGCACGTTTCGTCGATCACCTGATACGTTTGGACCGTCAGCGCGCATCCCTTCTCTCACTTGCGTTTTCTGCAACTTTCGTCCGTTTACCTTTGCCTCATCTGCTTTTCGTAAGTTTTCTTCCCTTTTCTTTGTAGCCCTATTTTCTGTTTATCATTTTTACTTTCAGCGAATCCTTGGATCCCCGTCGAAATGGCTAAACACTTGAAGGACCTCCTTTCTGAGAGTCGCATTTCCGGATTCCGGCGACATTTTTCCATTCCCGATGACGTCCATCTAACTCTTGTAACGGACAGTACTCTAGATATGGAGATGGAGGATCAGAATACAATCGTATTCCCCCTCTGTCCATAGCGGAATGCGGAGTCCGTTTCCCCCTACATCCACTACTTAGGGCTGTCCTTCGCTATTGGAGTCTGATTCCTTCTCAACCAAATGTAAATTTCTTTCGAATCATTATGGGTGTTATAGAATTGAATCAACGTCTTAGGATCGATCTCGGAATTTCGGCCATTCTAAGATCGCTACGCTTTAGCCAAATCCTCTGGTCGGCTGGGTCGGTACTTCCTTAGGGCCAAGGATACTGACCATCATTTGGTGACTATACTTGCCAGTTCTGGTAAGAGGGTTGACGATGTAATGGTCGATGTCCGAGGTAATTGGGAGTTCGCTGAAGGCGAAGATCACCTAGACCCCATTCCCAGACATAAGGGTGACCCAGGTTGCCACGTAGTATCTTGTGTTTAATGATTTATCTTTTAATCGGCTTTCTTTCCTTAATCACTCATCTTTTGCAGGTAATAAATTGAAGAAGATTCTAACTTGCGTTGACGAAGTGGTCCTTAGGGATATTAAGATTACACTCGGCTACTTTGGCCGCCCGAACGTGCAAAAACAGGGGAGAGCCGCCCACATTTTACTTCGGTACGAGCCCACTTATACCACGTTTTCGGCTATGAACAACATTCCGATTCCATCCGGCGATCAGCAGCTCTCGGCTCTTATCTTCTCCAGCTACAAGAACCTTAGGCAAATTGGTCTCGAAGATTCTAATTCGGGGCGAGACGCAGAGCCAGTAATAGAAGTAGCTGCCGATCCGGCTGGAGAATTCACTGAGGAGGCCGAAGAAGTTGACGAGGCCGTGCGCGCGGCGTTTGAAGCTGCTGGACTCGATCAGCCTTCACCATCCACGTCGGGTTGGGCAGAAGTCTCTTCCGGAGACATTTTCACGAATTTGGGCGACCTACCCGGCGATCTCTTCGAATGTATGGCGAATGAAAGCCTTACGCAAATGGCGCGTAGGAGAAACGCCGAGCGAATGGCTGCTCGACAAAAGGCCGAGGTCGGCGAATCTGATCCCAGCTTGCCTAAGGCCTCCGTACCCATTGTTGAAGGGATGGTTCAGGTCACGTCGGTTGAAACGGAAAAAAGGGGTGAACAGCGGGCCGGTGAAGAACGGCAAATTCCGGAGGAGCGCGGTCAAAAACGCAGCGCCGAGGGGGAAGCCAGTTCAGAAGCTAGTCCTTCTGACAAACGGCCTCGCCTCGAAGAATCGGACGTGGTTGCTCCCTTTGTTATTCAGCCAAAGATCAGAGATACGCCGATTTCTTCCAATGCTTCTGCCATTGAGGATCCGGCCGTTGCGTTGAGCTTGGCGGCTTCGATTTCCTTGCCGGCTGACAATGCAGCCTTTTGCGCCGTGCCGGATATTTTGGCCGTAGCCTTATCTGCGCAGTCGGCACTCCTGGTAGGAATCTTATATTTATTTCTGAATTTATTTTTTATAAAGGTATCTAATGATCCCTTATTCTTGCAGACCGTCGGCAGGATTGCCGACTTGGGCCGCCGCCTGCATGATGCTCTTGGCAGAATTGACCATTTGCAAGTCGAAGTGGAAGGTCAGAAGAGTAGAGCGGAGTTTGAAAAAATGAGGGTCGCAATGGAGAGCGCGCGAGCCGAAGCGGAGAAGGAGAGGGCTCGCACTGCTAAATAGCTTCGATCTGATGCTGAGGCTAGAGCGAATGCGAGTGAGGAATCGCTCAAGCTCTCAAATAATGAACTTGCCAAGGCGGAGACTCAACTAAAGGAGCTGAAGGCGGCCAAGGAGAAAGCCGAATCCGATGCTTTCGAGGCGGGAAAAAATGCCGCTTACACTGAATATGTTGATGAAGTTCCCAAGTTTAAGAATCGGTGGTTCAAACATGGGTGGCTCAAAGCCCTTGCTGCCGCTGGGGTTACATCGGATTTGCCAATTCCTTACGAGCAAGTGGATGTTGAGCCACTCGAATCTGACACCGAGGAGTGAACATTTTGTTTTTGTTTTTATAAGTTTTTGGATGTTTTCCTAATTTTGTTTTTGTAAGTTTTTTGCTTGGTAGGGTTTTGTTGGTTCAGGGTACTTTTCATGTATAAATTGGTTACTATCTTGTACGCAATTTATTAATGAACATTTCCTTGTAATGTCACTACTTCTTGTGCACAATTTGTGTGATTATAAATTGGTTACTATCTTGTACGCAATTTATTAATGAACATTTCCTTGTAATGTCACTACTTCTTGTGCACAATTTGTGTGATTATGTTAATGAAACATTTTGCTGAGTTTGGCTCAAAGCCTTTCGCTACTTTGCGTAAAATTGATTCGTCTACTTTGTGTAAAATTGTTGCTGAGTTTCAGCTTTTAGGGATTGAATTTCCTGTGTCAATATGGATTCGTCTTTCTCATGCCGACTGGATTCGAATTATGAACTATCAATTCGAGAGCCGGCTGGGGTATCTGAGTCGGATAGATTGGCGAATCTGCCCTTGCGCAGGCGGTCCTTGCGGGGTCGAGGGCCGGCTGGGGTACTTGAGCCTGATAGATTGATGAATCTGCCCTTGCCCCAGGCAGTCCCTGCAGAGGTTAGTATAATCGATTGGGGGGCCGGCTGGGGTACCTGAGCCGGATAGATTGGTGAATCTGCCCTTGCCCCAGGCGGTCCCTGCAGAGGTTAGTACAATCGATTGGGGGGCCGGCTGGGGTACCTGAGCCGGATAGATTGATGAATCTGGCCTTGCCCCAGGCGGTTCGTGATTATGGTAGAATCGTGCCCCTGCCGTCGACTTAGCCGGCGTCGGGCGATTCAGGATCTCCAATTAATGAGATTGCCTCGAACGTGCTGCCTCTGTGAAGGATAAATGAGCAAACGTACACCCTTTATGAGCTTGGTAGACAGCTGAGCTGAACTCTTGGGGGAAGACTGATTGCGCGAATGTCGAACCGACTTTTCTTTAATAGTAAAGGGGAAGCTGTGGTGAATGTGGTTTGGAAATACTCTTCAGATCCTGGAAGACGTCAACGATCCTCTGCTAGTCACCTGCAAAAATACAAACTCCGGTCGGGGGTGCCGGAATTAGCACTCCGACGGACAAGTCAGTTCTCCTCCAGAAAGCTTGCTTACTAAGTTTATAGAAGTGTTTCTTACATACCTTTTCTGATCCACTACCATTGTATTTATACTCGTCTCTTCTGATCCTCGGGACCCGGGCCTACTTTTTCAATCATTATCTTTCCTTACACTCGGCTGCAGGGGCTTTATCCTATTCGGCCTAGTCATCGTATTCGGCCGATCACCCCTTCGAGATTTTTGCCCGTTTGGCGCCTAGAGGCCGAGATACTACTCCTCTACCTTTACTGAATATTCGGCTACCACAATTGCCCCCCGAACCCCCTATTTAACCGGCAGTTAAATCGGTGTGTTTGGCTCGGAATTCGAAAAAATTTTATCATCGGGCGGCCTTGCGTGTCCCAATACGTCAGGAGGCGCACGCCTTTTTTGCTCATCATTACACTTTCCGCCTATTCAGATATCTCAAAGATTTATTGTGATTTGAAACTTTAGTCCTTTCGAATTCATATTTCGTCGGTCTCCTGAGCTTTTTGGATCGCCAGTGCATATCCCTCTGTGGCTCGCGTTTTCTGCAACCTCTCCCTGCCTTCCTTTGTCTCCTCCGTTTTTCGTAAGTCTTCTTCTCCCTTCATTGTAACCCTATTTTCTTTTTGCTATTTTTAGCCTCGGCGAATACTTGATTCCGCTAGAATGGCAAAACACTTAAAAGACCTCCTCTCCGAGGATCGTATCTCTGGTTTCCGGAAGCATTTTTCTATTCCTGACGACGTTCATCTGTCCCTCGTCACGGACAACGCTCTCGACATGGAGAGGGAAGATCAAAACACGGTTGTATTCCCTCTTTTGTCCATTGCGGAGGGCGGAGTTCGCTTCCCCTTACACCCACTTCTCAGGGCCGTTCTCCGCTATTGGGGCTTGATCCCTTCTCAACCCAATGTAAATTTCTTTCGAATCATCATGGGGGTTGTGGAGTTGAATCAACGCCTTAGAATTAACCTCGGGATTCCGGCCATTCGGCATTGTTACGCCTTAGCCAAATCCTCTGGTCGGCTGGGGCGATATTTTCTCAGGGCCAAAGATACTGACCATCATTTAGTGACTATGCTTGCCAGCTCTGGTAAGCGAGTTGACGACGTGATGGTCAACGTCCGAGGTAATTGGGAGTTCGCCGAGGGAGAGGATCGCCTGGACCCTATTCCTAGACGTAAGGGTGAACCAGGTTGACACGCAATGTCTTATGTTTGTTGGCCTATTCCTTATTCGGCTTCTTTTTCTTAGATCGCTTTTTATCTTCTGCAGGTAATAGGTTGAAGAAAATTTTGAATTCGGTTGACGACGCAGTTCTTAGGGAAATTGAGACTGCATTGACGTATTTCGGCCGCCCAAACGCATAAAAAACAGGGAGGGCTGCCCATATCCTCCTTCGGTACGAACCCACGTACACCACTTTTTTGGCTGCAGATAACATTCCGATTCCATTGGGCGACCAACAGCTCTCGGCCCTTATCTTTCCCTTGAAATCTTGGCAGATCGGTCTCAGCCTTCGATTCGGGAAGACGCCGAAGCATCAGAGGTGAGTGCCGATCCGGCTGGAGGATCTGCTGAAGGGGTCGAGGGCGGCGAGGCCGTACGCTCGGCATCCGAGGCCCCTCAACCATCCACCTCAGGACGAGCAGATTTCTCTGGGGATATTTTTGCGAACTTGGGGGATCTACCCGGCGATTTTTCTGAGGATATGGCGAAGGAGAGCTTAACGCAGATGGCGCGCAAAAGAAATGCCGAAGCGCTATTGGCAGCCCATGCCGAATCTAATCCTAGCTTGATCAAGCCATTCGTAGCCGCTTCGAGGGCACGGTTGAGGTTGCCGTGTCCGCTGGGAAAAGGAGGGTGGAGAACAGCCGATCAGGCGCTAATTTCGAGCAAGGCCAAAACGCGATCTTAGAAGGAGAAGCGACTTTACCGTAGTAAACGGCCTCGACTTGAAGAACCGGTCGTGGTGGCTCCGCTCGTTATTCACCAAGATCGGGCACGCCGATTTTATCCGATGCTTGCCACGAGGATCCGGTCGCTCTTAGCTGGCGGCTTCAATTTCCTGCCGGTGACAAAGAAGCCTTCGTGCCGTGCTCGATGTCATGGCCGCTGTTTTAATCGCTCAATCGGCACTCGTAGGTCACCTCGCTTCCTTGTTGTTTGTTTAAGGCGTCTAATTACACCGAATTGTTTTGCAGACGATCGGAAGGGTCGCCGACTTGCCGCCGCGTGATGCTCGGGAGAATTGACCATTTGCAAACAGAGCAGCAGGTCGAGAAGTAGGGCGTAATCGAAATTATGAGGGCTGAAATGGAGAGCGCGAGAGCCGAAGCGGAGAAAGAGAGGGTTCGAGTCGCCGAACAGCTTCGTGTTGATGCTGAAGGCAGGGCAAATACGAGCGAGGAATCGCTCAAGCTTTCCCAGAAAGCACTTGCTGAAGCGGAGGCTCAATTAGACGAGCTTAAGGCGTCCCGCGAGAAAGCCGAATCGGAGGCCTTTGAGGCAGGGAGGGGCGCCGCTTTGTCGGAGTATGTTGAAGAAGTGGCCAAATTTGAGAATCGCGGGGTTCAAGCATGGGTGGCTCAAAGCCCTTGCTGCCGCTGAGGTTACATTGGATTTGCCAATTCCTTATGAGCAGGTGGATGTTGAGCCGCTTGGATCCAATACCGACGAGTGATCTGGGAGCCGTTTACCGAGCGGGCGTCGTTTTCTTTTTTGTCTTTGTTGTTTTTCTTCTTTTGGATAGTACGTTGGTAGTTTTCATGTATAAATTGGTTAGCATCTGCGCGCAATTTATTAATGAAAATTTCCTTGTAATTTCAATACGTATTAATTTTTGCTGCCACCACACACTTTGTATGAGACGGTTCTATGCTTAATTTTAATGAAAGAGTTCTATGTTTTGTCAATGCATTTGGTAAAATGGAATTGCATGTATTGTGGGGAAACCCTAATCGGTGAGCTCGCCTGCATTCTGTGGGGTTCGTGAAAAGAATTGCCTTTTGTGTGCCGGTTGGGGTAGTGGGTCTGAATGGATAAATTTTACTGTGGCATTGGTGATTTTTATCTAGAACTCTTCTGAACAAGCCGTACATGCAATATCGTTTGTTTAATATATATCCGCAAGAACCGGGTTCTTGCAGTTTCAATAAATATCCTATCAAAATCAGCATTTGCAATTTCACTGCCTACTGATCTTGGGCCGACTGGGGCACTCGAGCCGAATAGATTGATGAATCTGTCCTTGCCCCAGTGGGCTCATGGTAAGGGCGCTTTGGATTCAATTCGCAAGCCGGCTGGATACCCTGGCCGAACAATTTTGATAGGGTTCAATACGTATCCTATCAAAATCGGCATTTGCAATTTCACTGCCTACTGATCTTGGGCCGACTGGGGCACTCGAGCCGAATAGATTGATGAATCTGCCCTTGCCCCAGTGGGCTCATGATAAGGGCGCTTTGGATTCAATTCGCAAGCCGGCTGGATACCCTGGCCGAACAATTTTGATAGGATCCAACACGTATCCTATCAAAATCGGCATTTGTAATTTCACTGCCTACTGACCTTGGGCCGACTGGGGCACTCGAGCCGAATAGATTGACGAATCTGCCCTAGCTCCGTGAACCAACGTGAGCGAGTTGAACCAACCACCTGCCCTGCCGTCATCCCATTCGGCGTCGGGCGATTGGGTTTGTAATTAATGAACCTGCCTCGATCGCGTTGCCTTTGCGAGTGTTTAAAGAATCTGGTAGGTACTGTGTTCGAAGGGACAGCTTTAAAGAGTCTGGTAGGTGCTGTGTTCGAACTCCTGAAGGGAAGTCGATTGTGCGAATGTCGAACAAACGTTTTTTTAACAAGAAAGGAAGCGAAGACATTGGCCGAGCTGGGGCGATATGAGTCGGAGTGAACATCGAGGCGCCCTTGTCTTGTGAGGAGCAAGAGCTCTATGAGTAGAGAGGGGCGTCGATCTCCTCGACGTTGAAGCAGGTCGCCCAGACGAGACAGGCAGTCTCAAGGGAGGTTGCCACACGCTCGTGTCGAAAGGAAATCAGATGTGACTCCGTGCCCGTTGAGTTTTGCAGTGTTTGTGAAGAATAAGCCCATGACGGAAGCGGATTCGATCGTGCGAGATCCAGATGTGGCGGTCGAGTTCGCTCGACAAATATTTCCTCCTGAAGTTCAGCAGTCGATGATTGGTCGTCAGGACTACGAAGTGTTTCGCGAGGGTATACATGGGGCGGTGAAAGGGCTCTATACGGCTTACGAAGTCGGCATGCGATTACCGCCACGCGAGAATGGCGGAAAAGGAAGAGCGTATCCGGAGTTTGGAGGCTCGAGCGGCTACGAACGTGAGTTAGGGCGATCAAGGCGGCTCGAGCCTGACCAGTGAGGCGTGAACCCAATCGTTGAAGAGGGTTACCACGGCTTATAAGCTACGCCATTGCCGACGGGATACTGGCGAGTATGTTCGCCTTGGAGTCCGCAAGGGAGGTCCTATGAAAAGGTTTTTACGAAGGCGGTGGTTGGAATTCAAAAGACCAAGGAAAAGCTCGCCAAGAGGTTTTGCCGATGTGAAAATCGTGGGTTTAGGCACGGTTGGATCGAGCAACTCAAGTTGCGAATCTCTTCGCTGGCAGAATTGATGCGCGTCGCCTCGCTACCGCAAGAAGGACTTTCCGTTTACGCTTTTGAGGTTGAAAAGAGTGAGGATGAGGGTGATGCCGATAATATGTATTTGTTGTATGGTTCGGACGTGGTCGCGTTAAATTATGTAATTTCTTGATGTTTAATAAAAGATGCTTTATGGGAAATATCAAATTCTCTCCCGCATTCGGCGTACGCGTGTTTAATTTTATTGCATAAATGTTTGGCTAGACGTAAATACACCAATCGGACTCGGCGTTTCAATTCGATGCGCCGATTGGTTGGATTGATCGGCCTCCATGTAATGGCCGTTTGATTTAGAATTAAACCATTGCATGTTTAAAATTTGGGTAAGCCATGAGCCAGGGAACGGAGGGGTATCGGCATTCTTGTTTTTGTTTGCAAGACGGCACAAATGCCGCATGTCTAGCCGATTGGGATAGATGGTTCTAGCCCTTGCGCGTTTTAGTCAACCGTTGGTTTAACTAAGTCATGGAGAATGTTGATCGACGCCTGTCTCGTGGGGTTTAACGCTGATAAGAATTACTTCGAGATTTGGGCCTCGAGATCGGGGCCATTACTGAGAATAAAAACGACAAGGCCCTTATGCGATCAAACCTATTTAGTTCCCCAGCGGCTATTGTATGGGATAATGCAGATCGAGAGTTCTCGTCATCAGAACGTGATGATAGTTGCAGGGGCTCACTTCCCGAACTTGGCGTTAGCTGGTTTCTTGGCGGAGGATTCTCCGGTGTGGGAGGTGGACCGGTGAAAGGAGGAACTGAAACTCGTCGATCTCAAGTTCTTTGAAGCAGATCGTCGAAAGGAGATAATCTGACCGCTCCCCAAACCTTCCTTGTCTTGGATCTTGGCCTTGACATTGTCGATGGTGTCGAGGCACAGGGGAATTGCGATTCGGGCGCGAATGTGACCTTGGATCGATGGATTCGTTTGTCTTAGAAGTTAGAAATAGATATTGTAATGTTCGAACGCAGTTGCGTCGATGTAACAACTTTTTCATCGAATAAAAAGTGTCATTAAATAAAGAGTGTTATTTCATGTGTTTTACTTCATATGCTTTAATAGTTTGCTGTTAGCTTGCCATCAGAACTGTTGTGGCTTAAACATTTTT
The DNA here is from genome assembly GCA_025200525.1 of Camellia lanceoleosa. Lineage (NCBI taxonomy): Eukaryota > Viridiplantae > Streptophyta > Magnoliopsida > Ericales > Theaceae > Camellia > Camellia lanceoleosa. Next base: position 124,240,133 of record CM045764.1, on the reverse strand, counting down.
CCTGTATGCAGGGGTCGGCCCCTGCCTTAGGCGGATTGGGAGTTTGACAATCGTTGTATTCCTGGGCCGGCTAAGGCATGTTGTCCGGGAAGTCACGTTAGTGATTCTGGCTTGGTTGATTAAAACGGGCTCCGTATCAGGAGACTTGTTTTGGCCGGTCGGGAGGAGCATTCGACCCTCATTAGGCCGGAAGGTGTCGTGTACCAAAAGAAGTTCCGAATTCGGAGGCTTATTCGGCCCCAGATGACATGCATTGAAAGGGCGCTCCGAACCCGGAGATTTATTTTGGCCAATCGTGATATCCACGAAGGGCGCTTCGAATTCGGAGGCTTATTCGGCCCCAGATGACGTGCATCGAAAGGGCGCTCCGAATCCGGAGACTTGTTTTGGCCAATCGTGATATCCACGAAGGGCGCCCACCGGAGGCTTATTCGCCCCGTATGACGCGTATCGAAAGGCGCTCGAATCCGGAGACTTGTTTTGGCCAATCGTGATATCCACGGCGGGCGCCCATTCGGAGGCTTATTCGCCCCGGATGACGGTATCGAAGGGCGCTCGAATCCGGAGACTTATTTTTGGCCAATCGTGATATCCACGAAGGCGCCCAAATTCGGAGGCTTATTCGCCCGGATGACGTGTATCGAAAGGCGCTCGAATCCGGAGACTTGTTTTGGCCAATCGTGATATCCACGGGCGCCCGGTCGGAGGCTTATTCGCCCCGGATGACGTATCGAAAAGGCGCTCGAATCCGGAGACTTATTTTGGCCAATCGTGATATCCACGAAGGCGCTCACCGGAGGCTTATTCGCCCCGGATGACGTATCGAAGGGCGCCCGAATCCGGAGACTTGTTTTGGCCAATCGTGATATCCACGAAGGCGCCCGAACCGGAGGCTTATTCGGCCCCAGATGACGTGCATCGAAAGGGCGCTCCGAATCCGGAGACTTATTTTGGCCAATCGTGATATCCACGAAGGGCGCTCCGAATTCGGAGGCTTATTCGGCCCTAGATGACGTGCATCGAAAGGGCGCTCCGAATCCGGAGACTTGTTCTGGCCAATCGTGATATCCACGAAGGGCGCTCCGAATTCGGAGGCTTATTCGGCCCCAATTGGGTTGAAGGTCAGGCAAACAAAATCCGTTTTCATTAAAATGAAGTTCCAGTACAAGCATCAGGTCCCACAAGTTGGGTCTGTAGATGAATTTGCATAAAATCTACATTCGTGTGGATTGCTGCGAGCCACGGATCTCTTCAATGCCGCGGTCTGTTGGGAAGCGCATAAGCTGATGGTAGGTGCTTGGGACGGCCTTCATGACGTGCAACCAGGGGCGGCCTATGATGGCATTATACTGCGATGGAAGCTTTACAACCAAGAATTCGTCGTCGATTTTTGAGCCCGCCAACCGGCAAGACGACCTTCCCAATGGATACTCGATTCGCGTTGAAGCGAGCAATGCCGGACGATGGTAACAGATCCGACTCGTTAAGGCCGAGTCCTACAAAAGCTTTGTAGTACAGGATTTCAGCAGCGCTCCCTGGGTCTATGAGGATGCGTTCAACGCTGAATTGACGTACGCGTAATTTGACAACCAAAGGGTCGACGTGGCTGGCCTTCATTCCGAGGAGGTCGTCAAACCCAATCGTCGGGCTTCAGGGCCGCGGTTGGCTTGTTATGTTTTGGAGAGTGCGATTGGATCGTATGGACGATCGGGGTGGTCGGCAGACCGTAGATCATATGGATCACGCCAAGCGGAGGTGAATCCTGTCTCAGGGCTAATGCTTTAGTCGGCCTTCCCTTGCTAACATATTGCTGTAGCCGACCATCCTGCACCAATTCTTCCAGATGATCCTTCAGTGCATAGCAGCTCTCGGTTTCGTGGCCGTGATCTTTGTGGTATTCGCATCGTCTGTCCCGCCTCCGTGTGTCGGGAGGCCCTATCATCTTTGACGGCCACTTGAAAAATGGGAGGTGCTGGACCTTGGTCATTATTGCCGCGATCGGTTCTGTCAGCTCCGTATATTTCTTGTCGTTTCGTCTTGAGCGTCTGCTGTCGACTTGTAACTGTTCGTTTGCTCGGAAGGGGCATTGATCGTTTGTTTGGCGGGAATCATGCCTTTTGTCTCGCTTGGTTTGTTGCCGGGGTTCAGGGCTCGGTGGCACGGAGTTTATCGGTCGAGCAATTTCGGGGAGTTCCGTTTTTCTGGAGCTTTGTCCGGCCTTTGTTCTCAGGGCATCATCTTCGACTTTACAATATTCTTCGACTTTCTTCATCAAGGCCAAGACTGTTTTGGGGGGCCTCCTGGTCAAGGAGCTGCGCAGAAATCGCTGTCGGTGTAAGCCCATTTTGAAGGCGGTTATGGCCATGGAGTCGTTGCAAGCGTCGTCAACCAGGTTGAAGCACTCCCAATATCGAGCTGAATACGCTCTGAGCGTCTCTCCTGACTGGATCTGCATTGCCCAGAGGGAGTCGGGCTGTTTTGGTTGTACCTCGTTGGTGATGAACCTGGCCCTGAAAGACTTTTGCAGTTGGTGGAAGTTCTTGATCGACGCTGGCTCCAACTTGTAATACCACCTGACGGCTAGCGGTCCTAGGCTGCTGGGGAATATTCGGCACATGAGGGCTTCATTGTCTGCGTGTAACGTCATGGCCTGTTTGTAGTGACGGATATGATCAGTGGGGTCTGATTTTCCGTCATAAAGAGTGAATGACGGAGCTTTGAATTTCTTGGGCAAGGACGCCCTTGCGATTCTCCGAACAAAAGGGTCGTGACGGTCTTCCTCGTTCGAGCTGCTTCTTCTTCGCTTGTTCCTTGTTCGCGGATCTTTGTCGGAGGAGCTGGAGGTTTCGGATCGTCCCCTCGCGTCGAGCTCCGTGGATAATGAGTTGGAGTCGCTGTTGGTACCCTTTGGTCGAGCCCGTGGCCTTTGTCCGCCCGTCCTTGGAAGTGGCTCCGGTTTCTGGCGCATGGCTTCCTTAGATTTTGCTACCTCCAGGGCCAAGTCTTGACGGAGTCGTTCGTTCTCAGCGATCATGTTCTCGAGCCTTTGTTCATTCTGCTGTGCCTGTTCGATGACAGCCTGCATTGTTTCTTGTGCTGAAGTCGTTGGCGAGTCGAAGCACAAGGTGCGTCGTGCCGCAATGGTTTCTTTTCCGAGCATGTTCGCTGGGGTGAGGTCGTCTCCCTGCGCGATCGCGTCGGTGGCTATCGGAGGATCTTCGGTCACGCCTTCCATGGATATATTTGAGTATTCCCACAGACGGCGCCAGTTGTGGTGAATGTGGTTTGGAAATACTCTTCAGATCCTGGAAGACGTCAACGATCCTCTGCTAGTCACCTGCAAAAATACAAACTCCGGTCGGGGGTGCCGGAATTAGCACTCCGACGGACAAGTCAGTTCTCCTCCAGAAAGCTTGCTTACTAAGTTTATAGAAGTGTTTCTTACATACCTTTTCTGATCCACTACCATTGTATTTATACTCGTCTCTTCTGATCCTCGGGACCCGGGCCTACTTTTTCAATCATTACCTTTCCTTACACTCGGCTGCAGGGGCTTTATCCTATTCGGCCTAGTCATCGTATTCGGCCGATCACCCCTTCGAGATTTTTGCCCGTTTGGCGCCTAGAGGCCGAGATACTACTCCTCTACCTTTACTGAATATTCGGCTACCACAGAAGCGAAGACCCTAGCTGAGCTTGGCGGAGATATGAATCGAGGTGGTGAACCCTCGCGGGCAGGAAGTAGGAGTTCCAAGGGTCGAGAGAGGCGTCAGTCTCCCCGACGTCGCAGTAGATCGCCCAGGCGAGAAAAGTAGTCGCAGGGTAAGGCTCCACAGTCCCGAGTCGATGGGAGGTCTGACGCGAAAGCCCATTAAGCTTTGCGGTATTCGTGAAGAATAGACCCATGACAGAGGCGGACTCGATCGTTCGAGACCCAGATGTAGCGGTCGACTTTGCCCGACAAATATTTCCGCCTGAGGTTCAGAAATCAATGCTGGGTCGATAGGATTACGAGGTGTTTCGCGAGGGCATTCACGGCGCAGTGAAGGGGCTTTACACTGCTTACGAAGTCGGCATGCGACTGCGCGCTGCCCGTCAAGAGATGGAGAAGAAGAATGAACGCATTCGAAGTTTGAAGGCCCGCGTAGAGGCGGCCGAGTGGGAACTAAGGAAGACCAAGGCGGCTCAGGCACAATCCACCGCGCACGCAAACCCAATTGTGGAAGAGAGGGTTATGAGTCGGCTTATCAACTCCGCACTTGCCGATCGAGAGACGGCAAGTATGTTCGCAATAGAGAGTGCGAAGGGGAGGGCCTATGAGAAAGGTTTCCATGAGTGCCGAAAGGTGGGAATCGAGAAAACCAGGGAAACACTGGCGGAAGAAGTATGCCGATGTGAAAACCGCGGGTTTAGGCACGGTTGGATCAAGGCATCTCAAGCCGCAGAAGCTCTTTGAGCGTCGGGAATTGATTTGGCATCACCACGCTACAGGAGTAAAGATTTTCCATTTTGTGCCTTTGAGATTGAGAAGAGTGAGGATGAGGGTGATGCCATATGAATTTTATAGTTGTAAGGTTGGAATGCAGGGCGTGTTCGAAACTATGTAACTTATTGTTTTATTGAATAAAGATTGTTTCATTATAAATGTTTCGTTGTCATTCATATTCGGCATATGTGTATTTCGTGCTTAAATGTCTAAATATTGCCTGACCCAGATAGCCGTTAAATGCCCGGCAAGACGCGGGCCTATCGGCAGGATTTGCACATGGGCAGGATCGACACGTCCGCGGCGACCGTTAGGGTTTTATTGAGGCTATTTCAACGGCCATTTATCTTTGATTTGGGCGAGCGTATTGGCGCTTGACCAGTTGGATTAATGGGCTGGTCGAGGGTGATCGGCATGTGAATATTTGTCCGACCAATTTAATAAATCTATTTCACTTTGGCCCAGCCAGCGTGCGTTTTGGCCAGCCGTCGGGATGGCGGTCGTGGCGAATGTCAATCAACGCCTATTTTATTCAACCAATGTGTTTTTGGGCGTTAATAAAACTTTCTTGGGATTGGGACCTCGAGATCGCGGTCGTTGCTGAGAATAAAAGGAGTGGGCGCTTCGTACCAATAATCCCATTTGACTCATCATTCTTTGTCTGGGATGGTGATTTTGGTCACAGAGGCTCTAACTTCGGTCAAGTTTGGTGTTGAGACGGTTTGCGGCAGAAAACCTCCCCGTGATGGAGTTAGGTCATCCGACAGGCTTGAGATCTATGAGTCTCCAAGTCGTCGAAGCAGATCACCCCGAAAGGAGAGTCAACAACTGTCAAGTTCATTCTTCCTTGTCCTGGATCTTTGCCTTGACATTGTCAATGGTGTCAGGGGCAGTTTGGCTTTATGCAAGTCGTGGGCTTAAGCATAAATGGTTCAAGGTAGCGCACGCCGTGGAGGGGTTTAGGGCGACGGTCGTCGATCCGGCGATGCTGCTTTACCAGCGGGTTTTGTCCCTTTTTTGCTTTCGATATTGTAATGTTCGAATACGGGTTGTATTTATGTAACAACTGTTTAATCAAATAAATGGTTTTATTTTAAATCTATTTGCGTGTTATTCTGAATTTTGCTTGTGTACTAAAGCTCATTACTTCGAATGCATGATCTGTTCTAGTATGTTACATAGGATCAATTATCAATACCTTTTGTTCGTGCCAACGTTTGCTCCGGATTCGGAGACGTGATTAGCACTTAGCACTGTATGATCCGTTCTTGAATCCAGGGCCCATTTGGCCTTAAGGAGATTAATCGGCTCCAAACCCGGAGACTTAATCCGGCCGATCGTGATATTCACGAATGGCGCTCCGAATCCGGAGACTTAATCGGCCTTAAAGCGTTATGCGCCAAAGGGGGCTCCGAATCCGGAGACTTAATCAGCCCTAAGGCTTCATGCGCCAAAGGGGGCTCCGAATCCGGAGACTTATTTCGGCCAATCGTGATATCCACGAAGGGCGTTCCGAATCCGGAGACTTAATCGACCCTAAGGCGTCGTGCGCCAAAGGGGGCTCCGAATCCGGAGACTTAATTTGGCCAATCATGATATCCACGGAGGGCGCTCCGAATCCGGAGACTTAATCGGCCCTAAGGCGTCATGCGCCAAAGAGGGCTCCGAATCCGGAGACTTAATTTAGCCAATCGTGATATCCACGAAGGGCGCTCCGAATCCAGAGACTTAATCGGCCCTAAGGCATCATGCGCCAAAGGGGGCTCCGAATCCGGAGACTTAATCGGCCCTAAGGCTTCATGCGCCAAAGGGGGCTCCGAATCCAAAGACTTAATTCGGCCAATTGTGATATCCACGAAGGGCGCTCCGAATCCGGAGACTTAATCGGCCCTAAGGCGTCGTGCGCCAAAGGGGGCTCCGAATCCGAAGACTTAATTGGCCCTAAGGCGTCCTGCACCAAAGGGTGCTCCGAATCCGGAGACTTAATTTGGCCAATCGTGATATCCACGAAGGGCGCTCCGAATACGGAGACTTAATCGGCCTTAAGGCGTTATGCGCCAAAGGGGGGCTCCGAATCCGGAGACTTAATTTGGCCAATCGTGATATCCACGAAGGGCGCTCCGAATCCGAAGACTTAATCGGTCCTAAGGCGTCATGCGCCAAAGGGGGCTCCGAATCCGGAGACTTAATTTGGCCAATCGTGATATCCACAAAGGGTGCTCCGAATCCGGAGACTTAATCGGTCCTAAGGCGTCATGCGCCAAAGGGGGCTCCGAATCCGAAGACTTAATGTGGCCAATCCTGGCAAGTGCCCCACTGGGAATTGACATATGATTTTCAGTGTCGAGGAAAAATAGTTCATATTGCAGAAGCGAAATATATTTACAGGTATCAAAGCCCACAAATCGGGTCAGTGATAGGGTTTTCGTCAGAACTCTGCTTGTGCCGATTGGGGGGAACCACGTATTTCTTCAATGCCGTGGGTAGTTGGGAAACGCAAGATCTGATGGTAGGTGCTTGGGACGGCCTTCATGATATGTAGCCAAGTTCTTCCCATTATGGCATTATACGGCGAGGGGAGCTTCACGACCAGGAATTCCACTTTGACTGTTCTGGACCTCGCTCGAACAGGTAATGTGACCTTGCCCAATGGATATTCGGGGTTCAGATAAAGTTAACAAGCGGTGAGGCGCCGGAGATAGATCCGCCTCGTTGAGGCCGAGCTTGATGAAAGTTTGATAGTACATGACCTCTGAACTACTCTCTGGATCTATGAGGATTCATTCAATGATGAACCGGTTTATGCGTAATCCAATGACCAACGGATCAATGTGGAAAGCCGTTGCGTCATTGAGGTCGGAGTCGTTGAAGGCAATTGTCGGAGCTTCTTCGGACCGGTCAGTCGAAATACGACGCCCTTGTAAAGTTGGGTGCGATCGAATTGTATGCATGGCTGGAAGTGTAGGCAGGCTGTAAATTACGTGGATCACGCCAAGTGGGGGAGAGTCCTGCCTTAATGCTAATGCCTTGGTTGGCTTTCCCTGTTTCACATCTTTACATATTCGGCCGCCTTGCACCGCCTTCTCGGTGATCTTTTAATGCGTAGCAACTCTCTGTTTCGTGGCCGTGATCTTTGTGATATTCGCACCTCCGGTCCCTTCGTCATGTATCGGGTGGCCCCACCATCTTTGACGGCCATTTGAAGAATGGAAGGTGTTGGATTTTGGTCATTACCGCGGTGATTGGCTCTGACAGTTCCGTGTACTTTTTGTCGACACGCCTCGAGCGCCTACTGTCGACTTACAATTGCTCACTCGTCGGGTGGGAGCATTGATCACTTGATCGGCGAGAGTCCCGCCTTTTGTCTCGTTTAGCACGTTGTCGTGGCTCGGGGCTCAGAGGTGGCACGAAACTTATCGGCTGAGCAATATCAGGGGGTCCCGATTTGGTGAACGCTTGTCTAGCTTTGATCCTCAAGGCATCGTCTTCCACTTTGCAATATTCTTCGACTTTCTTCATCAACGCCCAGACTGTTTTGGGGGGTCTTCTGGTCAAGAGGTTGCGAAGAGCACTGTCAGGATGTAGTCCCATTTTGAAGGCGGTGACGGCCATGGAGTCGTTGCAAGCGTCGTTAACGAGATTGAAGCACTCCCAATATCGTGCCGAATATGCTCTCAGTGTTTCTCCCGGTTGGATTTGCATAGCCCAGAGAGAGTCGGCCTGTTTTGGCTGTACCTCGTTGGTGATGAACCTGGCCCTAAAGGATTTTTGCAATTGATGGAAACTTCTGATCGAAGCCGGCTCCAGCTTGTAATACCATCTGACAGCTAGTGGCCCCAAACTGCTGGGGAATATTCGGCACATGAGGGCTTTATTGTCTGCATGCAACGTTATGGCTCGCTCAGAGGACGATATGATCAGTGGGGTCTGATTTTCCGTCGTAGAGAGTAAATGATGGAGCTTTGAACTTCTTGGGTAGGGCTGCCCTCGCAATTCGTCGGATAAAAAGATCGTGCCAGTCCTCTTCGTCTGAACTGCTTCTTCTGCGCTTGTTCCTTATGTGTGGGCTTTTTTCAGAGGAGCTGGAAGTGTCTGAGCGTCCCTTATTATGCTCCGTGGATAATGAATTGGAGTCGCTATCAGTTTCCCTTGGTCAGGCTCGAGGTCGTTGTTTACCTACCCTCAGGGGTCGTTCGGGGTCTTGGTGCGCGGCTTCTTTGGATTTTGCTACTTCCAGGACCAAATCTTGTCGGAGGCGTTCATTTTCTGCAAGCATATTTTCCAGCCTTTCCTCATTCTGTTTAGCTTGTTCTATGATGGCTTGCATCGTCTCCTGCGCTGAAGTCGTTGGTGAGTCAAAATTCAAGGCGCGTCTCGCAGCGATGGTTTCCTTCCCGAGCATATTTGCCGGGGTGATGTCGTCCCTCTGTGTGGTCTCGTCGGTGGCTATCGGAGGATCTTGCGTCACGCCTTCCATGGATGTATTTGAGTATTCCCACAGACGGCGCCAGTTGTGGGGAAGTGGTTTTGGAAATACTCTTCAGATCTTGGGAGACGCTCTTGATACTCAGCTAGTCACCTGCAAAGACAAATACTCCGGTCAGGGGTGCCGGGATTAGCACTCCGACGGGCAAGTCAGTTTTTCTACTCAAGAAAGCTTGTTTACTAAATTTAGTGAAGTGCTTTTTTTTTTACATACCATTCCAAGAACGCTGCTTCTTTATTTATATCTGTTCCTCTTGAAGCCTCGGGGCCTGGGCTTAGTTTTCAATCATTACCCGTTCTTATATTCGGCCCTCAACGATCTTTCTCAATCGGCTTAATCGGCTTACGTATCGTATTCGGCCCATCCTAGTCTTGCAGGATGGGGCCGATTAATATTTGCTGGACGACCAGTTAGTCAGTACTAAAACATGCCCCTTCCGATTTGGCCATATATTCGGCTCCCACATTGATTACTTTAATTATTTTCTGAACTCTGTTTGCTTAAATTGAAACCCATGGATATGTTTGTTTCACTTTTAGAAATTATTTGACAATGATTTTGTAAACAATTATTTCTGAAAGTATCACCACGGGAGTCCCATGCCTTGGGGGACTTAAATAACCATTGGCCTCTGTTTGGCCACTTTGTGGTCCTCTGTTTGTCATGGATCCATCGACCTCTGTTCTGATTGTCACTCCAATGACCTCTGTTCTGTTCTGTTATTTACCATGGTTATGGTTATTTATTTACATAATTTATGTATTTTAGTTTTTGCCACATTGAATAAGTTATTTATTCAAATTAAGTTATGTTAATGTTTTAGCTGAAATAATTATCCATGGTAATTTTTGTACCCTCACGATCACTGTATAATATTTCTCACTCTGCCATGTGCTTATAGCTGTTAACCACTTTTAGGTGACGTGTCAAAATCAGTGCATGGGATAGGCATAAGGCACTTTGTAGTCATAGTACAGCTCGGGTATTACAATCGAATAAAAGCTCCAATGTACACATTTTTGTTATATTTAAATGAAGATTTGGGTACATTTTTATTTTACTTCACTGCACTATTAATTTGTTATGATTTCAGTTATTATCTTGTTACGACGCCGAACCTCCGGGTACCGGGTTTGGGTCGTGACAAAATGGTATCAGAGTAATGGTTTTTTAAAATAAAAAAATATATATTGGAGTATAGGACACACGCACAATTATGTAATGGGATAAGGGTATGCATGATAAGTTTGTGTGATTTTGTACCAAATTTGATATAAACATAACAGGAAAACAAAAATGAATGGTGTCGGGTGTTGCTAGTGATGAGTAAGAAAGAATAAGTGTTGTGCACTTTGTGTGTTTAGTCTTTGTGTTGGGTCCGTACCTAGATAAAGAAAGAGGAAGAATAGGCACACAAAAAAAAAAAAAAAACAAACAAACAAACAAACAAACCCATCACGTGGGTTTGAAAAAAAGAAAAGATTAATTGGCAATAGTGGATGACAGGTATAGGAAAAGAAAAGTGAAAGGAATTTTTGAAACTGTCAGCTTTTAAGTTGCTCAAAATCAGGTTTCAAGCATACAGGAGATAGGTCTCGATAAGAGGAGTCCAGACTCAGAAAAAATAGGCAAAGTGAAGGTTGGGGTGGACTACACGTGCCGGTCAAATCTTGCACATAAAGTCAACTTGAAATTAGAAAGCCACGCGCGACTAGAGGTTGAAGATGACCAGTTTATAGCTAATCTAAATACTTTGAATATTTATTTGAGACAAGAGAATCACAAGAGTAAGTTTGGCTTAGTGATTAAGGCGTATGGTGCAAACGTTGTAGTCAGAAGTTTGAATCCTTTTAGCAGCGTTTGAGGATTTAAAGGTTTAGGTAGACATCATCATAGAATATTCTGTTGGTATCAACGAAATATTCTGAAAATTGCAATTTGGTCCCTAAAGTTTTCAGAAATTATAATTTGGTCACGGGATTCCTAGAAATTTTCATTTTGGCCCCTGTAATTATGAAATCACAATTTGGCCCCAAGAGTTTGAGAAATTTTCTCTTTTATATATCATGTGTTTGGCATTATAGTTTTGTGCGATCATACATATAGAAGCTGCATGCATCTAGTAAGCAAGTGATAAATTATGCATTCAGAAATATATACATATGCAAGAATTAAGGTTAAAACCTATGAGCTACAAGGAACTTTGATGATTATAAGAGGACCAAGATGTGTTTGTTAAATAGCCTAAGCATTGGGTCTAAGAATTTAGAGCTGTTATTAAATTTTGATAATTATGTAGAAACTGAGATGTGATGTTTAGTAGTGTGGTATTGAGACCAAGAGTTAAGAACTATTAAGGAACTAAGATGTGATGTTTAGTAAGTGTGGTATTGAGGCCAAGAGTTAAGAACTATTGAGGAATGTCTAACGTTATAAGGAAATTAGAATTGTTAACTGGCATATTAGGGAGTACAAATATGATGATTTGTGACAATATAGTATTATAGGGATTAACGGTTATTACAGAACTTCGACGATGAAAAGAGACTGGGATGTGTTTGTTTAATAAGTTTAGTATTGAAGTGAAGAGCTATTGTGAAATCTATAATGCCACAAGGAAGTGATGAAAGCTACGTGGTTACATGTGAAGTTAAGCTATGAGAACATTTCGGGAAGTTGAAGTATCTGATGATCAATGAAGTGCATGGAACTATGGTGATTGACAGCTAGGAAATTATTTGATATGAAGAAGGTATGTTGTTTTCTTTGAAGGGACCTACTATTTGAGCCATAGGATCTCATACTTTTGTTGAGTGACCTTGAAAGTCCGATTGAAATCACATTCGCCAGCGTAGTTTCACATATGAAATTCTCCGTCAACTTCGTGGAAATGAATAGTTTGCCCTACCGATGACCTTGCATAAGTATTTGGCTTGCAATTGCATCCGTCGTGTTATGTTTCGAGCTAACTACGATTATCCCAAGTATTATCCACATTTGCCGTGTGACTTAAGGAAAACGATAATGAGAAGTATAAATGATGTGGAAGTTGTTGAATCTCTGTCGAAAAATTACATAAAGTGGAAGAAGTATTAGAAAATATAATGAAACCTATGCAAACATGTCAAGGGAAACAACAAAGATCAAAAGAAAAGGTTAAATGTGGAATTAACAATAGAATAAAAGAAGATGTTTAGAAATTTTGTGGTACGAGAGGCAAACAATCTTAAGCAAAGTTGTAAAGAAATGAGTCTACCCCCAACATATCCAATGTATTAAAAGCCGCATAGATAGTTATGTTATTGACTTATGAGAGGATACTTTAATAGGACATCGAATGAGAAATTATAAAAAAAATAAAAAATTACAACAGGTTAATCAGATCAGATCGAAGATTGGTACTTCATAAATAGAGAAAAAATAAAAAAATAAAAATGCTAGTCAATGCAAAAAGTCTTGAATTAGAATTGACACCCTTCTAAATAATTTGAATTGATTGTGGGTAAATTTAGAATTCATCTATTTGAGCATTTGAAACTTGATATGAGATTGGTAAGATAATTAGAATGAGATTGTTATAAGGAAATTTGTGAGTAAAGTGTTTATATGTTAATGGATTTAGAATCCATCCATTCATTTGAAGTCAATTGTTATAAGATGAATGTATTATTGGGAATTTTATTGTGTAAAACTATTTCATCGCTAGTTAGAGAATTATATTATTTGGGAATGTTGTACAATGAGTATGGCCCAATACCTTCGATATGAACCCTAGAATGTAATGTTGAATGTGAACGGATTTTTAATCTATCAAGTGAATGTGATCATACACCTAAGTTAGTCGTCTTTGACTTTCGAGATCAAATAGTTATCTTGTGGAACCAATGGAGAATTTTTCCCCACCGATTTGACTTGATGGCTTATGAATTCCATAAGAACAAATAACCAAATTATTGTGGCCAGAAAATTTGTGGATTTAAATTTGTTATTGAGGTTGTATCACATACTCAACCTATTTTGAAGACTCCATATGGGATGTCAATAGGGGAGTACTTTGATTTGTTAAAGTTAAGTAAGATCATAAATATCATTTGTCTATTTGGAAACACGTGGATTATTGGAAATATAAAGATTATTAGAAGACATGTGAATAACTAAATAAAAGTATATGTGATTGATAAGAGTAGTACGTTGGAATTAATATATTTTGTGGCTTAATATTACGACAATGACTTCGAAGTTTGCTATATTTTACTAAATAGCTTTTGATATGAATTAGGAGGAATTACAATTTGGATTATTAACCACTAAATGAAAATGAGCTAAACTCCTGTGATGAGACAATCAAATGATGAGAAAATCGAACGATAATGAAAGTTACTTTGGAAAAGCAAGGCCATATGATTAGTTTTCAGTTACAAGCACATTAAGTTTAGAGGACCAAACTTTTTAAGGGGGAGAGATTGTGATGACCCTACCACGTATAATATTTTACATTTAATTAATTCTTATTCTAATGTGAAATTGACGAATTGAATTATTTTAATTTCGAGTATCGGACTATATAAGAATTTAATTAAATATCTGATTTAGTTTAGTAATGTTGAAATTTTATTAATTGGATCTGAATTAGAGTTGATTAAATTATAAAAAGAAAACAAAATAAATAAATAAATAAAGCAAAAATAGAGCAAGTGACATGTAGCTTAAGATGATGATTAGGCATGTATAGGTGTGGCGAGTCACCTTAAAGGCAGTTGGATAAGCATGACTTGATAGAGAGGCATTTGGATGTGCCACGTGTATGAGTGGTGGCTTGGGGCTCCCAGATTGACTCCCTATAAATAGGGAGGAGATGTTCAAGATAAGGCAAACAAAGAAAGGGAAAGAAAATATTAGAGGTAAAGAAGGTCTTTGATAGTGGAAAGAAAGAGCTAGGTTGACACGCCCCAATTTTAATTACTCGGAAACATTACCAAAAGCCTGTAAATTAGGTCAATTTTTTTTTTTAATTACAAATATCTATTACCCATGAGTAATAGAAACATAATAGTATATGTTCTCTCTCATGATGAATACAACAATAATAATAATACATACCAAGCTCCCGTTACGGAGTTACAAATAAATAATTACAAATATCAAAGTACAATGAGATTACATACAAGATATACATGAACTTCCTAATCCTTCAACCAATCAATCTGAATTCTCTTCCTGTAAAAAAAATGAGACAACAATGAGTGAGCACAATTTCCAAATAGGAATCTCATAGTTCTAAAATAATAACCAACACATAGATAAAAATGATCATGCATGCAAGGTGATACCATATTGTAAGGTGATGTTTTGTAATTTTCAAAATATCATACATAGAGTATTTTTTTTTTCCCCCTCAAAAGTTATTTGAACATTTAGGGAAACTTTCGACCATCAAAAACTATCCTTTTTATTAAAAAACCATAAATCCTTTTTTGAAACAAATATATTTAAGGAACCACATCATTTTATATTTATTAACCAATTCCAAAATATTCCTCATTTAATTTCCATCTTAACATTCCTCCTTTTTATTTCCATTTTTCCTTTTTACTAATTAAATTAATTATAACACCATAACCTCAAATTCAAGTTCCCTTAATACTCCAAAACATCCCACCTACATGCTATTCCCACCAATCTATTCATGTTTGTTGTAACTCCTCAATGTAGAAATTCAAATCTCCTTTATGTTCAATAATTGTTATCCTACACTTAACTCCTACTTATCTAACAACAACATCACATCCACACTTGCATTATCAACTATAATTCAATATATCACAACTAATCATATCCACATATGTGTTATCAATCATAATTCAACATATCACAAAGATAATAAACTTTTTTAATTCAATTTCTTCAGATAAATTCTATATGCATTCCCTTTCCATGTCAAATTACATATCAATTGTAATTTCATAAGTTCATCTCAATTCACACATATTATCATCAACTTCACACATTTCTCAACACATTCTACCTTTTGCCGACTTGATACGGCGGGACAGCGGGCACCTAATCCATAACACTTTCCACATTTTGCCGGCTATTATACGGCGGAAAGTGAACTCCCAAAAACCATTTTCTTAAAAGCCATTTTCTTCCAAAAATCACATTTTTCCAAAAACTATTGTTTAACTTTTTAAAACCATCCCCCATATTTGCCGGCTATTATACAGCAAGACGTGGGCCACCAAAACATTTTCGAAAACCATCCATTTTTTTCACTTTTTCCAGCTACAATATGGCAGGACTGTGTGGACACCCAAAAATCATTTTTCCACTTTCGTTAGCTACAATACGGCAGGACTGTGTGGACACCCAAAAATATTTTTTCTACATTCGTTCATCAATAAGCCTAGACAGGGCAATTGGGCACCTTGAATTCAAACCACCTCCACATTTACCAGCTATTATACTGACAGTCGTGGGCACTGAAAAACTAATTTTTAATTTTTAAAACCATCTCCCACATTTACCAGCTATGATACGGACGGTCATGGGCACCGAAAAATCATTTTTCAACTCCCCGCGCGGGTACCAATCACAACACAATCCAACACAACAAAACTCAACCCAACACGACTCAACTCCACACAACACAACTCAACCAAACTCAACGCAACCCAACTCAACTCAACACAACCCAACATAACCTAACTCAACTCAACACAACATAACCCAATACAATTCACATAACACACAACAAAATTCAATACAACCATTTCAACACAAAGCTCATATCATCCATACCATTAGTAATTTCTTTTCCCCCAAGTTTGGTTTCATATTATAACATAATTTAAAATATCAACATTATGAGTTTAACAGCAACTTTTACATAAATTTCTCAAATTCTTTAAAAATTTCAATTAAACTTGTACAAGTGTAATTTAACACCTCAATTTCATGATTTTACTATGAATTGAAGCAAAACCATTAACCATCTTCATGAGCCAAACTAGGGTTTTTAAGAGAAATTAAGGTTTTTCACAAAAACACATTTTATTCCAACTTTTTTATTACTTTTACACCCAAACTCATGACCCAAGATCATAATCCAACAAATAAACCAAACTCTCTTCAAACCTTAACCCCCAATCTCATGATTCATCACAATATGCATAAAAATGTGAACTTTTGTATTTATATAAAGAAAATACTACAAATCTATTTATAAATGAGGATATTGAAAGAGAACTAGAAACCCTTATCTCTTGAAGCCAAGAGATGACGACCCAAAAATCAATGGCGACGAAACCACGAACTAATCAGACCAAAAGGAAGTCCTTGACGAGATCTATAATCTTTCTCAAAGAACCAAGATGAAAAGATCACTCTAGCTGAGTAAATCTAAAGATCTAAGTGAAAAAGTTTGAGTTTTAGAAAGAGAGAAGAGAACTCACGGCCTTGAGGGGAAAGGAGAGGAAAAATAATGAGAGAGAGGTGGTTAGGGTCTATTTATAGTAGTATAAAAGTGGCCCTAAGGTCAATAAAATAATAAATCCAAAACCCCCCAAAGGTAGGGCCCATTCGGACCCACAAATCTAAAAATAAACACGCAAGGATCGACACCTGGTGTGGTGGTGTCGACCCTTCAGCAAGAAAAGACAACGCTGGCAGCAAGCAAGGTGTCAACCCTTGGACAGGAAGGGTTGACCCGAAATTCCAGCAACTAATACCCAGATTCTGCAATATATAAGGGTTGACTTTTCCCAAACTAGTGTCGACCCTTGTGGACAGCAATGAGAGACAGGTGTCGACCCCAAATTCTAGCAACACCTCCAGAAACTTCACCAAGAAGTAAGGGTCGACCCTTAGGAAGGCTGGTGTCGACCTCATAATAGAATTTCTAAGTTCCCAAGGAACTTTTTGACAAGAACAAGCACAAACAAACAAACCCAATGAGTTTAAATCGAATTATACTCCTCCAAAACCAACATTCAACAACTCCAAAGACTCCCAAAAATGAAAATAAGGGAACTAAATACACGCTCCAATGGATTAAAGGATGCAGGTGTTACAGAGGTATTAATTTTAAGGTGAGTTATATTATACCTTGAGTTACCATAATATGTTTTGCGTATGTTTTGGGTTACCATGAATTATTTTACATAATCTATGTTTTATAAATTATATTAATATTTTGATTACGTTAATTATTTTCTGAACTCTATTTGCTTAAATTGAAACCCATGGATATGTTTGTTTCACTTTTAGAAATTATTTGATAATAATTTTGTAAACAATTATTTTCTGTAAGTACCACCACGAGAGTCCCATGTCTTGGGAGACTTAAATAACCATTAGCCTCTGTTTGGCCACTTTGTGGTCCTCTGTTTGTCATGGATCCATCGACCTTTGTTCTGATTGTCACTCCAATGAGCTATGTTATGTTCTGTTTTGTTCTATACTGTGGTTATGGTTATTTATTTACATAATTTCTGTATTTTAGTTTCTGCCACAATGAATAAGTTATTTATTCAAATTAAGTTATGTTAATGTTTTAGCTGAAATAATTATCCATAGTAATTTTTGTATCCTCACAGTCACTGTATAATATTTCTCACTCTGCGATGTGTTTATAGCTGTTAACCACTTTTAGGTGACGTGTCAAAACCAGTACATGGGGTAGGCACAAGGCACTTTGTAGTCATAGTACAACTCGGGTATTGCAATTGAATAGAAGCTCCAATGTACACATTTTTGTTATACTTAAATGAAGATTTAGGTACCCTTTTATTTTACTTCGCTGTACTATTAATTTGTTATGATTTCATTTATTATCTTGTCACGACGCTGAACCTCTGGATACCAGATTTGGGTCGTAGCATAAAGTCTATAACTTCTTAATTAAAATGGGAAGATAAAAAGATATAAAATGGGTCTGTTTCCGGTTTGCTTTGCTTCTATTTATTTATTTATTTATTTATTTTTCTTTTTGATAAGTTTTGCACTAAAACGGCATTGTTTTGCGGCACTGCAAAAAACCACTACAAGAAAGGATTATAGAGAATCCGAACTCATACATTTAACCCCTTAAGCTTGAGTGTAAAGTGATTTCTTGAATTTTACTTGATTTCTTGAATTTTACTTTTACCACAAGCCAAATAATAAATAAAAGATACATTATATTAGTTCAGTCAGGGGATGTACTATTTACTTAAAATGCGGATTTTTTTTTTAAAGATTCTGTTAGTAAAAATTATTGTTAGGCCTTGATCGACAGAGACTTAACAACAATTTTAACCAAATAACCAAACAGTAAATCAGAAGACTGTGTAATGTTTTAATGCCTTGAAAGTACAAGGATTTTTTTGGAATAATTAACAATCGAAATAGTGAAGTAAACACAGAAAACTTCTATTGAAATCTTCTAAGTTTATAAGGTTACAAATTGTTGAAAGCTACTCCTAAAAGTTAAGATAATTTACCCCTAAGAATTAAGTTAGACTACTCCCAAAAATAAAGAAAAATACTTTGCTGAGTTTGATAACTTCTGTAGGGCAATCTTCACTGTATTTAAATAAATTAAATTCTGTTGTGTACTAAACAACAATCAGAATTTAAAGAAATAAAGAAAATGAGAGAAATTTGTTTGATTACAAAAATCAAACTCAAAATAAAAAATAAAATAAAACAAATAAAAACAGATTTTATTTTGTTACAAAAACAAAATTAAAATCTGATTTTAATAAACAAATAAAGAAAACAGAAAAATAATTTAATCAACTTACTTGGTTAAATACTTGGAATAACTTTCTGATCAAGTCCAGTGTTGAACACTGTGTCCTTAAGACAGATTCGTCCTCTCCAAGGTGCTTTCAGAACTTGGACGTCTATCTCCCAGGATGAAATGATCTTATCAACAATTAAATGCAGCACTACAATTTAATTGTTCGTCGAACACACTAAGTGTTTACACTCTTTCTTTCAGAAATAAAATGCAGCAATATGGCAGAGATATAAAGCAGAGATGGAATACGAAAATTGGTGTGAAAAATCCAAATGGGAGGCTGGTCTATATATAGATGTATTGGTGACTTTTGGTTTTGAATTGAACAGGTATGAAACCTGTTGGTTTTGAACTTGAACCTGTTAATTCAAACAGATAGCAAAACGGGAAGGGCCCTGTTTGGGTGTGCGTAAATACCAAACAAGTTTATTTCGGGAAGGGCCCTGTTTGGATGAGCATTAAATCCAAACTAATTTAATTCTGTTTAAAACCGGGAAGGGCCCTGTTTGGATGAACAGAAAATCCAAAACAATTTATTTGAATTAAATTCAAATGTTTTTGGCCCAAAAAGATTAGTATTGGGCCGAACAAGCCCAACCCAACCTCACACCACGCACCCGCGCCCAAGCCCAGGCCCAGCCCAGCCCGCCCGGCGGCGCGCGCGCGTGTGTGGTGATTTTTGGGTCCAATGGGTCTAGCCCATTTTGCCCATAACCTCTCCCTCTAAAACACTTGGGTACCCCTTGGGGCACACCCCAAGTATCAAACCCAAGCCTTATAAACCCTCTCAAAACCTCCCACCAAATCAATGTGGGACAAGCCTTATACATACCTTTAAGGAATTTCCACCAAAACTCCATTTCCATGGAGCATACTTTGGCTTCAATTTCCCATTCACTCGGTAATGGTTTTGAACAACCAAATATACCACGTGAATCACAACGCGGCATAGAACGCGTTATCACTTTGACCCGTGTAAATCGATGCACAGGGCCCACCTAAAAATTAGACCAAACTTAGGAAAAAATTCTGGTTTTACCCAGAATTTTATAACCATTTCCAACAATCCCCCACATGAATGGAATTTGATGACAACGGAAATGCAACAATATGCAAACTTAACGAAAGAGCATAAGTCGAAAATATCTTGCATCAGGATAGGTAGTTTTCGGCCTTGAACCTTCCCTAGTGATAACCTATCGGACTTACTGGCTAACCAATGGACGCGATGCCTTGAATTGTTCAGCCGTTTGTGTAAGCCAAGACAATAGATTTCACACAAAATATTTTCTAACACATCGTGGTTCTCACTGTTGTGTTCATTTTGGCCTTGAACGCTCCTGGTTTTCATGAGTGTTTCTAGAGAATGTAGCCTCTTTCATTCTCATAGAACCGGCCCCAGTTCAACACTCATATAGGTGATTCTTATTGTGAGTATCTTCTTATACTCGTCTTGATTTTATGCCTTAATCAAGATATAAGTAATCATTAAAAGCAAAGCTTATCCTTATGCCCCTGCAGACAACATATGTTGCAGATATCACTCTCACCATAGGAATGAGTAGGGAATTTTAATCCCTTGGTGATTTCTGGCGAGCCATACATAACTTAGTTGTCCCTTTGAACTTAATTCTTGGGATCTCCAGTCATATAAGTAGGGTTACCATTATGACGACTCTTATGTAATAGGCTTTAATCCCATTCCCTTCGATGAACTATACACTAGCTCTTTTGTCAAACCTTTTGTAAATGGATCCGCAATATTCTCTTTAGATTTTATATAATCTATTGAGATTATTCCGTTTGACAACAACTGCCTAACGGTATTATGTCGACGACGAATATGTCGTGACTTACCGTTATACATATGATTCTGTGCCCTGCCTATTGCAGATTGACTATCACAATGAATGCAAATAGCTGGCACAGGTTTTGGCCACATTGGAATGTCTTCTAAAAAATGACGAAGCCATTCTGCTTCTTCACCTGCTTTGTCTAAAGCAATGAACTCGGATTCCATTGTGGATCGTGCGATGCAAGTTTGTTTCGTGGATTTCCAAGAAACAGCAGCACCCCCTAGAGTAAAGACATATCCACTAGTGGATTTTGAATCTTTAGTATCCGATATCCAATTGGCATCACAATAACCTTCGAGTACTGCTGGATATCGAGTAAAGTTCAAACTATGATCACGAGTAAATCTTAGATATCTAAGAACTCGAATGATCGCTTTCCAATGGTCTTCTCCGGGGTTACTAGTGTACCTACTCAATTTACTGATAGCATAAGCTATATCGGGGCAGTACAATTCATTAGGTACATTAGGCTTCCAATGATTTGGGAGTATTTTAATCGAGAACCTTTGCATCACCTTTATTTTTCGATAAATAAAAACTGATGTCTACAGGTGTCCTTGCTAAATTCAAATCATCCTTGATAAATTTATCAAGAATTTTCTCAATATAATGAGATTGAGATAATGCATATCCGTCAGATGTTTTAGTTATTTTCATTCCTAATATACCATCTGCGACCCCCATATCTTTCATATCAAATCTTTTGTTAAGCATTTGCTTAGTTGATTTGATCATGTTTTGACTGCTTCCAATGATGAGCATGTCATCCACATAAAGACAGACTATGACATATCCTTGGTCAGTGTTTTTAACATAGACACATTTGTCACATTCGTTTATCTTAAACCCATTAGTAAGCATTGCATGATCAAATTTTTCATGCCATTGCTTAGGTGCTTGTTTTAATCCATAAAGGGATTTTACAAGTCGACAAACTTTCTTTTCTTGTCCTGATACAACAAACCCTTCGGGTTGTTCCATATAGATCTCTTCATTTAGATCACCGTTTAAGAAAACTGTATTAACATCCCTGTGATGTATTTCAAAATTAAACAACGCAGCTATAGCAATAAGCATGCGAATGGATGTTATTCTTGTCACAGAGAATATGTGTCAAAATAATCCAGACCTTCCTTTTGTGCGTAACCTTTAACTACAAGTCTTGCTTTATACTTGTCAATTGAACCATCTGCTTTCATTTTTCTCTTGAATATCCATTTATATCCAAGAGATTTAGAACCAGTGGAAGATCCACCAATTCCCAAGTATGATTTTGCATAATGGATTCAATTTCATTATTAATGACCTCTTTCCACAAAGGTGCTTCAGGACTGTCATTCTTTTAAAGCTTTGAGGTTCATTTTCTAACAAGTATGTCGAAAAATCTGGACCAAAGGATTTTGATGTTCTTGCTCTCTTACTTCTTCTTGGTTCATCATCGGTTAAATCACATTGGTTGAGACCATTACTAGTCTCTTGTGTTTGATTGTCATTAGTCTCTTGACTTTGTGTACAATCATAAGTTCTTCTGTGAACTTAATTCTGTCCTTTCTTGTAAGGAAAGACATGTTCAAAAACACAAGATTCCTTGACTCTATAATAGTGTTCACATTTATATCGGTATTTCGATTTATAAGTCGAAACCGATATGCACTACTATTCGAGCATAACCAATAAACACACAATCTCTTGTTTTGGTCCAATCTTAGTCTTTTAGGAACAGAACTTCAACTTTTGACAAACACGCCCACACTTTCAAGTATTTGTAGGAAGATGGTCGACCTTTCCATAACTCATAAGGAATGCTTTTGGTTTTCTTGTGTGGAATCCTATTAACAACAAAATTAGCTTACAATATTGCTTCCCCCCACAAGTTCTCGGTAAGCTTTGAACTTAGTAACATGGCATTCATCATTTCTTTTAGAGTTCTATTCTTCCTTTCAGCAATTCCATTTCTTTGTGGAGAATAAGAAATGTAGTTTGGTGAATAATGCCATGTTGTGCACAAAATTCATTTAATGGTGCATCATATTCACCACCCCTATCACTTCTAACCATTTTAATGGTTTTACCAAGTTGTTTTTCAACTTCTGTTTTGTAGAGTTTAAACATATCTAAGGCTTCATCTTTACTTCTAAGTAAATAAACATAACAATATCTTGTGCAATCATCGATAAATGTTATGAAATACTTTTTGCCTCCTCTAGTTTGAATAAATTTTAGATCACATACATCAGTATGAATTAATTCTAGAGGTTCAGTTTTCCTTTCAACTGATTTAAATGGAGCCTTAGTTAGTTTTGCTTCTACACAAACTTCACATTTATGATTAGGATTAATTTCAAACTTTGGTATATAATCCAAACCAATTAATCTACCGAAACCGTCATAATTTACATGTCATAATCTACCATGCCATAAATTTGACTCAAGCAACTATGCAAAAGATGTGATATGCTTATTCATAGCAACTTTCGACAAATATCATTACATTCAATTTAAAGAGACCATCACTCATGTATCCCTTACCAACATACATACCACTCTTTGTTAATACAAACTTATCGGACTCAAAAACAAGCCTAAAACCATTTTTACTTAACAAAGAACCGAAACTAAATTCTTAGGATGTCGGTACATGCGAGACGTTGTTGAGGGTTAGTTCTTTTCTGATGTCATCTTCAAGATTACTTTTCCTTGTCCACCACAGAGAAGTAGAAGAATTTCCCATAAAAGTTGCTCACCATTTGCGGCCTCATTGTAGGTAGTGAACATCTTCTTGTGCACATATGTGACGAGTTGCTCCGATGTCAACCCACCATTCTTTGGGATTTCCAACCAAGTTAGCCTCGAGACACCACAATGAGAGGTTGATGTCATTCACTCCGTCGAGATGTAATCCAATTCATCACATTGGCTTGATTGGTGGTCTTCTTGCTTGTACTTCCATGATCCTTCTTAGAGGCGGCAATGAAGCTCGATGTCGATCTTTGCCACAGTTATAGCATTTTCCTTTGAACTTCTTGTTGCCATTGTTGTTGCCTTGTTTAGGACCATCTCCAAGAACTTCCTCTTTTTGTTATGTGGTTTTTGAACTTGTTCAACCACATTAGCCTTGGACTCAATGGGATTTTTCCCATGCCTCTTGTCGACCTTTCGTTATCTTCCTCAATTCTTAATCTTACAATTAACTCATCCATGGTCATCTCTTTGCGTTTATGTTTTAAATAATTTTTAAAATCTTTCCAAGCTTGGTAACTTTTCCACCAAAGCAATGACTTGGAAAGATTCTAAGAGACATACCTTCTGAATGAATATCATGTAAAATTATCGAAAATTTTGAACTTGAGATATTACCGTTTGGGAGTTAAACCATTACAAAATCTAGAAATTTACCGACAACAAATTTCTTCGTGCAGCATCTTCTGTTTTGTATTTCTTCTCCAAAGAACCCCACAATTCTTTTCCTGACTTCAGAGGACTGTATACATTATACAGCATGTTGTCAAGGCCATTGAGGATGTAGTTTCTGCACAGGAAATCTGAATGTTTCCAAGCATCTACAGCGGCAACAACTTGCCGATCACTTTCACCCTCTTTCAGTGCTGGAGCCTCTTCATGAAGAAACCGGGCCAAAATAAAAGTTGTAAGATAGAAACGGATCTTCTGCCGCCATCTCTTAAACTTCGATCAAGTTAAATTTTTCCGGTTTTTCTCCATGATTGATTGGTACATGAACATGGTTCTGAATAGGGACCGATGTTGGTGTAACAACAGAGTACCCTTGCCGGAATCAGATTTAGGTTGTAGTAGCCATAATTTCGATTACAAAAATCAGGAAAAATTAAAACACAAATTAATTTTCTAGTTACTAAAACCAGAAAATAAAATATAACACAAAATAATTCTATTTTCCTTGTTACTAAAACAGGAAAAATAAAATACCAAAATAATTTTCTGTAATACCAATTAATATTCTGAAATTGTTAATGACACCAGTATCGTACTACTAGTTGTCAAAGAAAAGAGACAGTATATTACTACTATCTGTCAAATAGCATAAATCACTATTTGTTTTTCCAACCAGAATATTACTTTGAAAAACAGAAAATTAAATACAATGAAGATACCAAAAAGGAATCTGTCTTAAGATTGTAGGGCAATCTTCACTGTATTTAAATAAATTAAATTCTGTTGTGTACTAAACAACAATCAGAATTTAAAGAAATAAAGAAAATGAGAGAAATTTGTTTGATTACAAAAATCAAACTCAAAATAAAAAATAAAATAAAACAAATAAAAACAGATTTTATTTTGTTACAAAAACAAAATTAAAATCTGATTTTAATAAACAAATAAAGAAAACAGAAAAATAATTTAATCAACTTACTTGGTTAAATACTTGGAATAACTTTCTGATCAAGTCTAGTGTTGAACACTGTGTCCTTAAGACAGATTCGTCCTCTCCAAGGTGCTTTCAGAACTTGGACGTCTATCTCCAGGATGAAATGATCTTATCAACAATTAAATGCAAAGACTACAATTTAATTGTTAAATCGAACACACTAAGTGTTTACACTCTTTCTTTCGAAATAAAATGCAAGAATATGGCGAGATATAAAGCGAGATGGAATACGAAAATTGGTGTGAAAAATCCAAATGGGAGGCTGGTCTATATATAGATGTATTGGTGACTTTTGGTTTTGAATTGAACAGGTATGAAACCTGTTGGTTTTGAACTTGAACCTGTTAATTCAAACAGATAGCAAAACGGGAAGGGCCCTGTTTGGGTGTGCGTAAATACCAAACAAGTTTATTTCGGGAAGGGCCCTGTTTGGATGAGCATTAAATCCAAACTAATTTAATTCTGTTTAAAACCGGGAAGGGCCCTGTTTGGATGAACAGAAAATCCAAAACAATTTATTTGAATTAAATTCAAATGTTTTTGGCCCAAAAAGATTAGTATTGGGCCGAACAAGCCCAACCCAACCTCACACCACGCACCCGCGCCCAGCCGACCAGACGGACGGCGGCGGCGGCGCGCGCGCGTGTGGTGATTTTTGGGTCCAATGGGTCTAGCCCATTTTGCCCATAACCTCTCCCTCTAAAACACTTGGGTACCCCTTGGGGCACACCCCAAGTATCAAACCCAAGCCTTATAAACCCTCTCAAAACCTCCCACCAAATCAATGTGGGACAAGCCTTATACATACCTTTAAGGAATTTCCACCAAAACTCCATTTCCATGGAGCATACTTTGGCTTCAATTTCCCATTCACTCGGTAATGGTTTTGAACAACCAAATATACCACGTGAATCACAACGCGGCATAGAACGCGTTATCACTTTGACCCGTGTAAATCGATGCACGGGGCCTACCTAAAAATTAGACCAAACTTAGGAAAAAATTCTGGTTTTACCCAGAATTTTATAACCATTTCCAACAACTTCTTGATGTCCTTCTACTTGCATCTTCGTTGCCTATTTATAGACTTCAAACCAAAAGCCTTCTCTTTGTGACTGCTAGAAATATTGCTACCATCAAACCACATTTCTTCTGCATGAATATCAATCATGTTCTATTCTTCCAAGTTCCAATCTTCCACTTTCCACATATCTAGCATCATGGTTGTAAACTCCATAACTACTCCAATCTTTGCCCAGGTTGTCACTTCTTCAGTTATGCCATATATTTTTGGAATCATTGCATCTTGCAAAAGCATTATAAGAAACAATAATAAATACAAATATAATATTGAAATATCCTCATAATCACTTAAAAAGATAATTTGTGGTCTAAATCGGCAAATCAAAATCGACTAGCCACAATTAATAAAATTAGATTTGGCAACAAATGATAGGCCACAATCAATAAGATTAGACTTAACCACAATCGATAGAAAAATATTTATGGTGCAAACATATCTCTACTAATGTTATTTCAGGAAAATAATGACAAATAATTTTCTAATAGTAGTTCAGGTCTTTGAACAAACACGATTAACTATTTTAGACAAAATAGTCCCCTATAGTTGGTTACATTTTACATTGTTTGAATGTTTTCAAAATTTCAAACTTTAATAAATTTTTATTTACATCTCCATTTTTTGTAAAATTTATATTCTTAGAATCCTATTGACAAGATCTTTCAAACAAGATCTATGAGTATTATAAAATTCTAAAGAAAAAAATTCATAAAATTTTATTGTGTTCATTGTTACTCATAGTGAAATTTCTCTCACTTCTTACAGAGTGAAATTTCACTCAAAATAATGTTGATGTGCAATCCATACAATATATTTTTTACATAGGAAAATCTAAAATTCATTATTAATTGCAAAAAATTGGGTCTTTCATTTCTAATTTTATTACTAAAAAATTCAAATTGAATGTTCCAAAATAACAAATTTTAATTTTATTTATTTTATATTAAATCAGTCAAATTTCACTCTATATATAGTGAAATTTCTTTGATTTTGCTCGGTGAAACTTCATTGTACAAAATCAGTGAAAAGTATTATTTTGAACTCTAAAAGATACAAATATGAGGCTCAATTGCAAAAGTTAGGTCCTTAACTTCAAGAAATTTCACTGGGTGAAACTAGTGCAATTGCACAAGTCAAGTGAAATTTCACTGGCATCAATCAGAAATTGATAGACTTAATCAGTAAAATTTCACTGATTGAAACAGTGCAAGTACACAAGTCAGTCAAATTTCACTGATTGAAGCAAGTGCAAGTTAGAGACTAAGTCAGTAAAATTTCACTAATTGAAGCTAGTGCAATTGCACAAGTCAATGAAATTTCACTGGCTAATTCTAACGAAAAGCTCAATTAACACCAAAAAATAAAAAACACAAATCAAATAACATAATCAAATATTTATCAATCAATAAAATATA
Organism: Camellia lanceoleosa; assembly: GCA_025200525.1. Taxonomy (NCBI): domain Eukaryota; kingdom Viridiplantae; phylum Streptophyta; class Magnoliopsida; order Ericales; family Theaceae; genus Camellia; species Camellia lanceoleosa. The sequence continues at coordinate 124,212,623 of CM045764.1, read as the reverse complement.
AACCAACTAGATCAACGGTTGGTAGATGGTGTTGGAGAAAGTGAGAAAGAGAAAATAAATGATGAAATCAACTAGATATGAATCGGAGATGTGTGAACGATAATAAATGAAAAATGAAAGTAGAGATAGTCCTAGTGAACGACAGTGAAGTGATGCTAATGGATGTAAGAATGATAGTAGAAGTGGTGGCGGTGATAGTTGATATAGTTATAACAGCATCGTGGATGCCATGGATTTGAAATTTTTTATCAAATAAACAAAGAAAAAAAAGAAATCTAAGAGAGAGAGAGAGAGAGAGAGTAAGAGAAAAAAACAAAAAAAATAGAGAGAGAGAGAAAAGAAAGAAAGAACTATGTATAAAAAAAATTGAAGAGAACATTTAGGGTTTCTAGGTTAAAAAATGTATTTTGGACCATGTATATACAAGTTTGTCCTTATTAGAGATAGCCACGATGTAGGTTTGGGGCAAGTTTGTCATTCCCCGCCCCCACTCTCGCTTTCAAACCCTACCGCCGCCTCCACCCCAATCCCGCTATGGCTGTAATTTTTCAATCCCATCTCCGCCCCCCGCAAATATCCGTGAATACCCGACTACATTTCAAATAGCCAAAAAAATTAAGAACCATTTAAATTTTTAACACACTAAATAATTTCTCTTGTTTCCATATATATAAACAGTGAGATTTTAGAATTGTTAGTTATTTTATATTTAAACAGAACCACAAACTTTTAATATTCCTTTCTTATATCTAATTATATTATATATATACATATATATTATTTATTTATATATATTATTAATTATATCGAGTTGGGTTTGGATCGAGGAAGGCCATACCTACCCCCGCCCCACCCCCATTGCAGGTGACCGAAATATAATCCACCTATATCCTATATAAGTGTCGAGTCAGGTAAAATCCGCCCCATTCAGGCAGGTATGGACGGGCCCCAGCAGGTCGAACTAAAATGGCCATCCCTAGTCCTTATCTTTTCAAAATTTCAAATCCTAAGAACTTTAACTATCAAATCAATTTTTGGTATCCTTAAACTTTTATTATAGACATGATCTTTTCCTGAATTCTTCTTAAAATACTTTCTCCTATTATCATTCTATAATAAAATACTAATTTTAAATATGGCAAATTATATTAACAATCTCTATATATAGCTTGGAGCTCGTGTCACTTTGGTCACTGACTTTTCAATTGTGATACATTTGACCATGAATTTTGAATTTTGTTCCAAATAAGGACAATTAAAGATACTATTGTTCAATTTCAAGGGCAAAATCGTTAAATTGATAAAATATAAACTAATTTGATAAAAATAAATGTCAAAAAAATATTTTTAAAATTTAAAAAATAATTTCTACCAATCAAAGATAAAATTATATAAAATTGATAAATCTTTTAGAAATTTATTTATTTATTTATTTTTACCAAATTAATTTTTATTATGTGTTTGGATGATAATCATATAATAGGTGATTGTTAGGCTTTTAATGTGTAGTCGATATATTTAATATATAAAATGTTTTTTGTTTTGGATTTTTTGATTTAACGGATTGGTTTAATAATGATATCAAAATTGTCGCCATATTTAACTTGTGAAAACAATAGCAACTAATTTAATGAAAATAAAAACAACCATCTATTACATGATTATCATCCAAACACATAACAAAATTAATTTGGTAAAATAATAAATAAATAAATGTCGAAAAAATTATGAATTTTACATAATTTTATCTTTAGTGGATAGAAATAATTTTAAAAAATTTAAAAATATTTTTTTGGCATTTATTTTTATCAAATCAGTTTAAATTTTATCAAATTGACGACTTTGCCTTTGAAATTGAGCAATGATATCTTCAATTGTCCTTTTTGGGAACAAGATTCAAAATTTAAGGTCAAATATGTCACAATTAAAAAGTTAATGATCAAAATGACATAAAACCCAAACTATAGGGACCATTAATATAATTCACCCTTTTAAATATGTTTATAGATTTTTTTTTAAAAACAAAAATTGTGTTTCATACATATAGAAATTTCAAAAACTTGTTTTGAAATAAGATAGATGTGACCGGGGTGAGAAAAGTGCATATAGATAGTTGTTAGACAATGAAAGGCGCTGGAAACTTGCTCAAAGTGGTTGCTAATAGGGCGCGAATGGTGATCAGTGATGAACCAACATGGAGACTATAAACAACACGTGCCGTCCAGTTATATTTTGAAAATCACACCTTAACCTCTAATTATAAAAAATGTCATTTAACTTCCTATTAATTTTTAAAAACCGTGCTACGTCCCCCGAATTGGAAGCTCCTGAATCCCCCGAAATCAACAACGCAGAATAAGAGGGCAAAGAAGAAGAAGAGGAAGAAGAAAAAAGGAAAGGAGCAGAGCAGAGAAAGAGAGAGATCATCATCAAATCATCAACCAAAAATCAAACCCACCCCAACACATCATCATCAACACAATTTCATCATCAACCAAAAATCAAATCCACCCCATTCCCTTCATTTCAGATCCAGAAAAAAAGAAAAGAAAACTAGGCTGGGTTGCAACAGAGGCGGAGGTGATCGGCAAACCGGGCTGGGCTGTGACGACGACCGGACTGGGCGACGATCGGCAAACCTCTCCTCTTTCTCTCTTTCTCTCTCTTCCCCTCTTCTTCTCTCTTTTCTCTGCTCTCTCTCTGTTTTCAGACATAAGGGGAAAAAAATAAAAAAATAAAAAACTGTCCAAAACAACGTCGTTTTGAACAGTCGGGGGATTCGGGAGGAGAGAGATTCGAGCGACGAAGCTTTATTCATGTTCATAAATATTTATATCACGTCTTTCTTTTCTCTTTCTTTTTGGGGTGAATTTCAGTTTGTCCTCTTTGTTAAATTCTTTACAATTTATCACTATAAATGTTTACTTTTGTCAAAATACACTCTTATAAATTTTATATTATTTTCTCTCCTTTATATCTTTTCTCTAATATTTTTATCCACATCTTTCTTTTCTTTCTTTTTAGTATGCACATTTTTGAGTTAGTATGTTACAACATTATTTCTTCATCTCTATCCACATTTTATGGTTTTCCAATGCTTAATGTACGTGCACATTCACTAGTCCCTTCCCAGCCCCTTCCAGTCACCCACCTACCATCGCCTCCACCCACTACTACAGTGAGCCCCCCTCCCCCTCCATCCAATATTTTGAAAATGAGACCGGTGAGCGAACTGAAAAAAGGATCGAGTGAACGGGTTACCGGTTCAACCGTCGAGTCAAAGTAGTCGAACCGTGACGTCATAATTAATATTATATAATTAAAAAATTATAATTATAAATTATAAATAAATAAAAATATATGTAAATACTCAAATAAAAAGAAAATTTGTTACATATTATTTATTAATAATATTTAATAAAATCATAATTGATGAGAAAAAGTCACTTGTTTTAAATAAATTAATTTTTTTTAACATTCCTTCCAAACAAATTGATTGAATACTAAATTTAATTTTGGAGGGAAATGAAATTTTCAACTCTCCCTCTAACCAATATAATTTAAATAATTTGATTAAATCCCACATAGAATTTTGTAAGTTCTCTTTGAAATTTTTTTTTCTAGAAATAACAATAAATTTTCATAATTTCCTCAAATTTTAATGAGAAACCTCCTTATGAGAGGAAACTCTTGAAATAAGATTTTTTAGTCAAAATTTTAAAATATATTTATATATATAAAAAAGAAAGAAAGAAAAGCCAAGAGGAAAAATAAAAAAAAAATTAAAGATTTCCCAACTGCCAATAGGGCTGAGTAAGGAATCCGTGAAATCCGTAATCCGTAATCCGATCCAGTCCAGTCTAATTCGATAGGTTTGGATTGGTTTTTTGAATCCGCGGTTCGGTTTTGGATTGAAGAATTAAAAATCCGTAGTCCACGGATTGGTTTCGGATTGAACCTTTCGGATTGGAACCGATCCGGACTGCATACAAATAGTCTATATTTTTATTATACATCCTCCCCTATAGTATCTTCTCTTATTTTATAAAACCTAAAACTGTATAATATTTTCTTTTTTTACTTTTGTTTGTTAGTTTTTAGTTTTAATTTGTAATGGTCTAAATACTTATGGCGAAACTAGTTTTCTTCTGGTTGTTTAAATTCTAGAACAGTATGTCGCTATTATAGAAAAACATGTTGTTATTGTGAAACTAATATAGCGTTATATTTATATTTTTATGAAATTAAAGTGTTATATATATATATATATATATTTTTTTGTTATTTAATTATGTAAATCCGTGGTCCTAAACCGATCCAATCCGTATTTAAATGGATTGGTTCGGATTGATTCCATGATTTAAACAGATTGAATTGGTTCTAATTTTTCAAAAATCGTAGATAACGGATTGATCCTAATTTTATCCCAATTCAATTCAATTCAGACTCACCCCAAACTGCCAAGTCAATTCAAAACCGATGCCTGCGGTTCTACCGTTTTTCACAATCTAAGCCTAATTTTATTTTGGGGTTCTTCCGGACCGGAATTAAGCCTGGGTCTCGGTTCCACCGATCCGACCGGCCAGTCCGATCCAAGTTTTAAATCATTGGAGGCCCCATCGCTCCTCCGTCGGGCGAAAAAGATCGAGAGAGATCTTCACCCCTGATGAGTATTTATGCTCTGGCCACCTTGCCTCCAACTACCTTCCCACTCTTGCCGTCCATTGGTGGGTATGTCTATTCCGACTTCCCCTCTCTCTAGAACCTTGCATAAAACTCTCTTGTTTTTGCTTTGCTTTGTTTTGTTTTGTTTTTTTTATTATCTTCAAATCATTTATTTGTTAACTTGTTCACTACTGTAAGAAATAGATTTTCAAGATCCGTTGATAGATTGAGAAGAAAAGTAAAAAAAGAACAGAAAAATTAGCCGCTTCTCTAATTGCAAACACGCATATATAGGTGTTAATCTGATTTCCAACTCCTTCAATTTCTTTATGAAAGCAAACTCAAATTTCCTCTCTATTTTCTTTCTATTTGTAATTGATGATTGAAGTGTTTTGGCTTGATAAAAATGGAGTAATTGTGGTGGTTGGGTAGATGGAAGAGAAGTGGAAAAGGCAGAGATGGGATAGCTCGAGAGAAATCTTCACCCTGACGAAGATCAAGAGACCGAGAAAGAGACCCATGCCGCCACTTCTTCCATCCAACCTTCGACTGCTATACTATACTTGCGAAGATGAAGAGATCAAAAGATCGAGATCGCCGGAAAGGCTCACGTCGGTGGATACCGTAGAATTGCCCGATAAATAATTAATGAAAGGATTGTCAACTCAATTACATAAGAACCACATAGCAACGGACTAACAGTAAATTCATCTAAATTTTGCTTCTTGTTACGATAATTTATGAGTATTGATACGTGTATATGGACTATGGAGTATCTGGGTAATTTGTTTAACATTGTGTTTGGTTGGAAGATTTGAGGAGGGATTTGGAAAGGGAAATGGAAAAGTTAGGTGAAATGTGAAAAAAATATACTTACATTTCACCTAGTTTCACACACCTTTTCTCTTTCCCTTTCCAAATCCCTCCCCAAATTCCCTAACCAAACACAGCATAATAGTGTGTTTAGTTGAGAGATTTGAAGAGGGATTTGGAAAGGGAAATAGAAAAAGGAAATGAAATATGAATAAAATATATATATATATTTCACTTAGTTTCACATACCTTTTTTATTTCCCTTTCCGAATCCCTCCCTAAATCCCTCAACTAAACACAGCATAAGTGAATTTCGGTGTGATGTTTGGTTGATTTATTTCATTTGAAGTCTCTATTTTATTTGACTTAATGCGTAAGAAGTTGTTGCATGTTGCAATTTAAGTTGGCTTAATGATTGCCTGTTATCAAATGTCTATACTACTAAAAATCTCAATTATTGTGTTGTGTTTGTAAGTTTGTGCTATATGAAATATTTTCGATTTTCCAGCTTCATATGGTTTCTGGAATATACTCATTCTGCATAAATTATTAACAGATTTTTATGTGGTTTTAACTTTTAACCAACTTGTTTGAATATGTTACCATGCAGTTTTTTGGCTTCCAAGTTCAAAGAAAGAATTCCACTTGGCAGCTAAATCCTTCATGTGCACTTGTCTTGTATTTTTCTTGGGCAATAATTACTAGACTCTGCTTTGTTCTCCCTTCATTAAACGCCTTGCTTTGATTATCTAATTTTTTATATTTTCTTTTTTGCTCTATGCACTTTGTCTCTGCATTTTGCTCTTACAAGCATTTATGGAGATTATGTGTTGACTAACTCTGGCTTTAATTTTACTGGTTTTACTTTGTTCCTGACTGGAAATGCATGTCTTTTTGATGTTATTGCTTTTGGGATATGATATTTTTCTCTCTGGTGGTTTAATTCGTAAAGGGTCCTTTCATGTTGCATTATGGACTGAATTCCTCTTGGATTGGCTTCAATATATTGGCTAAATCAGATGGACTTTGTTCATGGTTGAGCGCTTCTCATACATCCATGATAGACTAGTCATCAAACTTTTCAGTTTTTTTTCTTATTCTGGATATTGAATATGACAGATGCAGTGAGGGTTAACCTTATTGGCTTCTTTGAGACTCCTTCAAGAGGAAGATAAAGATCATTTTGGTAGAAATAATTCTCTATTCTCATCTTCCACAACTCAGAAGTTTGAAACATTGAATATTTTAATCTCGATGTTACTTCTTCCACCATGATTCTTGTACTAGGAACCAAATATTTTCTTTATTATTGAGCTTTGAGCTAAGCTCGAACATGAATAGTATAAATGAGCCAAGAGCTAGATTAATTTTCGATCTTGATTTTCGAACTCGATAAATAAATGAGTCGAGTTTAAGCCATGCAAAGCTCGATTATGCTCGGCTCGTTTTTAGTCCTGCACAGGACAACTAGATTGAACATGAGTTACAAACCATAGATTGAGAGAGAGGTCGGACTCAAATTCAAAGACTAGAAGGGGAAGACCATGCGCATGATAATGACTTAACAACTCCTTCCCCATGTAGTTTTCACAGTTGTTTCAAGTGGAGCTCGACAAAGACACCTTCATTCAGCCACCCTGTGAAGAGAGAGAGAGAGAGAGAGAGAGAGAGAGAGAGAGAGAGAGAGTTATCTTGGAACCGAAGCGATAAACATGTTTTTAGCGAAGGTCTTGAGGTGATGAAATTAGGAGCATGGCTTTCAGATAGATAGGCTAAGAGGAAAATGATCAAGCTCTGGAGGATTTATGTCCTTGGCTTATCAGCTTTTAACTAGTTTTCAAAGAAACATATGATGATGATGATTAACACAACTGGTCACAATCTAACTCCATTTTCAAATGGAAATGGTGTTGGTGTCAGAGACTTCAATCTTTAGGTCTTGGCAAAACTCTAGGTTTAATCCAATCACATTATGAATAGATGGATTTTCTAGAAAAGTGAATTACATTATAAACAGATAGATTTTCCAGAAAAAGCGAATTTTTTTTGGTGAAAAATTCAAGACAAATTTTACCAATAATCCATATAATTTTCCTTGCATTTCAATATAGTTCTTGTCATTTCAATTACAATATATGTGTGACAAATAAAAACAATTACGGAGGATAAATTAAGAAACTCTCTCTCTGGTTGAGAGCTTCTCTCTCTATACTTTTCTTCTCCTAGGTTTCTAGTCTGTAGGGAGGGGGTTTCCGATGACCTCCAATCTCCTCTCCCCTCCTCCTATCCCACTTTTTCTCTTTCCTTTCCTTGCTTTGCTATTCAATAACCTGAAAGCTTTGGCTTTTCATCCTCTCCCTCCTTTGTGAGGTGTTTCTTCTCCCCTTCGCTGCAACTCCGGCCATGGCCTCACTAGATCCGCCGTCTCTCCTCTTCTCCGCCTTCATTCGGCATCGCTTCTGTGTCTCCTCCTGGTTAGCCTTCAACGCCCTTGCTCCCCGCTCTTTCTCCTCTGGATTCACCGCCTCTCTTCCCCAAATCTGTCGCCTTCACCACCGCCGGATCCGTCACTGCTGCTACTGGAAGTTGTGGTCTGTGGGTTTGTGTTTTTTGCTTTTGTTTCTTGGTTTTCTTTGTGTTTTGTTTCTGCTGTTGATTGGTGGTTTGCAGTCCATCGGTGATTTGATTGGCAGGCTTACCTTCTTTGTGATCGGGATTTATGATTTATCTTAGAAATATTTTATTGCCGAACTCTGATGATCGGCTATGTTTTACGGTACAAGTACAAGCACAAAATGTGTATCTAAATATTTTTATAATTTTTTTAATTTTTACTTCTCTAATGATCGGCTATGTTTTACGATACAAATACAAGCACGAAATGTGAATTTAAATATTTTCATAATTTCTCTAATTTTTACTTTGTTTGGTATAAATTTTGAATTGAATAAACTCTTGTAAATACTGTTTGACTTTCCTTCATGAATTTTTCTACTGATGAAAAAAAAAAAGAAGACAATTTCGGTGTTCAATTGCAATGAGCTTGATTTCAATGATAATTTAAATTTTTTTTTTTTATAGCACATAAAACTTCTTACAAAACAATACCAAAACCCACATAAACCATGCAATTCTGCTTCTGCAAAATCAAAATAGCATCATAATGGAACCAACGGCTCCAAGCCTTCGACTGCCTTTACCAAAACTTTTTACTAATTGCTACACTGTAATATACAGTACTAAAATCAAAGCCCCCTTTCAAATGCAATGGCCTATATATTGAATAACAACCAAAAAAATAGCAGATGAACAAAATAATACCATATATAACTAATAAAAAAAATATAAAATCAGACACAACTAGCAATATATCAAAAAATCACAACAAATATTAGATTAATAAAGTATTCAAATAACATCTTTCTGCCACAAAACAACAGAACATCTCGAACTTACAAGTCAAAAATATCAACTTGTGTAACTTTGATCATGCTGTTACCATGAGCAACCACAGTTATAGACCATATAAATGTATCAAAATCTCAAGGCCACAATCCAAAAATAATTATACCAGTAGCATCTATTGCCATATTCGACAAACCACTCAACATTATATTGCCAATTACATCATTAAAACAATGTCATATTTATTTTTCTCACCAAAAAGGCAAATATAAGCTGTAGTATATAAGCTCAAGCACACATAACATGAAATGAAGTCTCAAACAGGTATTGTGGTACTATAGAACTAATATGTAATCCCTAAATACTTGGGGAAATATCAAAAGTAACATTGTTCGGACAAAATTATTTTAAAACACATATTATAGAAAACCTAAATCCTCATACTTTCATCATCATCAACATCATCATTATCACCACTGATCCTATTAGCCACCGCCAGATCCGTATTTCTTTCCCAAAACAATGAGCTGCAACTTGTCGTAGCCAGCGAGCACACCAGCTCCTGCGACAGCACGCAATATGTTTGCTCCAGCACCCTTAAACAGTGATTTAGGACCTTCCTTCTTAATGATCTGATTAAATGCATCGATGGAGCTCTTGTACTTGACAGCTTCTCCCGATGTCATCATCATCCTTCTACGCACGGTATCAATTGGGTAAGAGGCCAATCCAGCACCAATGGTGATCGCCCATCCCAGCAAGAAACTAGCTAGGAAACTATCCTGTAGATATTAAACACAAAATAACCAGTTATGCATTGTGTGAAAAAAGACAACCCAATGCTAGCCTATAGCTTCTGGCTATATGCATTGTGATGCAGGTGTGATTTTAGCAACAGAAATTTTATGTTGCATTCAATAGGCAATCTCATGAAGCATGGCTCTTCATATTATCAAGTAGAAATACAAATTTCCATTTTAATGTTTCTTGCCATGCCGAAGGTTTTATTTATTGGTTTCGCAAAGTTGAAATTTTCTTTTAGTATATTGAAATCTTTGAAGAATAGCAAGTCAAGTATGCAACACGCAAGTTAAACAGCCATGCTTGCTTCTACATGGTGAGTAGCAACTGCAATGTGATTGGAGACGACAATATAAAGAATCCATTAGGATGTGGCACAATATAATGTTGATGAGCATTAAATTCCTTCAATCAAATCATGAACAGATGTTATATGAACAATATCAAAGAAAGGTTGAGTCGAAACAACGGTTCTACAAATACACACAATTTTTCACAACTTAATAACTATTATGTGATTGTGGATACAAATTATTTAATGAGTAAGTTGATGAGTTTGTCAAGTTCAGATTAGCAGCATATTGAAGGCAAGAGGGATTTGAGTATTCTGATATTTGATAAATATGAAAACAACAATAAAGGCAAGATGTTAGGAGATATTGTCAAACGTGATGTAGGAGAGTTGGGTGGAAATAAACGTGTTTAAATATTTCAAGCAATGAAAACTCGAGGAAGAGTTTATTCAAGTTGGGAAGGATGATGTAGGCGCAATTTTAGCAAATAAATATTTTTATTATTTTTTAAAATATGTTTTGACTAGGATATTTAATTCCCACTTGTTTATGTTTCCTCATTTGTTTTACAAGAATTATCATTATTTGGTCTACAAGACGTAATTAGTTTCCTAATATATTAATTTCCCTTTTAATATTCCAAGGTTTGTTAGCATTTCTATTACAATAAATAAGCTTGTAAACCTTATCTAGCAATTAGCAGTGTTTTAATTATTAATACAATTTGAGAAAAAAGAGATTTTCACTTCTTTTTTGTGTGTGTTTGTGTTCACTCTTCTTGCATAATTTTTGTTTCCTGCATTATCAGGTTGAGTCATCACCAAAAAAGATTAGACGATGGTGCATAAGTTAACACAAGAAAACACATATACTACAAAGACATTTACTTAAAAAGATGAGGCAAGAAATGAACCACTATGACATCCTAAAAAGCACGGACACCTCTAAGAAGGTAACGTATCCGTGTCGCCGACACTCTTTGAACACTTCCCCGACACAAATCCCATACTCTACAAAACGTGTCATTTTTTAAAAACCCGGAAACTCTTTGGACACTTTGAGGACACACGTGTGTATCTTTTAAACACACGTGTCTATCGATTAGACACGTGTGAAACTAATTATAAGTTTGAACAAAATAATTTAAGATACAATAATAAAACAAAAACCATATAAATTTATAAGGATTAGTGTCATATTGCATTTTTTATCATCTTTGAAAGATATATTCATATATATATATAACATATAATAATATATAATATTTCATGCATGTCTCCCACGTGTCGTGTCCTGCATTTTTTGAAAATTAGCGTGTCGGCGTGTTTGTGTCGTAATCGTGTCATGTCACGTGTCCGTGTCCGTGTCCATACTTCTAGATGACATCTAAGCTACAAATATTTTCCCAAACCCATGTGTGTAGAACCAACCCCATCACCTCTCCATTTACAATTTTAAGCAATTCAAATATATAACAATTATGTTTTATTTGTTTCAGGTATATGGCCATAGAATTGGATTATGTATCCTAGCCAATCCTGAATCTCATGTTTGTATACAAAAAATCTCCGGACTGATTTGACAATTACACCAAAACTGTGCATCCCCCATGGGAGGGGAGGGGGATACAAAATGGAGGATCACAAGAAGTCCAAGATTAAGATGTTAAATGACCAAAATACCCTCAAAATATAGTCATTACACCATGTAGTCTATGTATAGTGATCCCAAACAAACATGAGACAATAGGATTGTAATAATCTCCCCTCCTAATTCACATGCATTCCAAACATGGGATAGGATATGTAATCCTTACAGGATTAGTAATCCCAAAATTATTAGTCCTAGGACTAATAGTCCCATATAATCCAATCCAACAAAACATGCAAGGCCTTAGCATGTTCCCTCTTATTTTACAAAGCTACACTGAAAAGAATACAGGGGGAACATAAATAGAAGATAAAGATCCAATACGAAACAAAAGGCTAGCATAAGTTACCTGCAAATCACCAACCAGAACCACAGGTTTCAAGGAATCATACATTCCAAAGTATAGCCCACGGTAAACTATGATTCCCACACAAGAGATGTTGAATCCACGATAAAGCCCAGCAATGCCATCAGATTGAATGGTTTTCTTGTAAACATCAATTAAACCATTAAACTGCCTTCCACCACCTTTCTTAGCAGCTTTAGCATCATTAGCCAAACGTGTTCGAGCATAATCTAGGGAATAAACAAAAAGAAGAGATGAAGCACCAGCAGCACCACCTGACGCCAAATTCCCAGCAAACCACTTCCAGTAACCATCCTTGTCTTTCTTGAAATTAAACAGCCTCTTAAAATAATCTTTGAAAGCAAAGTTCAGGGCCTGAAAAAGATTAATGAAATTGCAAATTCTGTGAGACATTTTATAAAACAAGACATGGTTGTCAACAAATGATAAATCAAAACGGAAACTTAATGAAATCACATCGACAAGCTGACAAGCCAGAGCTTTTAATTCAAACTTCCAAAACTGACAGGATGAAGCTGTTTGGAGGACCTAAATCAAATCCACATTACACATCACTTCCTTCAAATTTCAGGATTTCAATCCATCCCTTTGTTAGCAAACAAATATATATACACTAATTATTATGCAATTGTTATTTCTGCAGACCACACACTCACATAGGGTTGTTCCATCATGTGAGAGGGAGGGTTGTGGAAGAGATGTTTTGGACTGTGGACATAACTGCTCCCATACTAATCGAGAGCAGAAAAACAAAACAAAAGAAATGGCAAGATTAACAAATATAAACAAAAGATAGACTAACCTGGGTTGGGAAATATCTGATAACATTGGCAGTGTTGCCTCTCCACAAAGAGAGAATGCCTTCATCCTTAATTGTTCGGGCAAAGCAGTCCGAAATTCCTTTGTATGGTTCGGACAGCCGACCAGTTTTGATCATCTCATCCTGATTCTGAATCAATAGCTTAACTCGCTCTATCGGAGCAGCAGCAGTCTTGGATACAGCAGCAGAAACTCCTCCCATGAGGAAGTCTATCATAAAACTACGAAAACCTTTTTCTGCGGGAGCTTGTACAAAAACAGAGGGTAGTGGTGATGCAAATTCCAGGCCAGTGCCTTGGAATGTTGGTGGCAGAGGACTCTGCAGACCTCCATTTACATATGCGCCAGTCATATTGTGTAAACCAGTATTCCTGGAGCGCAAGTTAGAAGAAATTCGAGATAAGAAATAAGATTGCCCATGTATCTTCTGGGTAATTGAAGGATACTGTGATCCATCTGCCATATTTGCAACTCAAGGTGGTGACCTGCAACAGAAACCAACATTAGTTATGTGCAAGAATAAAACAAAAACAAGCATATCAAATAAAGAGCACAATAAAGGTTTAAATAAAAAGGAACAATAGAGAAAAGGGTTTTTCCTTTCCCAATCTTTTCACTTATATAAACACTGGTGCCAAAATACAAGAAGAAATTCCATGGAAATACAATCAAGCATCCCAGGCAATAAAACATCGATTGTAGAAGACTAACATGAGATGTACTGTTCTTTCAAGCACAGGTGAAGAATATCTGTAATTGTAGGTCGTCTAGTTATGTTGCCAATGATCAACGTAATCACACATATAAGCCTACAAGTTTGCATGTGTCTCCCCGATGCCCACAAGAAAAAATGAAAACAGCAAACGAAAAGGGTCTTACTCACATTCAGTAAAGTCTTTGCATCTTTTCATATGCTTGCGCCACTTAAGTACTTCCTATGTTTATTCATACCCAAACAAAATAATCTTAAATTACCCATTAGTCAGGTCAATAGCAGAATTCACCTATTCTAGCAACCTGAAGTAACTCTACTGAACAAAAATGACAGGGAAAAAATATATGAAAATATGAACCCCCCAGCCAAAAAATTTTAAAAATAAAAAATATTATGGCAACTAAAATTAGTTCATTACAATACAAAATATATATCACAATAGAAGACATGGAACCTTGAAATGCAGTCCCCACAAAAAGCTATTAATTTAACATCATCAAGAAAAATTCCAATCATAATTTCAGAAGGTTTAACGAGCTTTACCAAATTCCACCAACAAAAACTGTGAATCTAAGTCTTCCTATGTGACCCCACAAATGAACATTATAGATTTCTCATAAGCTAATGGTTACAGACAAGAGAATAAAATGAAAACAAATTGAGTTTTGAATCCTATGTGAGTGAACAAAAGTCTCCAGTAAGCCAAAACAAGAACATATGATTCCAACACTCAAGCTTGAACATGTAGCTAGACAAATTTAGGAAAAGCAGCCCTCAAAAACACAGCACCCCAGCATGTATTTTTTCTTTAATGTCTCAATAATATTTCATTTAATTTCCTGCACTGTAGCAGTAGCCGTAAGCTCATACAAACACCAAACAACACAATGGCCTACTTCAACGACTAGAAGTTCTACAAAATCAGAAACTACACGTACTCGACTGATTACATGATAAAACAATCCAAACATCACTACTACAATTATAACCCAAATCAAGATAAGATCTGAAAAAAGATTAAATTTTTACACTGTAATTCGTTTGGCTGCTGAGAAATGATATGAAAATAACCCCAAATCCCAGATGGCTCACCCTAACTGAGCGTAAAGCAACTGTACACTTAAGTAGGTAATATTTTCTCAATTTCTAGAAAATAATCATAACATAACAACATTCAAGTCATCATAATTCATTTTCCTTTCACCTGTTCAATTTTCTCAGCAACCAAGCAGACATTAAAGAACATGACTTTGTAGCTAACAAGAGAGCATATAGAGATCGAGATGTGAAGAAAAAGATAATGAGACAGAGAGATAAAAAAACTACCTGCGAAGGTCGCCTAGTAAGCAACGGCCCGCTTGGTCCTGATTTGTGGGAAAATATGAAGGAAAGCTGCGAGTCTGCGAGTGCTGTGTATATTAGACCACGAGAGAGAACACTAGGGTTAGTGTCTTATTTACAGATTTGACACTGTTGTTCTTCGATATTACCAGCCTGCCACTCACTCAAGGGCCCAGCCTACGATCCCAAAGGTGTGGGATTGAACTCACTCTTGGCCCAATTCTATTTACATTTTAATTTCTTAGGACATTTTTAACAGTGTGTCAAATATTTTATTAAATTTAATAAAAAATTTAAGAAATTTCTCTATGATATTCAGCTCTTTAACGGTGAATTTTTTAGCTATCAGCAAAATGCCAATCCATCGGCGGACGATCGGCAAGTGGAATCGGAAAATCTACCTCTGCTTCCATTCCATTAATACATTCTGTTGATCACATTCCATTACAACGCGGAGAACCAAAAAAACTATAATTGAACAATTCATCCAACTCTGTTGTTAATACAAAAGTAGCATAATCAAAGATCAATCAGGAACAAACACACACACAGGGAAAGAGAGAAGGGACCTTGAACCCTTTTCAACTTTGGATTGCATTTCTCAAAGGGCGCCTGCTTCTTCTTCAATCTCCTTGAGTCTCTTCTTCATGTCCTCCAAGTCCTATTCAACATCAAAATTATGGCAAATTACATATGAGTGGAGAGAGAAACAGAGAGAGGACCTTGGAGTTGAAGTCGTCGTCTTCAGCGCTAGACATGTCGACATCGGCATCCTCTCTCCTTCATCGGGTATATCTCCTCTGTACACTTCATGTTTCTGCTCTTGCTCCTGATGCTCCATCTCTCTCTCTCTCTCTCTCTCTCTCTCTCTCTCTCTCACTTCATGTTCCTTCCATTCCATTCCATTAATACACTCAATCGGCGTTGCCTTCCCACTACCTCAGAAATTGGTAGTCGGTTATGCTTTCACCTCCAAGAAGAAGAAGAGCTTCTTACAGCCCAAACTCCTTTGCTTGGCTCTGTATTTCATTCATTCATCTATATATGTATAATCTATATATCTCAAATCATTAAGTTCTGAAAATTGTAATTTTGTCACTCATCTTCAATTTTCTGTATATATATGTATGCAAATGCAATTTTTTATATATCTATGTTTGGTGCGCGAAATTATTTTTAGTTTTGTGGAAATTTTGCAACTAAGAGGATGGCTGGGTGACATCCAACCGGACATATGGCTGGTCAATTTTTTAATAGTTATGTATAGTAAATGGTTTTGGTTGGTAGCTCAAAAATTAGTGGCTTTAATGGCCTTAATTTTCATATCAGGTAAAAAAAAAAAAAAAAAAACAAACTTACCCAAACAGGAAATTAGGGCCATTAGGACCACAATTTTTAGGGCCACAAAACATTTTTCTATAGTAAAATACTCAAAGGTGATAGCTATTTTTAATTTGGTGAAATATTTTATATATTCTTAATTTGATATACGTTTGATGAAATTATTAAAGTTTAAAAAAAAAAAAAAATTCACACCACTCCTTACAACTCCCCACTACTTCTCTCTATCTATTGGTTTCGCTACAGTTTGATTTTGTCAACCCTCCATGTTTTTACGTTTCTCGTAATGAGACCGATGTGTATCACTTTTATTTGATATTTTTGTGAAAAAAATATCAGAAATAACATTCACACTCTTTTCACCATTAAAGTATCATTGCCAAAAGAAAAATATACTATTTTCACACTATTAATTATTAAAATATGATAATAGTTAGGAGTGATTTGGAATAATTTAAATAAGTACACTTTTTGATTTTTTATGAAATATAGGTTGGATATAGATTGGGTTTGAGATGATGTGGTAAAGATGTGATATGACTTAAATAAGATAATATGAATTAAATATGATAGTGACTTTTTGACTTTTTAACTTTTTTAGGTTATAACAAATAAAGCCTTAGACCATCTCCAACCATTTACCAAATCCATCATCAAATTCAAATTTGATGAAAAATGAGTATTTTTTGTGCTCCAACGGTTGCACCAAAGCAGTATCAAATTGAGAAAATATAAAACGTTTCACCAAACTGAAGGATGGCCAGCCCGTTTCAACAATTGATTGTACATAGCTATTGAGTTGGACCCACCAGACGACCGGCCAGATGCCTTCCGGATGACCGCTTTAAAGTAAAAATTTGTAAAAATTTACATTGACAGGTCGACCCACAAGTCGACCCCTAGGTCAACCACTCGGTCGACCATCTCTCACTGATGCTCTGATTTGGACATTCTTTAACAACCTCAATTATCAAGCACCTCTCTCTATCTATATGTGATTGAAGAGTATCCATCAAGGAACACTGTATTTCTTCATCTTCGTCTCAAAATCCCATTTTCGTCTCAAAATTCCATGAAAATCCGTTATTTTCTTCGCCCAACAAGCTCAAACTCTTCAACCTAGTTGAGGATTTTCCAGATTACAAGGCAATACTGTGTTGATACGAGCAAACTGGTCGACAAGATCAACCTCAAGTTCGCAGAGGCAAGGGAGGAGATACAGACGACCTTGGATTCCAAAGAAACTGTGTATTTCGATGAGGGGTTGCTAGCAAAGTTGCTAGAGAAGGAAAATTGTGTAATACAGAAGTCTATATGGCTCAAGATTGAGCAATTGAAGGCTGAGCTTGAACAATTGAATGATTAGTAGTGAGGTGTTTTGATTAAACAGAAATGAAAGGAAACAAAATCGGAACAGAAATTGAGGGGAAAAAAAAATTAGTGCCGTAACCGGTCGACCGGCCGATCGTCCGGCCAGTCATCCCATTGGACGTCCTCAGGCATTTGATGCAAGCAACAGTATTCACCGTTGAAACAACTTGTATCAAATTGAAGAAAGAGCCTTTCTTTTTCTTTTTTTTATCAAATTTGATGAAAAAAATAGTTCACCATTGGAGATACTTTTAGTCATTTAACTGTTGAACTATTAAAGATACTTTTATCTTACATGTCATGCGATTAAAAAAATACATATATTAATAAAATATTAATTGTGTTACATTAATATGGATAATGTGGTTATTAAATATGTAATAAAAATCTTTTATTACAAATATGTAAGGTTAAAATCTATAACTTCTTAATTAAAAATGTGCAAGAAATGTGCAAGTACATTAAGCATTGAAAAACCATAGACTGTGGATACGGATGAAGAAATAATGTCATAACATACTAACTTAAAAATGTGCATATCAAAAAAATGAAAAGAAAGAAAGATAAATGTAGAGAAAAATATGAGGAAAGATAAAAAAAAATTAAAGAAAAGAAAAAATAATATAAAATTTACAAGAATATATTTTGACAAAAGTAAACATTTATAGTGATAAATTGTAAGGAATTTTATAAAGAGGGCAAAGTGAATTTTACCCTAAAAAGAAAGACGTGATATAAAGATTTATGAACATATTTAACAATTAACAGGGAATTAAATGACATTTTTTATAATTAGAGGTCAAAGTGTGATTTTCAAAGTATAGGTGGGCATGCCCCTTATTGTCACGACCCAAACCCGGCCCTATGGGTTTAGCATAAGAATCCGAGATGTCAAGAAGCTTAACAAGAGTACAAGAAAAAGCGAGTTCGAGAACTGGCGGAAATACTGATAAATAAATAATGTCCATTGAGCTGTGACAGTCTGTATGCCAAAAAGATTTTTCATGTATTTATACATTCAAACAGTACAGTCTATACAAAATTTACAGTCACACAGTACAGGAACCTAATCCCTTGATAACAGTACAGGTAGTAGCTGACAGTCTATACAGTAATCCAACACAGTACGGAGACAGACGGGGGAAAAATAAAACACCCCCAAGCCATAGCATGGCAACTTGGAACCTCGCAGTGAGGCACATAGGCTGGCTTGACAAAACTGGAGCCTAACCCACGCTCCTAGCTCCGGTCTGGTGGCTGAGCACCTACATATATATATAAGCAGTGAGCTAAAGCCCAGTGAATAACATAATGCGTAAAGAGGTTAAGAATGAAATGTCCTTACAGTAATGAAAACAGTTCATTAAACAGTATTTCAGTCTTTCAATCGAAACAATTATTCAGTCATATGTGGTACATCCATTAGCATAGCAGTAAACAGTAGGTCTTAAAGACCGAACAGTAATGATGGCCATCAATCAAGATATGATAATGGTTCCACGAGGAACAAGCGAGATCTCTGTAATAAAGAATAAAGATGAGGTGCTAAAGATGCCACAGTACATTTTAGAATATAGGACATACATTCAATCAAATAACAATAATCACTTCAGAAAACAGTTCCGTAAACAGTCAGAAAACATTCTCAGTTGAACATATCTTTACACAATTGTTACTCACAGAGTTTGGGCTACAGTATGCTAGAGTGTGTCTCCCCAGTCGCCAATCCTACACAGTTCACAGGTTGAACACACACTAAGCTACACAGTTGGGAAATATCATAACTTAATCCCTTATTTGCTTGGTGTGTTCTACATCTATATCCTCATTAAGATGCCTTAAACTAGGCCTAAGAATGCCTAGAATGGGATGAGGATGCAAAAATACACTTAGAAAACATTTTGCAAAGTTTGCTGAAAATAGGAGCCTCGCTCGAGCGAGCCTTACTTACTTCGGCGAGCTTAAAATCAAAGGCTTCGCCGGCGAGAAATCCTTCGCCGAGCGGTGCTCAAACAAGAAAAGTATCGATGCTCGAATTTTACGCTCGAGCCACCAATCCTTCGCTCGAGCGTGGCTCAGAGTAAACGTTGGTCGCTCAAGCGAGGAATCTTTCGCTCGAGCGAAGAAGCCAAATCTGGAATTTCCAGATTTGCCTTCCAAGCTCAAACCAAGCATTCTACCACTCTTTACTTGACCTCTTGGGCCCAAATTCTGGAAAACACCTCTAGATTCAATATACAACAAGTTTCAAAGCTCAATTTGTAAATTCAAAGCCCAAGAGTGAGTCAATTAAAACCATTTTCAAACCCATTTTTCATGAACATGGAGAATATGCAACATGCATGGATTCAATCCAAATTCAACCTTCAAAGCTTGTCCAAATGGACTCATTTCTTCAAGAACATGATGAATTCATGGACTCAAGTCTATTTATGAACATGCATATACATTTTACCATGGATTCAACTCAAAACTTATCAATTCAAACATGCATGCATGAATTAAACTCCATATCAACACTTTGGAACCAATTCATGTCTTAACTCTACAATTTAACTTGACTCATGCAAGAACAACCTTAAATGCAACAATTAAGGATTCATTTACCTTGCCTAAGTCTTGTAATCAAGGTGTGGGAGCTAAATTTGCCAATTTCCTACAAATTCTTCAAGTCTACAAGCCAATTCTCTAGATGGAAACTCAAATTCTCTTCTTCTCCCTCTCTTGGTTGGCTAGAGTGTAGAAAAAGGCTGATGAAATGAATTTGTTCAAGTGTAATACAAGTCCCTAGTTGTGTAGGATAGTGGCCCACTTAGTGGCGTTTTGGTAATTATACAAATTCAAGTAATTTAATCCATTTGATCTAATTTAGTCATACCTAATCACATTTTAGATAAATACACCATCAAATCACAAAAATTCCATTGATTATGAAACACTAAACAATTTTCGGTTCGGCCGCCGATAAGGCCTTCAATTTGCAATTTAAACATAAACATACCAACAGATAATCAAATAATCAAACAGATAAGAATGCAATACAATAAACATGCTCAGTCAGTTCAGTTTAAATTTTCAATCAGTCCGTTCAGTACTTAAAGTAGTTCAATTATCAGTCATCAGCAGTCCTGTTTAGCAGTAATCAGTATGTAATTCAGTAATTTATCGATAAACGATATGGGGGTTGTTACACTTATAGTCTCTACGTGGCTTCATCACTGATCACTATCTGCGCCCTACTAGCAAACACTTTTAGTAAGTTTCCACCACCTTCCATTGTCAGCAACTATCTGTATACAATTTTCAAGCCCTAGTCTTCCAAACAAGTTTTTGAAATTTCTATATGTATGAAGCATGATTTTTGTTTTTAAAAAAAATCTATAGACATATTTAAAATTAGTATTTTATTATTGAATGATAATAGGAGAAAGTATTTTAAGAAGAATTGAAAAGATCATGTCTATATATTTGTGTAAGAGTTTGAAGGACACCAAAATTTGATTTGATAGTTAAGGTTATTGGGATTTGAAATTTTGAAAGGATAAGGGCTAGGAATGGCCATTTTAGTTTGATTAGTGAAGGCCTATCCATAGCCACCTGAATGGGAATGGAGCAAAGATGGGTATCGCCTCCCTCGATCCAAACCCAATCCAATATAATTAATAATATATATTAATAAATAACATATATATGTATATATATTATATAATTAGATCTAAGAAAATAATACTAAAAGACTGTGGTCTTGTTTAAATATAAATAAATAATAATCATAAAAGTCTCACTGTTTATATATATGAAAATAAGAGAAATTATTTAGTGTGTTTAAAATTTAAATGGTTATCAATTTTTTTAGCTATTTGAAATGTGGTCGAGTATTCACGGGTATCAGGTATTTGCGGAGGCGGGGATGAGGTTAAAAAATTCCATCCATAGCAAGGTTAGGGCGGGAACGGAGGTGGGTTTTGAAAACGGGGACGGGAGATGACAAATCTACCACAAATCCGCATTGTGGTCATCCTTAATAAGGACAAACTTGTACACACATGGTCCAAAATACATTTTTTAACTTAGAAATCCGAAATTTTCTCTCTAATTTTTTTTGATACGTAGTTCTGTTTTTCTTTCTCTCTCTCTCTCTCTCTTCTAGTTCTCTCTTTCTCTTTTAGATTTCTTTTTGGTTTCTGTCTATCTGATCAACAATTTCAAATCTTTGGTATCAACGGTGTCACTATAATTGTATCAACTATCACCGCTACCACTTCTACTATCATTGTTATATCCATCAACATCGCTTCACTGTCGTTCACTACGACTATCTTTACTTTCAATCTTCATTCACTATCGTTTACACATCTCTGATTCAAATCTAGTTGATTTCATCATTTATTTTCTTTTTCACTCTCTCTCCAAGTCCATTTACCTATCACTGATCTGGTTGATTTATATTTTATTGATTGATAAATATTTGATTATGTTATTTGATCTGTGTTTTTTATTTTTTGATGTTTGATTTTATATTTTCATTAGAATTAGTCAGTGAAATTTCATTAACTTGTGCAGTTGCACTGGTTTCAATTAGTGAAATTTTATTGACTTAGTCTCTGACTTGCACTTGCTTAAGTCAGTGAAATTTGACTGACTTGTGTACTTGCACTGTTTCAATCAGTGAAATTTCACTAAGTCTATCAATTTTTGACTGATGGCAGTGAAATTTCACTCGACTTGTGCAATTGCACTCACTTCAATTAGTGAAATTTTATTGACTTAGTCTTTGACTTGCACTTGCTTAAGTCAGTGAAATTTGACTGACTTGTGTACTAGCACTGTTTCAATTAGTGAAATTTCACTAAGTCTATCAATTTCTGACTGATGCCAGTGAAATTTCACTTGACTTATGCAATTGCACTAGCTCCAACTAATGAAATTTCTTCAAATTAATGACCTAACTTTTGTAATTGAGCTTGATATTTTTATCTTTTAGAGTTCAAAATAATACTTTTCATTGATTTTGTACAATGAAGTTTCATCGTGTAGAGTTAGAGAAATTTCACTATATATACAGTGAAATTTGACTAATTTAACATTAAAAAAAATAAATTTTGTTATTTTGGAACCTTTAATTTGAATCTTTTAGTAATAAATTTAGAATGAAGGACCTAATTTTTTGCAATTAATAATGAATTTTAGATTTTCCTATGTAAAAAATATGTTGTATTGATTGCACATCAACATTAGAGTGAAATTTTACTCCGTAGGAAGTAAGGGAAATTTCACCATAAGTAAAAATGAACACAATAAAATTTCATGAATTTTTTTCTTTAGAATTTTATAATATTCATGGATCTTGTTTGAAAGATCTTGTCAATAGAATTTTAAAAATATAAATTTTACAAAAAATGGAAATGTAAATAAAAAGTTATTAAAGTTTGAAATTTTGAAAAAATTTAAACAATGTAAAATGTAACCAACTATAGAGGACTATTTTGTCTAAAATAGTTAATTGCGTTTGTTCAAAGACCTGAACTACTATTAGAAAATTATTTGTCATCATTTTTCTTAAATAACATTAGTAGGGGTATGTTTGCACCATAAATATTCTTCTGTCAATTGTGGCTAAATCTAATCTTATTGATTGTGGCCTATCGATTGTGGCTATCATTTGTTGCCAGATCTAATTTTATTAATTGTGGCTAGTCAATTTTGATCTGTCGATTCAGATCATAAATTATCTTTTTAAGTGATTATGGAGATAGTTCAATATTATATTTATATTTATTATTGTTTCTTATAATGCTTTTTACAGGATGCAATGATTCCAAAAATATATGGCATAATTGAAGAAGTGGCAACGTAGACAAAAAGTGGAGCAGTTATGGAGTTTACAACCATGATGCTAGAATTAGGGGAAAAGTGTAACTAATGAGCTCTCTCTTTCTGTGCTAGCACCGGCGACCCGATCACGACATCTCAAGAGGAAAAGGATCATCTCATCCGAAGTATGAAAAAGATTAAAAGCAAGGAACCCATAGGGGAACAGGATATGGAGATCACTGCTGAAAGCTCACCGCCTCCTAATCCCTTCAACCCCGCAGAGGCCACTTCGAAACCCCCTTCCCATTCGGGAGATGCTGTAACTGACCCTCCCAAGGCGAGATCGTTCAAAGAAGTTCTCGCACTTCCCAAGAGCAGCGATTTCTATTTTGATGATACCGTAGATGCCATTTTCTCTGATAATGAAGTGGAGGACGAGGACGGAGATACCAACATCCTTCATGATGATCACTCTACGGAGCACTCTAGTATACCAAAAATCTCTCTTCCCATGAAACTCCTACAGCAGATCAGGAAACCATGGACAAATACCCTTATTGTTCGGCTACTTGGTAAAAGCATAGGTTACCGGATGCTCTGTAATAGAGTGAAGCACCTGTGGGCAATCCAAGATGATTTTGATGCTATAGATTTGGGAAATAACTATTTTTGTTTAAGTTTTCTTCCCAAGATGAGTGCAACTATGTATACATGGGAGGTCTATGGGTCATCATGGACCATTACCTCACGATTCGGAAATGGGAGCCTGACTTCAAGGCATCAGAAGCATTTGAAACCACTACTGCTGTACGGATAACGTTTCTGGAGCTTCCGATTGAGTATTTCCAAGAAAAGGTCCTATACACCATTGCTAGACAGCTCGGGAAACCTTACAACAACCATGGCTACCAAAGGCAAATACGCCAGAGTTTGCATTGAAATGGACCTGAACAAACTCCTCTGTCCCAAATTTCTTTTAGGTAAGAAAAGCTATAACATTGAATATGAATCTATTCATTCATTTTGTTTTTACTGTGGTAAGGTAGATCATTGAAGGGAGTTATGTCGATTCAAAGCAGCAAACCAATCTTCATAGATCCCTCAAACATCGAGCTCGGTGCCGGCGGTCGATGGGCTAGCCGTTATAGATAACCCCTCAACGGTATAATTACAGTCAAATGACAGTCTGCGGTATGCAGAGGGAAGTGATGCTCATTTTGGGCCATGGATGTTAGTTACCAAAAAGACCCATTGGCCCACACCCACTCGGAAGGCTCAGAACATTGGACCTAGCCCAACCTCTAATAGATTTGCTGAACTGGGCAGCTCTACTTATCAGGAGGAGGGCTCTAGCAAAGGTAAAAAAGCTAACCGATTGGGCCTTGATAAAGAGGCCTCCTCATCAGTTCATGCTATGACCCCTACTAGGCAAGAGAGTTCCATAGTTAACCATAGGACTAACCAACCCAGAAACCCAACCTAGCTGTAAACCTAGAACAATCCCCTTCCCTCCCAGCATTAATTACACCATCCAACCCACGTGATTATCCAGCTTTAAGCTCCTTAGTCCATAATGACAAGGACAACACTCAGAAAGTATCCACTCCTATACTAGAGCCTGTACTGTCTATTCCCAAGGATTCTGCAAGCATATCTCCAGATATCCCAATGGAAGAGATAACCGAGGCCCCTTCCAACTCTCTCCCATCCAACCCACTCTCCTTAAATCAAACCATATCTCTCAGAGAAGGGAAAGTAAGAGTTAGGAAACCTCTTGACCCCAATTTCAAACATGGAAGAGGAAAAGAACCACCCGGATGTTTTAATCCACAAGATGAAAGGCAACACATTGGGTCTGTTGTTAGAGACAGGAACAGAAGCAATTCACCGAGTAGACAAAGTCTGGTGGATAGAGCAAATAAGACTGAGAATCGAGCCAGGGAGAGCAACACAGCCACTCCTCCACTCCACTCCTTGCAAATGGCGTCCATGCGGTCAACCGACCAGGATCATCGTAGGCTTCGTAGCATCATACCAAGCCTTTCAACCGATCCTCTACCCCCATTTCCCTCCATAGACTCACTCAAAATCTTGATTTGGAAATGCCGCGAGGCTGGTAACAATACCTTTCGACGCAATATGCGTGAACTCCTTCAAACCCACAAACCTGGGATCCTTGTTCTTTTGGAAACGAAAGTCACGTATAGTTCCATGGGGAATTTTTTCAGTAACATGGGTTTTTCAGCAGCTACCATTGTTGATCCCGTGGGACGTTCAGGTGGTATGTGGTTAATCTGGGATATTGACCAAGTTAATGTTTGTGCTTCCAGAGTCTCTAACCAGTACATACAAGCTACAATCCATAAAGGGGACTATGAGGAATGGGTCTTTAACGCGGTTTATGCCAGCCCGAACCCTCTCTGAATGAGGCACTTTGGGAGGAGCTAGAAGACACAGCGAGAAACTTAGATAAGCCTTGGCTGATAGCCGGAGATTTTAATGACTATGCTAATCAGAGTGAGAGGAGGAGCATCTCACATACCCATAATCAAAACAGAACCCAGAGGTTTATGGATAGGATCAATAACTGCAATCTCATGGATTTAGGAAGTGTTGGTCCCCGTCTCACATGGACTAACAATCGTCAAGGCTTGGCAAATTCTATGGAGAGGTTGGATCGAGCAATGAGCAATGATCAATGGCGACCCTCTAACCCTCAGAATAGGCCTTTTAGATTTGAAGCGGCCTAGCTCTGCCACCCTAACTTTCCTGAGGTTGTTCATAATTCTTGGTTAAATAAAGATTTTAAACTCCTTGAAGCCATTGATCATTTTACTCAGAATGTAAAAATTTGGAACAGAGAAGTCTTTGGTAATATATTTAAATGTAAAAGAGCTCTCTTAGCTCGTATAGAAGGCATCCAAAAGGCTCAAGCCCAAGGTTTTTCTCACAACCTCCATATCCTGGAGAGAGACCTTATCAAACAATTTAATTCGACCCTTTTCCAGGAAGAGCTTCTTTGGTTCCACAAATCCAGGAACAAATGGCTTACCTTGGGCAATAATAACACTAGGTTCTTCCACATATCTACACTCACCAAGCGCAGAAAGCTTAAAATTCATGTGCTAAAAGACGACAATGGTAATTGGATCTCGAATACTAATGACCTCAAAAGCCGCATCTTGGATCATTTTAGTAAACTCTTTCAATTCGAGGCTTCTCACCTTGTGGACACATGGATTAACATTGCTAGATCTTGCTTCACCTTTGAAGATAATAACCGTCTCCTTGCCCCTGTGTCTAACTTCGAAATATGGACAGCCATCAAAAACATTAAAGCTTTTAAAGCCCTTGGGAAGGATGGCCTCCAAGCTGTCTTTTACCACAAACACTGGAACACTATTAGCACCTCTGTCTGCCATTTTATCCAAGACTATTTCCATCACAAAAATATCCCCGAAGATATCAATGAAACTCTCATCACCCTCATATCCAAGCTAGATAATCCTGAATCTTTAAAACAATTTAGACCCATCAGTCATTGCAATGTCATCTATAAATCCATCGCCAAAATCATTGTTAACAGGCTCAGACCTCTCCTTCTTGACCTTATCAGGCCCAACCAGTGCAGCTTCATCCTTGGTAGAACCACCACTGATAACATTATCATAACGCAAGAAATCCTTCATATACTTAGATGTAAAAAGGGTAAAGTTGGCGGTATGATCCTCAAAATTGACCTTGAGAAAGCCTATGATCGAATTTCCTGGGATTTCATACACCATACGCTCAAAGAATTCAAGCTAACTCCTGACTGGGTCACTCTCATTATGAACTATGTAACTTCTGTAAATTCTGCCATAGTCTGGAATGGTGAAACCTTACCTAGCATCAGTGTGGGAAGAGGCCTTAGACAAGGGGATCCTCTCTCCCCTTATTTGTTTGTCCTATGCATGGTAAATCTTTCTAACATGATTCGTATCAAAACTGAAAGTGAAAGATGGAAGGGCCTCAAAGCTTCCAATAACGGCCCTCCCATTTCCCACCTATTTTTTGTAGATGATTTGATTCTCTTTGCTAAAGCTAATAGAAGTAACTGTAGTTGCATTATGGAAGTTCTATGTAAGTTTTGTGACATGTTTGGTCAAAGAATTAATATTCATAAATCCAAAATGTACATCTCCCCCAATATCCCTAGAAGATAAGCTCTCCCTCTCAGTAATATGTGTGGCATTTCTATCACTACTGACCTAGGGAAATACCTAGGTACTCTTCTCCTCCATACCAGAGTTAGCAAAAATCACATACAAGACATTCTTGACAGAATGGCCAAAAAACTCTCTGGTTGGAAAGCCAAAACTTTATCTCTTGCTGGAAGAGCTACCCTTGTTAAGGTTGTCACATCTACCATGCCTAATCATCTCATGCAAACCATGGAAATTTCTAGAAGGGTCTGTAACCAAATTGATAAACTAAACAGAAATTTTCTTTGGGGTAATACAGAGGATAGAAAGAAAGTCCATCTTCTTAATTGGCAACAGGTTTGCAAATCCAAGAGAAATTGGGGCCTTGGCATAAGACAAGCTAGAGGCCAGAACTTAGCACTCATCTCTAAGCTAGGATGGAATTTGATTACTAACTCTGATGAGCTTTGGTGCAAAATTCTTAAAGCCAAATATCTCAAGGACCACTCAAGCTCTAACTGGCCCACATAGAGGAGAGCCTCACACACTTGGAAAAGCATTATCAGAAACAAGGAGGTTCTTAGTAGAAATATAAAATGGAATGTTGGTACCGGGGAGAGCATTGCCTTATGGACTGATTGGTGGTGTGGTAACCAACCATTGTGTGTCACTCTCCCAAGGGCCCACATTGATAACTCAACTAAAGTTGGCTCTATAATTGATGAAGAAGGTCAATGGGACTTAACCTTTATTCAGGAATTTCTCTCCCAATCAGTGAAAGAGGAAATTCTCAGTATGTATAGACCTAGGTTTGTGACCTTTAGTGATACCCCTCATTAGAAAGGTTCCCTTAGTGGTCACTATTCAACAGCTGCAGCCTACAAAGCTATTTTGAGTAAAGACAGTGAGAATGTGAATTGGCAGTGGATTTGGAAAATTAAGGCCCCCCATAAACTTAAAACCTTCCTCTGGCTTGTTATGCATGAGAGGCTCCTAACCAACTACATGAGACTCATCAGACAACTTTTAACCTCTGAAATCTGCCCCATGTGCCACACTGGTAGAGAAGACATGTACCACTTACTTCGGGGCTGCACTAAAGCAAAGGTGATATGGATTAACCTTCAAAATTTTGATTGGTGGCAGCAGAGTATCAAAATCCCTTTGCAGGCTTGGATCAAGGTCAACATGAGAAGTCAGGATCAGGTGCACACTATTCAGTGGTCTATGTTATTTTTGACAGCACTCTAGAGCATTTGGAAAGGGTGGAACAAGGAAGTGTTTAATAATCTATCCCCTCCTATCCATATTACTGTTAAATCCATTTTTGCACAAGCTCTGGAATCTCAGGAGGCATTCCAAGCCATCTTGAATCCACAATTCAGAGATCCTAATCTAATGATGTGGTCGTGTCCTTTTGCAGGGAAACTCAAACTAAACACGGATGGAAGTTCCAAAGGAGACCCAGGCCAGTCCGGGTTTGGAGGGCTGCTCAGAGATAAAGTTTGATCCTGGGTGTGGGGGTACTTCGGCTATTTAGGCAATTGCACAAGTTTGGAAGCTGAATTGTGGGGCATTTACAGAGAGTTAACCATTATCATGGAGAAGGGATTGACTAACATTGAAGTTGAGACAGACTCACAGTCAGCTACGGAGTTGGTTCGAGATGGCCCTGCAGCAAATTCTCCTTATCGAGCACTCATTGAGGATGCTACCTTCCTCCTAAGGCACTATCACTGCACAATCAAAGTCATCCCTAGAGAAGCTAACAAGAGTGCTGATGCTTTGGCCCATCTTGGTGTAAACTAGCATGAGCATACTGTCTTTCTAGAGGATCCTCCAAGCTCCATTCTATCTTTTCTGCTATATGATATGAGCACTGTTAGCTCTAGTAGGGATTGATAAATCCCAGGATTGTAGCTGTAAACTCTCCTTGTTTTAATCTTCATATGAATCAAAAAAAAAAAAAAAAAAAAAAAACCATGATGCTAGATATGTGGAAAGTGGAAGATTGGAATGTGGTTGATATTCATGCAAAAGAAATGTGGTTTGATGGTAACAATATTTCTAGCAGTCACGAAGAGAAGGCTTTCGGTTTGAAGTCTATAAATAGGCAATGAAGATGTAAACAGAAGGACATTAAGAGATTATTAAATTTAGCAAAGTCTATTTCTTTATTTTTAGAAATAGTCTACCTTAATTCTTAGGAATAGATTATCTTAATTTTTAGGAGTAGCTTTTAACAGTTTGTAATCTTGTAAACTTAAAAGATTTCAATAGAAGTTTTTCTGTGTTTACTCCACTATTTCAATTGTTAATTGTTCCAAAAATTAAAAAAAAAAAAGTACTTTCAAGGCATTAAGATCTTTACACAGTCGTTAGATTTTCTCATTGGTTATTTGGTTAAAATTATTGTTAAGTCTTTGTCGATCAAGGCCTAACAATAATTTTTACTAACAAAATCTTTAAAAAAAATCTATATTTTAAGTAAATAGTATGTTCCCAAACCGAACTAATATAATGTATCTTTTATTTATTATTTGGCATATGGTAAATGTAAAATTCAAGAAATCACTTTACACTCAAGCTTAAGTGGTTAAATGCATGAGTCGGATCCTCTGTAATCATTTATTGTAGTGGATTCTAGTAGAGTCTCAAAACGACATTGTTTTAGTGTAAAACTTACCAAAAAAGAAAAAAGGAAAAAATAAATAAATAGAAGTGAAGCGAAGTTGAAACAGACCCATCTTATATTTTCCTATCTTTCCACCCTCACTCGTACCCTTTCCAGTCACCAACCTACCATCGCCCCCACCCACCAGTACTACAAGCCCCCATCTCTCCTCCGTCGGGCAAAGAAGATCGAAAGAGAGATCTTCACCCTTGATGAATATTTATGCTCTAGCCTTCTACTACCTTCCCCCTCCCGTTGTCCTTTGGTGGGTATGTATGTCTATTCCGGTTTCCCCTCTTCTTCTAGAAACCCTTGTTTAAAACTCTTGTTTTTTTTTTTCGTTTTTGTTTTTGTTTTTGTTTTTCGTTTTTGTTTTTGTTTTTGTTTAAAAAAATCTTAAAATCATTTATATATTAACTTGTTCACTATTGTAAAAAATAGATTTTGAAGATCGGTTGATAGATTGAGAAAAAAAAGAAAAGAAAAACCAACCCCTTCTCTAATTGCAAATCCACATATGTAGGTGTTAATTTGATATTCGAATCCTTCAATTTCTCTATGAAAACAAAATCAAATTTCCTCTCTGATTTCTTTCTATTTGTAATTGATGATTGAAGTGTTTTGGCTTGATAAAAATGGAGTAATTGCGGTGGTCGGATAGATAGAACAGCAGTGGAAAAGGCAAAGATGAGATACTTCGAGAGAAATCTTTACCCTTAGAAAGATTAAGAGATCAAAATAGGGAGATTGCCGGAAAGGCACACGTCGGTAGATACATAGAATTGCCGGATAAATAATTAATGAAAGGATTGTCAACTCTCAATTACCTAAGAATCACATACTAACAGTTACATAAAATAATTTTTTTCCTATATCAGTAATAAACTATCTAAAAAGACGAAAAAGCCCCCAAAGAACAGGAGGCTGTCCAGCGAGTCCACATATGCTTTTCTTCTGCCGTAACATTTCTTTCGTTCATCTGCAAAAATATTTTACTACTACAGTTGCTATGTACATATATACACATACATATACCAAATAATTTTCTATAATATATATACGTAAATTGAAAAAACCCAACTGAATCTCCAATTTATACCTCTTTCTCTACCCCTCTCTCTCTCTATTCTCTCTTCTCTCTTCTCTCTCTACGCAGAAAGAGAAACACAGCAGGGATCGATTTGTTCTTCCCCTATTTGGCTTTCTCAATCATCAACAAACGCAGAGACAGAGAGAAGAGACGAGAAGGAAACCCAGGAAACGAAGTTTGTTTGGGTGGAAGCATCAATGCCTGCTCAGAAGCGTAACTCATCTTCAGAGAATCTTCTTCACGATGACGACTCTCTGCAACAGCACTACCGTCGCAAACAATCGCGGCCTGAACGAGGAGGAGCTGAAGAAGAAGAAGAAGAAGAAGATGATGAAGAAGATAAGCGAGACGATGAAGAACTGAAAGAAGAAGATGACCCAGAAGGAGAGGGTAACGTATCGTGTTTGTTGATTTCTTCACGCTTGACAGTGTATTTATGGATGAATTACAGTTATTTGGGATGAATGATTTGGTGTTTGTGTGTTGATTGATTGTGGGTTCGATCGATACTTCTCAGATTCCGATGGAAGCCGCTCGTCTGATGACCCTGCGAAACTATCCGAGTACTCTCTCTCTCTCTCTCTCTATATATATATATATATATATATGTTTGTGTGGGCTTCTTTTTGAATTGTGCTTGGGTTGCATGTATTATACTTTATTTTCTCTCTCTGTGTTCAATGTCTCTCTCTGGTTTATGAGTTGATACATCTAAATTTTGCTTTTTGTTACGATAATTTATGAGTATTGATACGTGTATATGGACTATGGAGTATCTGGGTAATTTGTTTAAGTGAATTTCGGTGTGATGTTTGGTTGATTCATTTCATTTGAAGTCTCTATTTTATTTGACTTAATGCGTAAGAAGTTGTTGCATGTTGCAATTTAAGTTAGCTTAATGATTGCCTGCTATCAAATGTCTATACTTCTAAAAATCTCAATTATTGTGTTGTGTTTGTAAGTTTGTGCTATATGAAATATTTTTAATTTTCTAACTTCATATGGTTTCTGGAGTATGCTCATTCTGTATACATATTAACAGATTTTTATGTGGTTTTGATCAACTTGTTTGAATATGCTACCATGCAGTTTTTTGGCTTCCAAGTTCAAAGAAAGAATTCCCCTTAGCAGCTAAATCCTTCATGTGCACTTGTCTTGTATTTTTCTTGGGCAATAATTACAAGACTCTGCTTTGTTCTCCCTTCATTAAATGCCTTGCCTTGATTATCTAATTTTTTATATTTTCTTTTTTTGCTCTATGCACTTTGTCTAGCTCTTACAAGCATTTATGGAGATTATGTGTTGACTATCTCTGGCGTTAATTTTGCTGGTTTTACTTGTAGCTGACTGGAAATGGATGTCTTTTTTGATGTTATTGCTTTTGGCATACATATTTTTCTCTCTGGTGGTTTAATTTGTAAAAGGTCCTTTCATGTTGCATTATGGACTGAATTCCTCTTGGATTGGCTTCAATATATTGGCTAAATCAGATGGACTTTGTTCATGGTTGAGCACTTCTCATACATCCATGATAGACTAGTCATCAAACTTTTCAATGTTTTTTTTCTTATTCTGGATATTGAACATGACAGACGCTATGAGGGTTAACCTTATTGGCTTCTTTGAGACTCCTTCAAGAGGAAGATAGAGATCATTTTGGTAGAAATAATTCTCTATTCGCATCTTCCACGACTCGAAGTTTGAACCATTGAATATTTTAATCTCGATCTTACTTCTTCCATCATGGTTCTTGTACTAGGAACCAACACTCTGATATCAATCATGGTTTCACTTAAGCAAATACACATGTACAAACAACGAATCTACAACGGGTAGATCAAACACAAACAAGTAGCACACAAAGATTTATGTGGTTCACCTCAAAACAAAGGATTACATCCACAAAATTACTCTGGTTTCATTATGATCTTCAATAGAGGAATTACAAGAGTCTCTTTCTTTCAATCTCATGAATTCCCTATATTGATCTCAACAATATCTGTCTCAATTGGTCTCAAGCAGAAATAATGGAGTTACAAAGGAGCATTTATAGTGCTAGTCCATGATAATAGGAATACAAGCATTTAGAGTAAAGTTGCCAAAATCAGGTAAAAACATTGCCTTTTTTTGTGTGCACTAAGGTAGTCAGGCCCACTTGAGTGCCCTTAGGCCCACTTGGCTAGTAAGCAATATCTGGGAAACAAACTCACATGTTCTAGCCAACACCGACTCGACCGGGCCATCTAGCAGAATGTGGGACTCACCGGAAGTTTATAAGTTGATCAATGTTTTCAAGTCTTTATGCGTATCAGGAGTATTTTAAACATTCTTACTATTTTTTTCATTATTTTAGGACTTCTCATGGTTTTAATCATAGAATTAGAGGCCCATTAGGTTTTTTTTGTTGGTTTTGATTAGTTTTAGTAAGTCTCTGAGGTTTTAGGCTTTCAAAAGCCTATATCATCTCTGTTGTATTCTCTTCTCTATTTTCTTTGTAATATTTTATTCTCTCTATCATTTGTTGTTCGTATCTCCCTCTCTTGGTTCTGTGCTCTTCTTTTGTCTTCTTTCCTATCTTTTCTCCAGATTCTTTTTCTTCTCCTATTTACCTCTTGTTCTTTCTTATCATATTATGTATTTAAATAGAATAATATAAATCAAAATGCTTTACTTGCTGCCGTGAATATGAAGATTTTTTTCTGAGATCCGGGTTATATCAATAGAAACACAAGAATAAGATGAACATATAGCTAAAGTCTAGAAGTCAAGGCAAAGGAAGAGAATATTGTTGAATTTTGATTAAATTGATGAGGTTTTTGTTCTAGATGCTATAAATCACTGAATTCATTTCTCATGTGGATTAGAAAACATTGTGGAAAACAACGGCTTCTTGTTTTTGAAATGGATAATAGTACTTAATTAACTTTGGGATATTATGCTCCAAGAATGTGAGTTTGATGCTCATGGTTTCTTATACTAGAAGTCTACGACACTATAAAACTCAAGGTTAAGTTCTGCAGATGTGGAGAGAATAATGCACATTATGCAAGTATGAAAGGACAAATTGGGAAGATCATAATTGGCCTATTTGGGACCTTATGTAATTGATTATTGGGTTGTGTAAGTCTGATTTTATATTATCTACAGGTAAATATCCTGCTGGTATAACTCTTATTTATTTATTTATTTGTTTAAACGTTTTATTAATTTTCATGAATCAAGCGTAGCTTGTTGATACCTTGTTTTATTGGATGTAGGTGGTAGTTTGGGCAAGTTATGTTATTGGATCATTATTTCAGTATTTATGGGGGTGTTGTTAATAGCACCCGCAATTTCTTTGGACTCCCCACTTTTTAGTTTTTTTAATTACAATTTTACCTTATAATAAAAGTCCAATTTTGTCCTTATCCCCAACCTCCCAAACTTTAACCCCACCCCAACCACCACCCACCACCACCAGCTCCAGTCACCCTCTCTCGCCCATCACAAGCTCTGGACGCCACCTCTCAACCCTTCCCCAGCCTCCTTACCCCTCTCAAGCCTTGCATAGCCCTTTCACGCCCCTCCCTAGCCTTCCCCAACCTGTCCTCCCTTGTGCACACCTAGTTCTTCCTCCTTTTGCTATGATCGCCACCCCAACAACCCCCATGACTGCCACGACTCACGACCCCCATCCCCGCAACCCCCAACCCTCACAACCCCCACCACCGCAACCCCAACTTTGCAATTTCTCTCTGCGCTCATGACACACACTCTTTCTCTTCTTGCAACTTCTCTCTTTATGTTGCGATTTCACTCTCGTTGGATGGAAAAGGGGCTAAGGGGTGGTTGCAGGGGTGGGGAGGGGCTAGGGGGTGGCAGTCAGAGCCGAAGAGGGACATGAGAGGGTGGTCAGAGCTAGGGGTGGTGGCCAGATTTGGTGGTGTTGGGGTTAGGGTTGGGGTTAGTGTTAGTGTTTAAGAGGGCGGAGGTTATTTTCATATTAAGTGGGGTGTAGAAAGAATTTTTACAAAATTTGAAATTAGGTGGTTGGAGTCTTTACAAGGGGGGGTCCAAAGAAATTGTGCGGGTGTGTGGGTGCTATTAGCATCACCCATTTATGAGCTCTCAAATGTTGTTAGTGGTCAAACTTTTTCATTTTTATTTTTCGAAATATTTTCCTAGTAGATTTTGGAGGGCCCAACTGAGATTATTCATGCAAGAGGATTTCAAGTAAATTAGAACTTGAGATTGTGTTTGTGTGATTTTGGTTAAACCTTATGAGAGCGAAGCCCTTTAGAATATTCTTCTTCTCCTCCTCCTCTAACATAAAATATCTTAGATACTATTCGCTAGCTATTGGTCTTAGTCCCTAAACAGAATGTATTTGTTCACAAAACCTAGCTTGGAAGCCCTAATTAACCCTAACCCTTTCCCCTATCCTTTTGGTCACTAATCACCTTGGTTACCAATTCAATTTCAACATTTTTTTTATCTGGAAAGCTTATAAATTTCCTTCTGACTTGCTAAAAACCTAAACCGAAACCTAAAACTAAAACTTTCCCTGGATTTAAACCACCACATAACAAATTGTAGTTGGCATCATTCTAAGTATCCTAAAGCTGTCCTGAATCAATAGTGGCTGGTGAAGCATGTCTGTCCTACGAACTTTATCTATGCTTATATGGTGATGAGGGAAATAACAAGAAGAATTATTAGTCTCCATACAAGTACTGCAATTAATTGTTCTACTGTCTCTAATCTTACCCAAAGATCTAAACTATAGTCGCATTACTACCAATTTAGCATGGTGTCTAACCTACAGGAAGCAACTTGCCTTCTTTTTTATCTTTTTCAATTATAAATATTTTGCATGCAGAAAACATGTTCACACCAACTTAAAAAGCCTATCCTGTGTTAAATTGGTGTGGTGTCTTCTCTTTTCTTCCAAGAACTTGTGTGTCCATTGTCAAACAACCATGACTAAGCTGCTCATGTTTGCTCTTCTATCCAAGAGCTGGAATGATAGCTAATCTTGTTTGATCAATGTGAAATTTATTGATGAATGGTATGATCTATTAATCTTTTTGCAGATGGCTATTTGTGCAGTTACCAGCCCTTCGTACCTATGTACAATGTCCAATTTGTCTAGGTATTGTTACTATGCTCTGATACTGTAAAAATCCCTTTTCAGGATGTGATAAGTGCAAATGTTTTACTGCATCTTTGTTTATACATTGGCATTAATGTCCAAAATATCTAGGTACTATTGTTGTCCTTTTTCATTCTCGTGTGCTTGGAATCTTTTACTAGAATGTGAGAACTGAAAATGTGTTTCTATATTGTAATGTAAAAATTGGTATTTGTATCCATTAAATATGATTTGTGAAGTTATACACATTGGAGAATTGAGAAGAAAGAGGGTAAATAGTAAAAAGATCAGTCAAAACATGTTACCATAATTGCCAAACGATAAAGATCATGATATCAAATTCCTGCAATTGGTGATACTTTTCTGTTTCCATTTCTTCAGTAAGAACTTAGAGGTAATTCTTAAATTAAAGGGAAAATTACACTTTCCCACCTTCCCTGTTCACTCATCTTGTCCTTATCATCCTTTTGTGCTTCCTGCAATGTGGAAGAAGATTCATGTTGCTGATCATAGCTAGTTGGAATAAGGCTTTATCATATTGGAGTCTCGTGTATTCTGAAACAATTCTGCAGTTTAGTATGAGATCCATGTTTTTGTTTTTAATGATGAGTCTACTGGAATTTAATATTCTTACAACTGGTGTCCAAGTAATCTCCATGGTGCAATCCCACTGTACAATAGAACAGAGTTATGAGGCATCAGATTTGCTGCATAAGCATCAAGTTTGCTGCATATGCATCAAGATATTCATGATCTAATGGAAAAGCCCATGCTTATTGTTATCTTTTTAGCTTTCAGTGCTGTGGTGTTTATGGTTTTTTTACGTTTGTTGGAACTAGGGATGATATGTTGGTTAAAACTGGGTCAACTATCATGAGCATGTTGAATGAGGAAGACTTAATGTAACAATGAAATTATCACAATTATCTTGGATGTTGGTTATGATTACTGTTTTAATAGCCCAATTGATGCTGGCCTTACACTGAAGTATTGTGGTGAGGAAGATTTTCTTCTGGATTGTAAATTGGATTATTTTCTTTCAAATTCTGAGTTTTTTTCCCATTAGAATCTTCCAAAAATTCATGTATGAATCTATGTAAACCAAATTACAAAGTCATATAAGAAATGGCGAGTTTAATAATAAAAATGCAATACATATTGTGCATTACATGTTACACTTCACCTGCGGTTCAGGCAATCACCTGGATGCCAAGGGCATCTCCTTGCCAATATATAGATTCATTGTTATGCTTGCACAGGTGATTAATTATTTTCTCATATCATTAGTATTATTTACGTCTTTTGTAATGGCATACC
This sequence comes from Camellia lanceoleosa, assembly GCA_025200525.1. Classification (NCBI taxonomy): domain Eukaryota; kingdom Viridiplantae; phylum Streptophyta; class Magnoliopsida; order Ericales; family Theaceae; genus Camellia; species Camellia lanceoleosa. The sequence continues at coordinate 124,174,832 of CM045764.1, read as the reverse complement.
CCATTTGTCGTTCTCCCTAAGATTGTGTCTAGAAATTCAATGTTTTTACTCGACTTGTGGATTTTTTTTAGTCTTCATATCTTATGGTGCTTGTGTCTCTGCATCATCAGAAATTTTTGATTGAGGACCAAATCTCAAAGTGTGCTTTTCCACGTTTTACATGTTTGCTGGTTGTTGCAATCTCAGTTTCTTCCATATGGTGTATCCTTATGCCGCGGATGCTTGTATGTATGCTTGTCATTAGATTTTCTTTTTTGGTTCTTCTCTAAGGAGGTCAAAGATCAGTGCAACACTGATGTTCTACTGCTGATTTTGTTTTCATTCTATATGTTAATCCACTAGTAGGTGCTTTTGTCAGGGAATCAACTTAAGGAAACTCTCCATCTCACTTCCTTCTTAATGGCTTTCGTGATTGTTTTTTGCTCAACATCCATGACACTACCAACTTGGTAAAACTAATTTATTTTATTTTTGCAGGGATCATTAAGAAAACAAGAACTGTTATGGAATGCTTGCACCGCTTTTGCAGGGAGTGCATTGACAAGTCGATGCGTATGGGGTATGTAACAGAACTGATACATTGTAATCATTATTTGATTCAGTAAACAATTTGGATTTTTAGATTTGGCGAATATATTGTGTGTTTGAGTTAATTTAAATTCTATAACAATTATATTTTCGTTGTTTAGGTTGATAATTGACCTTTTGTTACAGGAACAATGAGTGTCCTGCTTGCCGCACACATTGTGCCAGTCGACGATCTTTGAGAGATGATCCAAGATTTGATGCCATGATTGAGAGTTTATATAATGATATTGAGAAGTATGAGGAGGAGGTAGAACTATGTCCATGATTTGGCCCAAGTACTTTGCTATTCACATTCCATGTAGTGTAATGAGAGTTGCTCACTTGTTTGCTTCATATCTGGTTTCAGGAATTAGCTTTTCATGAAGAGGAGAAGACTCGCAATAAGCAGGTAAGATGTGAGAATAAGTGCTTCATGTTTGAAGATGCATGTTTTCCATGCTAGCTTGCTCGCACTTTTCCATTTTGACACGCTAAATGGGACTAGGGTTTCAAATGAGGTGATGTAACTACATCACACCATTTTGCTCGCACTTTTGCACCATTTTTACACACTAAATGGGACAAATATGGTGCTGTAACCACATCACACTGCCTATAACATCTCGAATTGGCGCTGCTTGAATTTCTCTCTGATCAGAGCTCACTACCTAATTAAATGCCTTATGGAGAGGTCATCTTAGCTTGTGAGATTTAGTAGGCAAATTTCAGGCATCATGATCATTGGTGCTGGAATTGTGAGTTTGATTTATATATATATTCATGACTACATTGTACTAGGTCTCAAGGGCTGTCTGGTCATAATGCGAAGTGGAGTTAACACTCCCCCCCTTCCCTCTCCAGAACATCTGAAAATCTGTTCAGTGACATGAAGAATAAAGCAACTTGAAATTTCATCATGCCTGGCCATGTCTAGTTTTTTTTTTCGCCCCTCTCTCTCTAAGCAGTGGTCTTTTCTTTATTATAACTTTTAGAAGTCACCATCACTATGATCAATATGTATTTTTTTTTATTTTTTGGACTCTATTCTAGAGAATCTGTTAGGTTTTCTTTTGAATGGTTTAATCAATAAGTTGAGTCTTTTTCTGTGTCTGAATTCCTTGTTTTGAGTTAGGGGTCATTAGCAGTCACACATATATATACAATATTTTGTTGGACAGATTCAAGCATCAATTGCTCAAATTTTTCAACGACAATCTGAAGCACTAGTAACGAGGCGCCAAAAAGGTAAAGATACAGCTTCTGCATCCAATGCAAGATTACCACGCAATGGTAATGCTTATTCTAGAAGAAGAAGAAAGAACCGAGGTGCAGAGCCTGAAGGATCTGAAGATAATGAGGAAGAAAATAATCATGATGAGAATAAAGATTCATCATCAACTGATGAGCGTGGAACAGAAACTAAGCAGAGGAGATACAAGAGAAGGGCAGGAGCTCAGTCATCCCGGCCTTCTCTATCAGCTGTAACTTCAGATGGTGGAGCTATTGAAAATGATTTAGAAGCATACAAAGAAGGCAAAGCTGCTTCTTCTGGGCCTGTGCGAAACCCTGAAATTCTTGCTTGGGGTGGAGGTGCTGCTCGGAGCAAGAGTGTCCGGAACACCCGCATAATGAAACTGACTAAATATTTTGGTCCTGCGAACTTAAAGAAGAATGATGATAAGGTATAGCTAAATTGTTGGATCAGTAACTTAGTCAGAGTTTAGTTCACCTGTGAGTGAACAGTATGTCATCCAGAAAGGTTTTCTTTAATACTCAGTTTTGATGCCATAACATTCCCAATTAGGTCTTCTGTTTTTTTTTGAATCACATAGTAATTTCTGTGTGGCTTCATAATCTTTGCAATTCTAAGGGTTCTTATTTTGCAGTTAGATGTTCATCTCATGCTAACGTCTTTGGACAAACAACGAATGCCAAGTTTGCAGCAGCTGTACCTCTGTTGCCCACCACGCTTTTCAGTTGAACACCTTAAAAAAGTAAGAATTCTCTCCGCCATCTATCTCCACGACTCCATAGATATGAGATATTGTCTCCGTACACTTCATCAATTAGGAGCACAGAAAATATTCATAATCACACACCATCATTAGCAAAGTAGTGATTACATGTAGAGCTGGCAGAGCTTACATCCTACTCTAAATATAATTTATTTTCACGCTTTTAACGCTTGTATAACTTTCTATTGCATGTGTGATGCTTGTATATGCACAGTATGTTGCTCGTGAGACACAATTACGGGCTGATGATATTGAAATACTAATGGTGATGAAGCAGCTGAATACCAATGATCTGCAGTCCACCCTTCTTGACCCTTCAACCTCAATGGAAAACCAAGTTGTGTTCCAAATTTTGCAAGGGCCGGAACCTTTGGCAGATCTCCGACCCAACGGTGCATCAATTCCGAACCATTTGGTGCGTATAACTTCACAAATATGGGCACGTGCTTTTTGTTTGTTATTAATTGACCTCTCTTGTAGTTAAATTAATTTTTAGAAGTCATTTTTCTTTAAGGACTCCATTCCGAAAGACATTTGCTTTCAATTGCAGTGGAAAGAGAGGTGAGAGAATATCAACTAAATGGGAAATAGGGGAACTAAATGCAAATTAATGGAAATTTTGGAATTAGTTGCATGGGGCAATTAGTTGCATTGGACATAGTTGTCACTGATTTGCAATTAGTTTTTCTATTTCCCATTTATCTGATATTTTCCCAAAAAAATATGTACTGCATCAATATTTATAGGAGATTCATAGTTGATTCTCTATTTGGTTAGTTTCACATGCTACAATCATCTACTTTTACTTTGCTGTTTCAGATCCTGGCATATCGGCTGAAGGAGAGAGATTAAGAAGTTCAACATGGATCTATTGCAGGCTTTAGTTGAGGAACCGTGAATGAACTGCTGCTGAAGGGATATATGGCTGAGGCTGTTTCTAATCCTGATGAAGATCATGTGAACTTATAAGCTTGGTAGGTATGAATAAGTACAATATTGAGGGCTCTAAACTTGTAAAAAACCATGTCAAAAAAACAAATAACAACTTGGATGTTTTATGTATGTGTGATCTTTGGAAAATCTATATGGAGTTACTATTGAACTTGTGTATGTGATCTTTGGAAAATCTATATGGAGTTTACTATTGAACTTGTATGATGGATCGTATCAGTTTATCAGAAAAATAGTTGATGGCTTTGTAACTAAAATTACTCTTAACAAATATGACAAAATATACTATTAGTTTTTGTGGTGTATTTGTTTAGAAAATATATTTTTTCTGTTCAGATAACAAGATTTTTGTGTTTTTCAAAAACTGAAAATTGAAAAAGGCCTTGGAAAATATTTTTAGGGTCATTGTAAGACAACAAAAATATTTTAGGATAACTCAAATATGCTCTTGAATAAAAAATTGCATTGCAAACAACTGAAAAGAACCAAAAGATTAATGCTGTGTTTGGTTGAGGGATTTGAGGAGGGATTTGGAAAGGGAAATGGAAAAGGTAGGTGAAATGTGAAAAAAATATACCTACATTTCACATAGTTTCACACACCTTTTCCCTTTCCCTTTCCAAATCCCTCCTCAAATCCCCCAACCAAACACAACATAAAGGAATTCACTTTACAAGAAAGAATGGGTTTTTGAGTATGTTCAGTTTAGCATCAACAAAATGATGTTAATAATAATGATGACAACACAAATCAGAGTATTAGAACTTTGTCAGCACTAAAACTAATGGGTTCAAGAGTTGTTGAACAGCCCGCCACTCTCATCAAGAAAGCAACACAGCAACAATCACCTCATATGAGAGGAGGCACTTGAAGCGGCTGTCACGGCACTGACAAAATTTCGTCTTTCTTTTCTTCGGTTGACATTCAGTTTTGAGGACTTTGGTTTTGTGATTTCCTTGGAAGACCTGCAAAATATGTTATTTGACTTGACATCAATGAACCAATCTGAAAAGGCAATGAAGAATATTAATATTAACATAAAATTATGCCATTTTTCCGTACCTTTGTGGTAAGAAAGGACGATCGAAGTTAGGCACTGGTCTTACATGAGGCACCAATGTCCTCTTTAACTGCTTCAAGGCCTTCTCTTCCTCCATCTACGGGACAACAAGGGATTAAAAAAATTTAAATTACTTTCCCAATTTACATCCATAATATCGTGTTTAATAATGTATTTCCATACCAGTTTTACAGACTCTGCCTCGTCTCTGTATCTCTTATACATCATCTCCTTCTCCTTAATCTGCAAAACATTTTAGTAAAAAGAAAGTCAACAAATCTGAGTTCGTTGTTTTGTTGATGATTTCTGGTATCAAGGATAAAATATAGCAGAAGAAATACCTTTTTATCAAATTCTGATCTATCCACAGCTCGATGTTCTACATGTAGATTGAATTCTTGAACCTCCGTCAGTGGTTTGCGTACTTTCTCAGGAACTGGAATTGGGTCTCTACAAATTGATAGTGCCGTGGAGGGAGAATGCCATTAATTTCTCTTTTTTACTTTTTCTTTTCAATTTTTGAAGGAAAAACTTAGGCGTTAAAGTACATATGCCATTTTCTTACTCTTTCAATACTGGTTGTGCCTTGAATATCCTCATCTGAGCTTCTTCCTCTTCCATTCTCCTCCTCTTTTCCATTTCCCTTTGCATTTCTTCTTCATGCCTTGTCAGACTCTCCAATTGGAATGGTTCTGGTTTTGTGCAATGCTTTGGCTGTGGTTTTGGTGGAATCTGCACAAGTAGTAGTCAAAATTAGTGTACCATATTTTAAAAATTCAAGCAATTAGAAATAGAAAGTGGGTTCCCATAAAATTCTGTACCACAGGATAATCAGTAGTATAAGGATATGGGGTAGCCTTCGGAATCCTGGCTCTCTCATCTTCCAACTGTTTCTGCATGACTTCCATTACAAATTTCCTCTCTTTCTCTGCTTCTCTTTCCTAATGTCACAAATCAACCACAAAGCAGATTTAGTACAAAACATAACCCAATTGGCAGATTTATCAACCAGAGTCGTGGATTTTCATACCTCTGTGTGGAGATGGAATGGATTTGGTGTAGTGTTCCTCAGAATATGTTTGTAGTGGTGAGTTTCTGAATTCAATGAAAGCTGGGAAAAAATATAAATAATAACATTATGAGAATCTGTCAATGGGGACGTTTTATACCTCTAACTGGAATTGGAATCAACAATACGCTTATCAAATAACCTTGTCAAAAAGATCAGCAACTGTTACTGGTGGTGGAATCCTTTCATCAATAGCAAAGTGAAACTCATGAGGAATAGTGACATGCTGCTTTGTGTTACAAAACATCCCCAACTCTCCTTTACTTTCAAATATCTACAAGATTCGAAAAACTTAAATCAATTCAAATGAAGAAATGCATAATTTTCTCATTAAAAAGCAGAGGTATATACCTTCGTATTCAAAGGCCTTGCTTTGAACTTTGGAACTTTTTCAAGTTCTTCCCTTTCCAGTTCTTCAGAAGTTTTAATCCTTGGAGGCCGTGCCCTCAGAGATGTTTGAAGAAGGGGCGACTTGGGTGCTGTAAGATGAGCTGGTTTCCACTGATGATTCTGTCATAAACAAATTTGCAAATTTTTGGTCACTAACCAAACAGAATCCAATTTTATATTAACAAGGAAAAGATCTAAAATACCCGGGATGAGGCTTTATATACCTGCCGAGCAGATTCTGTTGCGGCTATAGTTGATGTTTCTGCATTTTGATTGGCCCTTTCCATCGTTTCCAAATGAAATTCCTGTAGAAGATTATAAGTTTAGCCTTTCTAGTTTTATTGCATTTTTTGTTCTCACCAACATCGATCCATTGTATACTTTACCTGAAATTCGGGTAGATGGGGTGTAGTTCTTGGTAGTGCTGGCAAGCTTGGAGCTTCCAGAATCTGTAATGAACAAAAGAGCCAATTCAATCCAATATATAGACCAGATGTTAACAAAGCGATAACACGGAGATTCCTAAATAGCAAAGTTAAAAATGAGTACCTTCTTGTTTACTGGCCTAGCCTTAAACTTCGGAATTTTAGCCATCATCTCTTCCTCAAGTTCAGCAGAGCTCTTGGCCCTGACAGAGCGAACCCGCTGAGCCATTTCAAATTCAGGTTCCTTGGGCCTTGTCAATGTAAGTCTGGGCTTCCTCTGCACTATCGAAGCTGCAGCATCCTGAAAGTTGAAATGGAAGATAAGGAAAATATGCATTACAAAAATAATCAGGAGTGAAACGATTTTTTTACGATAAGAAAAGAAAGTAGGTTTAGTCATTTACATGCGAAACAGAACCGTTCATGTGAGGTATGGTATGGACATCTCTCGTGTTAGATGGAAACTTCTTCATCATTTCTGCCATTGAAACAAATGGGACTGCTGGTTCCCGAACATAAACCTTTACATCCAATAAAGTATTCAGTAAGTCAGCATCGCTACTTCCATAAACAATATGAAAACTTAAAAGGAATTTTATAAAAAATATCAAACCTTTCTGTCCTCTTTACAAATTTTCGCAGTTGAAGAGCACAAATTGGAACTGCTACCGTTGATAAGACCAAGTCTTGATTTGTTGGCCAAAATTTGAGTTTTGATACTAAGAATCTAAAAAATTAAGGTTAAACAAACATACATTTCAGGTAAAGTAATCCAAAAAAAGAGAGATATAAAATGAGCAAATAGTACTCTAACCTGTCTGGCATTCCCTCCTTCCAACTTTTGCCTTTTAATGGGTTGGTTTTCTTGAACAAAATTAGGAGTTGCAACAGTGTTTTTCAAATTTGTTTCTCTGCATGTTCCATCCAAAAGCACCCCCCAATCAGTACAGCGGCATACAAACAGATAACAAAAAGCAGAATGACAGAAAACTTTGATATGATTTAAAAAACACAAGAAATCTTATTAGATACCTTCTCATACTAGCTGGTTTAGTGCCTTTAGCTTGTGATAACTGTGACCGATTTTGTGACTTTTTTTGTGACTTCAGGGCTGATGGGTTTCTGACCATACTAGCAATCTTTTTGGCTGTTTGTTGTTTCTTGAGATCAGTCTGTGACAGGTCACCCTTTTGAGGAGCCCTTGCCAATTTAGGGGTGCAAGTTTCTTGTGTAGTGGATGTCTTATCCTCATCTTTAGGTGGTTTGACTTTTACACCGAAATCAGCAGAAAAATAAGAAATCAAGGAAGTGATGAGGATTGCACTTTTTTTAACACGTCTATTTTTCTATCATTAACCATTGCACTAGCCTTAAATGAGAAATATACAAACCTTCCATTTTCTTTGGAACTTGCAATGTCCTTGGCTTCACGAGTCTTCTCATCAGCAGGAACCTGAACGGTTGGTTAAATAATCATCAGAAATAGAACCACAGGACACAACTGCTTCTAATGTATGTCATGAGCTGTTGGAAAATTTTCAAGCAACTGACATACCGGATTGACAAGGCTTGCACTAACTTCTTCTTTGGCCTCAATTGGGGTTACTTCTTCCCTGATTTCAGCTGGCATGAGTTGGGATTGAGGCCTGTTTCAGAAGGGATAATTAGGCCTCGTTTGGGATGTAATTGTTTTAGTCTAAAAGTCAAAAAGTCACTAAAATAACTAAAAAGCTAACAACTTATATAAAAAAGTCAAAGATTTCATTTTTTCTTTACTTTTTACACACCTTTTCGTAAAAAATCAAAAAGTTATCCCAAACATATTAATTTTTTTTACATCATACTTCAGTCAAAAAATTAAAAAGTTACTAAAAAAGCCTGTTAAAAAACGAGGCATTAGTTGATTTCCGCACATGTATTGCAATGTGTATATGCCAAAAAAGGAAAAGATAACGGAAAAAGAAAGAAAAAAAAATGAAGCAACACACTATGTGAAGTTACTACAAAATAATGATCCACTGACCTCGTCTGATCCTTCTGTGGCCCCGAGGGTATTTCCTCGGTGATATTTGATGCAGATTCTGATGAAGTTGGTGCCTGCAACTAAGTAGCAAAAAATTTCAGTCAATCACAAGGTTTGCGTCTAAATCGAAGTGCATTCACTGGTAGCTTTAAGTTCCAGAAGAGAAGAATAAGACTTGAAAAAAAGGGTTGCATTACGCTACCTTCTGTGATTCTTCGCCTTCACTAAAGTCACAAAGGCTTTCAACATGAACTGATCTACCTGCCTTGATTCTTGGCATAAAAGCTGCAAAATTTAACCCCAAAAAATAAAACATCAGCAATATCATTGCCATCTGGTCAAACATTATGATCATTGCTTGGGGCCTGTAATTGGTAATTTTATTTAGCTTCATTATGAAAAACAATGGACTTATCATCATTTTCACTTCTAGACCATATAAACCCTTATTCTCATTCAGGATCATTCCTAGCTTGTGAGATTTAGTAGGCAAATTTCAGGCATCATGATCATTGGTGCTTGAATTGTGAGTTTGATTTATATATATTCATGACTACATTGTACTAGGCCTCAAGGGCTGTCTGGTCATAATGCGAAGTGGAGTTAACACTCCTCCCCTTCCCTCTCCAGAACATCTGAAAATCTGTTCAGCGACATAAAGAATAAATCAACTTGAAATTTCATCATTCCTTGCCATGTCCAGTTTTTTTCTCTCTCTCTGAGCAGTGGTCTTTTCTTTATTATAACTTTTAGAAGTCACCATCACTATGATCAATATGTAATTTTTTTATTTTTTGGACTCTATTCTAGAGAATCTGTTAGGTTTTCTTTTGAATGGTTTAATCAATAAGTCGAGTCTTTTTCTTTGTCTGAATTCCTTGTTTTGAGTTAGGGTGCATTAGCATTCACACACATATATACTATATTTTGTTGGACAGATTCAAGCATCGATTGCCCAAATTTTTCAACGACAATCTGAAGCACTGGTAACGAGGCGCCAAAAAGGTAAAGATACAGCTTCTGCATTCAATGCAAGATTACCACGCAATGGTAATGCTTATTCTAGAAGAAGAAGAAAGAACTGAGGTGCAGAGCCTGAAGGATCTGAAGATAATGAGGAAGAAAATAATCATGATGAGAATAAAGATTCATCATCAACTGATGAGCGTGGAACAGAAACTAAGCAGAGGAGATACAAGAGAAGGGCAGGAGCTCAGTCATCCTGGCCTTCTCTATCAGTTGTAACTTCAGATGGTGGAGCTATTGAAAATGATTTAGAAGCAAACAAAGAAGGCAAAGGTACTTCTTCTGGGCCTGTGCGAAACCCTGACTTGCTTGGGGTGGACGTGCTGCTCGGAGCAAGAGTGTCCGGAACACCCGCATAATGAAACTGACTAAATATTTTGGTCCTGCAAACTTAAAGAAGAATGATGATAAGGTATAGCTAAATTGTTGGATCATTAACTTAGGCCTCGTTTGGGTTTAGTAACTTTTTGCCTTCTTGGTTAAAATATGATATAAAAAAAATTAGTATGTTTGGGATGACTTTTTAGTATAATTTATTAGTTTTTTGATTTTTTTAGTGACTTTTTGACTTTTATGTTAAAAGGATTGCATCCCAGAGGAGGCCTTAGTCAGAGTTTAGTTCATATGTCATCCAGAAAGGTTTTCTTGAATACTCGGTTTTGATGCCAATGCCATTAACTTCCCAGTTAGTTCTTTTATTTTTTTTGAGTCACATAGTAATTTCTGTGTGGCTTCATAATCTTTGCAATTCTAAGGAGCAATGCTGCAGACCCCAGTTGCGGGTGACCCCACCACCCCCCCCGCACATACACGTGGGGGGGGGGAGGGGGAGGATGAAAACAAAAAAAAAACAACTAACGTCTTTGTCCAATTCTAAGGGTTCTAATCTTGCAGCTAGATGTTCATCTCATGCTAACGTCTTTGGACAAACAACGAATGCCAAGGTTGCAGTAGCTGTACCTCTGTTGCCCACCATGCTTTTCAGTTGAACACCTTAAAAAAGTAAGAATTCTCTCCACCATCTATCTCCACGACTCCATATATATGAGATATTGTTTCAGGACATTTCATCAATTAGGAGCACAAAAAATATTCATAATCACACACCATCATTAGCAAAGTAGTGATTACATGTAGAGCTGGCGGAGCTTTGACCCTACTCTAAATATAATTTATTTTCTTTTATTTTTTCCACACTTTTAACGCTTGTATAACTTTCTATTGCATGTGTGATGCTTGTATATGCACAGTATGTTGCTCGTGAGACACAATTACGGGCTGATGATATTGAAATACTAATGGTGAAGAAGCAGCTGAATACCAATGATCTGCAGTCCACCCTTCTTGACCCTTTAACCTCAATGGAAAACCAAGTTGTGCTCCAAATTTTGGAAGGGCCGGAAACTTTGGCAGAGCTCAGATCCAATTGTGCATCAATTCCGAACCATTTGGTGCGTGAAACTTCACAAATTTTGTATGTATGAATATGGGCACGTGCTTTTTGTTTGTTATTAATTGACCTCTCTTGTAATCTGACCATGCATGTAATCGAACATCCCATTGTAGTTAAATTAATTTTTAGAAGTCATTTTTCTTTATAAATTCGTCCTACTTCTACTCCATTTTAAGGACTCCATTCCAAAATGCTTTCAATTGCAGTGGAAAGAGAAGTGAAAGAATATTTATAGGAGATTCATAGTTCACTTGCATCAGACATAGTTGTCACTGATTTGCAATTAGTTTTTCTATTTCCCATTTATCTGATATTTCCCCAAAGAAATATGTACTGCATCAATATTTATAGGAGATTCATAGTTCATTCTCTACTAATTTGGTTAGTTTCACATGCTATACAATCATCTACTTTTACATCGCTGTTTTAGATTCTGGCATATCGGCTGAAGGAGTGAGATTAAGAAGTTCAACATGGATCTATTGCAGGCCTTTAGTTGAGGAACCGTGCTGATGTAAATGAACTGCTGCTGAAGGGATATATGGCTGAGGCTGTTTCTGATCTCGATGAAGATCATGCGATCTATGTTTTAAATATAAGCTGGGTAGGTATGAATAAGTACAAATAACTCGTAAAATGCCATGTCAAAAAAACAAATAACAACTTGGATGTTTATGTTTGAAAATCTATGTGGAGTTACTATTGAACTTGCATGATGATGGATCCTGTCAGTTTATCAGAAAAATAGTTGATGCTGGCTTTGTAACTAAAATTACTCCAACAAATATGACAAAACAAGCATTGCATTATATGTATACAACAAGTGCAATTGGCATCAAAATTTTGAGCATCTTTTGAGGGAAAAATCATGGTTTTGTATTCTTGTTCTCTTCGTTTTGTGTTTCGTGTTTTTGGAAATAAAAAATAATAAAAAGCTTGATGATATTTTTGAAATTATTTTTTGTGGTGTATTAATGGTTTGTTTAAAAAATAACAAGATGTTTTGTTGTCCATCTGTCACTTTTTCTTTCAGTATCCTCCAATAATCTACGAACTCGAATAAAATTGCATTGCAAACGACTGGAAAGAACCAAAAGATTAAATTATCTGAATTCACTTTACAAGAAAGAATGGGTTTTTGAGTAGTATATTCAAGTTTAGCATCAACAAAATGATGTTTAATAATGATGACAACACAAATCAGAGTATTAGAACTTTGTCAGCACTAAAACTAATGGGTTCAAGAGTTGTTGAACAGCCCACCACTCTCATCAAGAAAGTAGTTACACAGCAACAATCACCTCATATGAGAGGAGGCACTTGAAGTGGCTGCCACGGCACTAACAAATTTTCGTCTTTCTTTTCTTCGGTTGACATTCAATTTTGGGGACTTTGCTTTTGTGATTTCCTTGGAAGACCTGCAAAATATGTATTTGACTTGACATCAATGAACCAATCTGAAAAGACAATGAAGAATATTAATGTTAGCATAAAATTATGCCATTTTCCCTTACCTTTGTGGTAAGAAAACACGATCGAAGTTAGGCACTGGTCTTGCATGAGGCACCAATGTCCTCCTTAACTGCTTCAAGGCCTTCTCTTCCTCCATCTGCGGGACAACAAAGGATTAAAAAAATTTAAAATACTTTCCCAATTTACATCCATAATATCGTGTTTAATAATGTATTTCCATACCAGTTTTGCAGACTCTGCCTCGTCTCTGTATCTCTTATACATCATTTCCTTCTCCTTAATCTGCAAAACATTTTAGTAAAAAGAAAGTCAACAAATCTGATTGTTGATGATTTCTGGTATCAAAGATAAAATATAGCAGAAGAAATACCTTTTTATCAAATTCTGATCTATCCACAGCTCGATGTTCTACATGTAGATTGAATTCTTGAACCTCCGTCAGCGGTTTGCGTACTTTCTCAGGAACTGGAATTGGGTCTCTACAAATTGATAGCGCCATGGAGGGAGAATGTCATTAATCTCTCTTTTTACCTTTTCTTTTCAATTTTTAAAGGAAAAAACTTAGGCATTAAAAACTTAGGCATTAAAGTGTACATATGCCATTTTCTTACTCTTTCAATACTGGTTGTGCCTTAAATATCCTCATCTGAGCTTCTTCCTCTTCCATTCTCCTCCTCTCTTCCATTTCCCTTTGCATTTCTTCTTCATGCCTTGTCAGACTCTCCAATTGGAATGGTTCTGGTTTTGTGCAATGCTTTGGCTCTGGTTTTGGTGGAATCTGTACAAGTAGTGGTCAAAATTAGTGCACCATAATTTAAAAATTCAAGCAATTAGAAATAGAAAGTGGGTTCCCATAAAATTCTGTACCACAGGATAATCAGTAGTATAAGGATATGGGGTAGCCTTCGGAATCCTGGCTCTCTCATCTTCCAACTGTTTCTGCATGACTTCCATCACAAATTTCCTCTCTTTCTCTGCTCCTCTTTCCTAATGGCACAAATCAACCACAAAGCAGATTTAGTATAAAACATAACCCAATTGGCAGATTTATCAACCAGAGTCGTGGATTTTCATACCTCTGTGTGGAGATGGAATGGATTTGGTGTAGTGTTCCTCAGAATATGTTTGTAGTGGTGAGTTTCTGAATTCAATGAAAGCTGGAAAAAAATATAAATAATAACATTATGAGAATCTGTCAATGGGGACGTTTTATACCTCTAACTGGAATTGGAATCAACAATACGCTTATTAAATAACCTTGTCAAAAAGATCAGCAACTGTTACTGGTGGTGGAATCCTTTCATCAATAGCAAAGTGAAACTCATGAGGAATAGTGACATGCTGCTTTGTGTTACAAAACATCCCCAACTCTCCTTTACTTTCAAATATCTACAAGATTCGAAAAACTTAAATCAATTCAAATGAAGAAATGAAAGAAGTAAAAACAAATTGATATAATTTTCTCATTAAAAAGCGGAGGTACATATACCTTCTTATTCAAAGGCCTTGCTTTGAACTTTGGAACTTTTTCAAGTTCTTCCCTTTCCAGTTCTTCTGAAGTTTTAATCCTTGGAGGCCGTGCCCTCAGAGATGTTTGAAGAAGGGGCGACTTGGGTGCTGTAAGATGAGCTGGTTTCCACTGATGATTCTGTCACAAACAAATTTGCAAATTTTTGGTCACTAACTAAACAGAATCCAATTTTATATTAACAAGGGAAAAGATCTAAAATACCCAGGATATACCTGCCGAGCAGATTCTGTTGAGGCTATAGTTGATGTTTCTGCATTTTGATTGGCCCTTTCCATTGTTTCCAAATGAAATTCCTGTAGAAGATTATAAGTTTAGCCTTTCTAGTTTCATTGCATTTCTTGTTCTCGCCACCATCAAATCCAGAGTATACGTACCTGAAATTCGGGTAGATGGGGTGTAGTTCTTGGTAGTGCTGGCAAGCTTGGAGCTTCCAGAATCTGTAATGAACAAAAGAGCCAATTCAATCCAAAAAGGGATAACACAGAGATTCCTAAATAGCAAAGTTAAAAAATGAGTACCTTCTTGTTTACAGGCCTAGCCTTAAACTTCGGAATTTTAGCCATCATCTCTTCCTCAAGTTCAGCAGAGCTCTTGGCCCTGACAGAGCGAACCCGCTGAGCCGTTTCAAATTCAGGTTCCTTGGGCCTTGTCAATGTAAGTCTGGGCTTCCTCTGCACTATCGAAGCTGCAGCATCCTGAAAGTTGAAATGGAAGATAAGGAAAATATGCAATACAAATTATAATAATCAGGAGTGAAACAATTTTTTTACGACAAGAAAAGAAAGTAGATTTAGTCATTTACATGCGAAAGAGAACCGTTCATGTGAGGTATAGACATCTCTCTTGTGTTAGATTGAAACTTCTTCATCATTTCTGCCATTGAAACAAATGGGACTGCTGGTTCCCGAACATAAACCTTTACATCGAATAAGGTATTCAGTAAGTCAGCATTGCTACTTCCATAAACAATATGAAAACTTGGAAAAGGAATTTTATAAAAAAACATCAAACCTTTCTGTCCTCTTTACGAGTTTTCGCAGTTGAAGAGCACAAATTGGAACTGCTGCTGTTGATAAGACCAAGTCTTGATTTGTGGGCCAAAATTTGAGTTTTGATACTAAGAATCTAAAAAATTAAGGTTAAACAAACAAACATTTCAGGTAAAGTAATCCAAAAACAGAGAGATAAAATGAGCAAATAGTACTCTAACCTGTCTGGCATTCCCTCCTTCCAACTTTTGCCTTTTAATGGGTTGGTTTTCTTGAACAAAATTAGGAGTTGCAACAGTGTCTTTCAAATTTTTTTCTCTACATGTTCCATCCAAAAGCACCCCCCAATCAGTTCAGCGGCATACAAACAGATTTAAAAACAATAAGCAGAATGACAGGAAACTTTGATATGACTTAAAAAACACAAGAAATCTTATTAGATACCTTCTCATACTAGCTGGTTTAGTGCCTTTAGCTTGTGATAACTGTGACCGATTTTGTGACTTTTGTGACTTCAGGGCTGATGGGTTTCTGACCATACTAGCAATCTTTTTGGCTGTTTGTTGTTTCTTGAGATCAGTCTGAGACAGGTCACCCTTTTGAGGAGCCCTTGCCAATTTAGGGGTGCAAGTTTCTTGTGTAGTGGATGTCTTATCCTCACCTTTAGGTGGTTCGACTTTTACACTGAAATCAGCAGAAAAATAAGAAATCAAGGAAGTGATGAGGATTGCACTTTTTTTAACACGTCTATTTTTCTATCACTAACCATTGCACAAGCCTTAAATGAGAAATATACAAACCTTCCATTTTCTTTGGAACTTGCAGTGTCCTTGGCTTCACGAGTCTTCTCATCAGCAGGAACCTGAAAGGTTGGTTAAATAATCATCCGAAATAGAACCACAGGACACAACTGCTTCTAATGTATGTCATGAGCTGTTGGAAAATTTTCAAGCAACTAACATACCGGATTGACAAGGCTTGCACTAACTTCTTCTTTGGCCTCAATTGGGGTTACTTCTTCCCTGATTTCAGCTGGCATGAGTTGGGATTGAGGCCTGTTTCAGAAGGGATAATTAGTTGATTTCTGCACATGTATTAATTACAATGTGTATATGCCAAAAAAGGAAAAAGATAACGAAAAATAAAAAATGAAGCAACACATTATGTGAAGTTACTGCAAAACAATGATCCACTGACCTCGTCTGATCCTTCTCTGGCCCCGAGGGTATTTCCTCGGTGATATTTGATGCAGATTCTAATGAAGTTGGTGCCTGCAACTAAGTAGCAAAAAATTTCAGTCAATCACAAGGTTTGCATCTAAATCGAAGTACATACATGGGTAGCTTTAAGTTCCAGAAGAGAAAAATAAGACTTGAAAAAAAGGGTTGCATTACACTACCTTCTGTGATTCTTCGGCTTCACTAAAGTCACAAAGGCTTTCAACATGAACTGATCTACCTGTCTTGATTCTTGGCATAAAAGCTACAAAATTTAACCCCAAAAAATAAAACATCAGCCCCCCGAAAAATGGCAATCTACTACAGGTACTAACATCATCACCATCTGGTCAAACATTATGATCATTGCTTGGGGCCTGCAATTGGTAATTTTATTTAGCTTCATTATAAAATACAATGGACTTATCA
Source organism: Camellia lanceoleosa (assembly GCA_025200525.1). Classification (NCBI taxonomy): domain Eukaryota; kingdom Viridiplantae; phylum Streptophyta; class Magnoliopsida; order Ericales; family Theaceae; genus Camellia; species Camellia lanceoleosa. The sequence goes on along the minus strand of CM045764.1, from coordinate 124,158,214 downwards.
TTGTTTTCACTTCTAGACCATATAAACCCTTATTCTCATTCAGGATCATTTCATCTCACCACGCTGAGAATTTTGCTTGGGAAGAAGTATTGATAAGAGGGTTACTTACCCAAAAAAAGTATTGATAAGAGACCTTATTTTGTTTTATCATCATCACGCATCACTCGTTGTCCAAAAGAGACAAAAATAAATATGTTCTTTTGTGAAGCACCAAGCATTCTTAGATTCCAGGAAACATTACAGAAAACCTAAAGGGCAGACAAACAGAAGGGTTGAAATGCAATTTCATGTTCTGACCTTGATTTTATCAAATAATTGATGAGTAGACTAGGGTTTATTGTCTGAAACGAATTAAACATTTACAAGAAATTGAGAACAGCCAAAGCGGTGACTCAAATCAAAACGTAATTTCACATTCAAGAATCAAGATCACGGTTTGGGACCATAAAACCCAATAAAACCCATAAAACCCAACATTTTTGTCCAAAATAAACTAATCTACTTGGTGAATATCACTCACATTTAAAAGCCCTAAATCTCCAAGAAATTGCATTCAAAGTACACTTGGATGATCAAAATTTCAAGTCGAAGAAAATTATTTAATCCCTAATTAAAATTGCAAGAAACACAAGAACAAGAACCGAAGCGATTGACACAATTCAGGAGACAAGTGTAGTGTATCTACAAAAATGAATAAAATTAATTTCAAACAACAAAATTATTGAAACCCTAAAAAGTTCCAAAAATGCCTAATTCTCAATTGCAACAAACGAAAGAAAATTATTTCGGGATCAAAAAATTTGTTTGTTTTTAGCCACAATAAATATCCAAAAGAAACTCAAATGAAATTAGAAGACGTACGAGAAGGGGCGCAGGTGAGGGCGGTGTCGAACCAGAGCTCTGCTTTGTGCATGTCGTCCTCAGACTCGCCATTGATGAAGTCGAAGAACCGAGGGGCCGAGAATTCGTAGGCCTCGTCGATCATCAAGTCACTACTACTGGACTCGTCCACCATAGCCATTGGGTTTTTTTTTTTTTTTACTCTCTCTGTAGCGTTCGTTCGTTTGGTTGTTGTAGAGAAAACAAGTAAAAATCAGAGTTTTAGAGAGAGAAAGTGCAGATTTGAGGCAGGTGGGTGTGGTCTGGGTTTCTTTCCTTCTTACAAGATGATTTCCTTTTCCTTTTTGTTGATGAGAGAGAGAGAGAGGGAGTGGAGGAGGTGTATTAACGTTCCGATTTCTAACGGTCGAATTTTCGAATGCTTGGGAGCTGGCGTCTGTTCAGTTGAAATGGGGCGTATATGAAACGGCTATAATCGCTATTGCAACGAACTAGCGCAACGACGTCGTTGCAACGATATGGGCTTGATTGCTCTCCCCATTCTAACATAAATTATTAGGTGCGCAAGGCACCACTTATATGTCAATCATCAATTGTCATATTATCCATGGTTTTCATCATCACTAACGAAATAGATGGATTCTTTCTCATCTTCTCCACTAATTGATTTGGAGCACCGCATACACCAAATAACTTCTCTTCTTCAATGTATAATTATGGAACAATCTTCTTTTATAAGCTTTATATTATTTTTCCATATTTTCTCTCATTTTTTATTTACATCTCTCATGCCTGTTTGGGAACATGTTATTTTAGTAACTTTTTGACTAAAATATGAGGTAAAAAAAAACTAATATATTTGAGATGATTTTTTGATTTTTTATGAAAAAATGTGCAAAAAGTAGAAAGAAAAAGGAATATTTGACTTTTTGGTATAAGTTATAGGCTTTTTGACTTTTTAACTAAAATGTTAACTTGCCAAACGAGGCCTCAATATCCCTTTTTGTATATGTGCTTCTTGATTTAATTTTATTATCATCTTTTATGGACATATGATCACTTCTTAAATTATGATATTTCTCGTATAGAAAATTAAGTTAATAACAAAAATTGGAAGAGAAAAAAAAAAGATCAATTAACTTGAATATATCTTTAAATAGAACTTTGGCATCGTGCTGCTTTTTAGTCGAGAGATGATAGAAACTACTAAAAATGATGGTCTAAAGCAACCACTAATGATGTGACATCCACTTCTTAAAAAAAAAAAAAAAAAACACAATAGCCCACTGTCACATTATTAATGGTAGGACTAATTAGTGCTTCACTCATTTTCCCTTTTTAGTCCTATCACCAAATAAAAGTAAGGTGAACTTAGATTGTGTTTCTTTATTATGATTTCAATTTAGTGTTATTTCCATAATCAAAATCCTAACTCTCTCACTGCTCACAATTTCTTTGCTAAGGAAAAAAAATAACTAAAGCAACGGCTAAGAAATCAACTGCTACATTATTTCAAAATATAGTCATCTGATCATACATAATTCTTTTATTTTCCTGTTTTTGTTTTCTGTTGCCCTGCAGAAAATCCTATTTTTTTCTCTGTTTAACATCTCCTTACAGAATTTCCAACCATAGTTTTATCTTTCCAAAAAAAAAAAAACATTATTTTAATCAACTGAGCAGTCTCCACCAATATGAAAATCAGGGCGAACGCCACATTTACTGGAAAGAGCATCACCGCGGGAGGCAAGTATGGCACCCGTGTCGGCTATTAAGTCCTGAATGCATTGGCAAACCTCATATTTACCGTTGTGGTTGTGTTCTGCAATTTCATTGATCTTGTCCAGCTGATCACAACAACCCGGGGATGGGTTCGGTTCAAGTCCCTGCAGGAAGTTCATGCATGGAAGGAAGTACCATGCCACGTCAGCGCACTTGGGGTCATCCCAGCTCTCAGCCATGGCCGAACCACTAGAGGACACTAGAAGGAACACTGCTAGAAATATGACATGGTTAGCCATTGCAGTTTTGTGTGAAGATCATCGTATTGATTGATTCATGCAAGGAAGGACTATATAGCAGACTTTAATATGTTTTTTAAATTCCTGGGCATCCAAGAGCATGTAGTTTAGCTTTGTTGCCATGCAAAATTTGTGTTCCATGAAGTATTGAAGATTGTTGGGAAATATTTGATAAAAGAATTATATAATATGTGCTTCTAAAATGTGTGATCAGTTGTAGCTGTGAAGTAAAGGCCTTGTTGAGTGACGGAGCCACAATTTTGATTAAGAATATGACAATAATAAAGTAAAATGTTATGTTTATGATAGTGTTTTCACCCTGTTGTGTCATGCTACACTTAACCACTAATCCTAACCACTATATGGACTTAGACTGTAATGATTGTTGTTATTCTCATACATACACAGAGAGGAAAATAAGGATTTTATTGAGAAATTTCATCAAACAACATTTAAGCATAAGAAAAAAATACCAATAAGAATAAATTTGCAAAACCAAAAAAGGAAATATATATTTAAAGGTAGAATTTTACAACATAATAAAGGAGACTTTGTTGTAAAATAAACATTTAAAGGGAGCAAATTATAAGAACTTCTCTATTAAAAAAAGAAGGAAAAAAAAGAAAGAAGATTAAATATTAAAGTTTAAAGGGAGAAACTTGGGCAACTATTCTATAAACATATGCCAAAAAAAATTAAATTTTAGGGCAAATTGCGACAATAGTTCTTGTACTTTGGTTCTTATGTCATTTTGATCCTTATAATTTGAATTGGCTCGATTTTGACATTAAATTTATGATTTTGTTTCAATTTAATCTAATTGATTATAACTTTAGTATTTTTTTTTTATGAAAAACATGCATATAACCGGTATGTGTCATATTTTTTAGAGTAAAATTATAAATTTACTAATTTCAGTAAGTTAATCTCAACAAATTCAGTGAATATTTTTAGTCAAAAACAGTAACGGCATTATCAATTGGATCAAATTGACACAAAGTTTAAAATTAAAAGTCAAAATTGTACCAATTAAAAGTGTAGAAACCAAAATTATATAAGGGACAAAATGTAAAGATCACTAGTGTAATTTACTCAAAATTTTATAAAGTTGAGGAGGGACATGTGTCTTGATGGGGTCATGCTCTATCGGGCCCTAGCCCTATTTTTTTCCACTTCAAATTTTTATTAATGTTGCTTCATTTTTTTATTTTTCTTTTATTTATTTATTTTTTTGGAACAGAATGTCATTTCATCTAAAACCACATTTTTATGCAATTAATTTTAATTTCTTGCTTCGTAAGATGCTTTATACAACACTATAATGCAATATGGTACATGCATCAAACTCGGTAATTCTAACCATTTAAGACAAAGGATACTTAGGTTTCATTTGGAAACATATTATTTTAGTAATTTTTTTTAAATTTTTTATAAAAAGATATACAATATATATATATATATATATATAGAAAGAGTGATGTAACAACTTATAGTGATTTTTTGATTTTTTGACTAAAATTGAAAGCTGCCAAACGAGGTCTTAGAGATGCAAAATCCAAGTAGACAAGTTATAAAGAAACTTGAACCCAACATTAATTAAATGAAAATGTTAAACTAATTTGAATGCATCGTGCTAATAATAATGATTTGCATGGGTTGAGGCGATTGAAATTGTCTGGTACAAACTATAAAAGCTTAGTTCAAAAAAAAAAAAAAAAAAAAAAAGGCTTGAGGAGCAAAATCTATATATCTAAGCATGGGAAGGAGGTTCATTGGACTCCTGTTATTGCTACTCCTGGCTTTTGGTTTGTTCCCTTCCGCCCTCCTGTTGTCTTTGTATCCATGGTTTTAAACAAATTTTTAGAAAAAAAAAAAAAAAAAAAATTTTTTTTAGATGCACTTAAAAATAAAAAGATTTGTAAAGAAATTTGAATACTATTCAGTAAATAAAGTAAATATTTGCAAGGCGGTTCATTTGTTTGGTGGTTTTGTGATTGCAGAAGAGAGAGTGAGGTACACTGAAGCAAGGCTTTGCTACTCAAAAGGAGGCTTATGTTCCCCCAACCCCTAGCTGCAGCACAATTGCACTCACACTTGCAAACTCAAGGGTTTTCAAGGTGGCCTATGCAGAAGGTTTCAACCACTATCTCCCTTCAGTGTTTCTGTTTTAGAAAATGTAAAACCAGTTCTCGTTGTCCTCATCGACCATCACCCCCAAACTTCCCTTCCCCCTGGCAGAGCACCACCAAGGGCAAGTCCCCACAATGGACCACTGCGTAGTCCTGGCAGAGATCATCGTCTACCAAGTGGAAGTCCAGGCCCTATACTTGTTCCAGGAGTATCGAATAATTTTTATGATTTGGAGTAACTTGTTTTAGGAGCAAACAAGATGAGTTGAATAAACATCAATAAAATTTCCCATTTAAAGGAGGGTTAAATATTGTGACTTATCAGTTTTTAGCTACAATTTCATTTTAGTTTCTAAATTTTGACTGTGCTAATAGTGATTAAATTTAAGTATTTGAGATTCTTTGCAATGCACATTAAGTAGATGATCCAATGGTTTGAGATTTATTAACCGACATGGTTTTAGGAATGAAATTTAAGAAGAAAAAAGTAACATAAAAATACAATCTCAAAACTACATCAATTGGCTCTTCTTTTGCCTTCTTGTCTCCCAAAAACTCAAGGAAAATTCAAGCATTGGATCAAGCACTGAACTTTAAAACTTATAATCTCAAATTTACGATGTTTGTAATAATTATTGAGTATTCTCAAAATAATATATATCTATATATATTTTTGACACAGAGAGAAATATAGAAAGTTCAATTGATAAATTGTTCATGATATTTTTTTTTTGATGATTGGTTGTTCGGATCAGGTTACGTGTCCAAAGTCCCAAATTACACCCACTAGGCCAATCTTTTTGGTTAACTGTTCACGATATTTATTGCTTACTTTAAGTATAAATATAGAAAGTTTGTTTTGTTTTGCTTTTTTGTTTTTGTTTTTGTTTTTGTTTCACACTAGCGGAAGTTTAATTATGTATATTTTGTTTTGTTATAATAATTTATTTATTAGTTTATCATAACTCGCTGAGGCTATATTATCATTATGCGCCTTGTCTCTCCGGTTTTGAGTTCCGAATGTTCGCATACACAAATTTGTGAGCACCAAAATTGTAATTGGAGTATTGGATTTACTAGAGGAAGTGTTTAAAACCCAGTTTTTTACGTTGTTGCTTTCCTACTAGCAAGTGTTCTTTTACTTTGAGCACCAAGTGTTTGTTCCAAGAAATTAGCATAGATGGCAACCAGTAGTACCAATACTTGGGAAGAAGAGAAAGCGCAGAAAAACACGGAACAACTCCTTCTCCTTCAGAAATGGAATCCCCCAAAGGTCCCTCTTCATGATGTCTACCACAGGAGAGGAATCTTCCAATTCACACGAACCTACGAGATCAAAAAACTAGAAAATACAGTCTTCATCCGAGGTCAATTCGAGGAGCTTCAATTGCTCGAAAAACGAGCAATCGAAGAGCATATGAGCAAGTACAGGCACCTCCATTTTGGGTTAGTCCAAGTTGCTGTGAAGCCTCTGACTGCGAGTGGATTAAACAGCTCCGTGCTAATCTGTCTGCGCGATGGTCGCCTCCTTGACTTCAGACAATCTCTGTAAGCTGTTGCTCAGTCTAAGTTAAGTGATGGCCCAATTTATTTTAATTGCCATCCAAGATACTCGGTGTCTTTAACGGACCCACATATCCTTAAGACCATAAACCTGAGCATCAAAACTGATGATTTACAGGAAGAGGGATCAGTAGTTTCAGATCATATAGCTGTTTTTTACAGGGTTTATTACAGAGTATCCACTGACTTCCTTTCCAAATCAAAAGTGTCTTCCTCTGGACGCAAAACCACTTTTGTAGAGACCAATCTACTAAGAAACGATAAGGTCAAAGTTCCAAATACAATCGAATGGGATTCGTTTGAAGTCCCAGAAAGATGGAACGTCAGAGACGAGTGATTGAGCCTTGAAGGAAGAATGTTAGGAAAAAGTGTAGTGTGTATTGTGTAAGATATCTGTATATCTTATCTGCATGAATGATATGAGTTGTCTGTGTGTACTTTTTATGTTTTCCTGCTACCAGCCATCAGGTGCTTGAGCAGCTGCTTCTTGGGATGTTAGCAGCAGCAGCTAAGTGTTCGTGACTCTGCTGGTTTTGTTGACTATGTTTTTATTGTGTATTTTTGTTTGTGTGGGAGCTGCTTGTTCCTTGTTTAACTATTTCGTTAACGAAAAAATAATAATGCTACCTGCTTAGAAAAAAATATTTAGAAAATTATGCAAAATTTTAATATATGCTATGCATGATCATCATCCTAGTCAAAAGTACAAATCCAGCCTCCACTAAACATATGATATTCTTGCTGATACATTTCAACATGAATTGGAAAGCACACCATGCGCAGTCACATATAAAGTAGCATTAGAAAAGAAAAAGAAAGGGAGTCCAGCCCCTCTGTCATTGTTTCTTGGAATGCTCCTTGCCATGGTGCAAAAAAAAGTCGTTTTGAATTTTTTTTTTTTTTCCTCATTGTTGAAAACCCTAACCCATCGAAGAGAGCAAGAACAGAGAGAGGCGAAACAAAGAAGTAGGAGGGTGACGGCAACTCTGCAGCAACGACAAGGTCCCTTCAATCTTCGTTCTCACCTAATCTCTACTTATTGATGCTTCAATTTCTCATTCTCTTGTGTTCCTTATATGTACATATATGATTTCTTGAGTTTGATTTCTTGCTCTTATAAATAGGTTTGATATATGTTGTATTTGGTTGGGGTATTTGGGAAGGGTTTTGGAAAGAAAAATAGAAAAGGTAATGTAAATAAAATATACTTACATTTCATCTAATTTTACACACATTTTCTCTTTCCATTCTCAAATCCCTAACCAAACACAGTATTACGTGGTTTGATTTCAGGAGTTTTAAGGATTTGATTTCTTGTTGCTGTCAAATTTTTTATTTTGTTATCTTTGTTGGAGAAAACTTAAATTTTGGATTTGCTTGATTGTTTACAAGCTGTGGAATGTTACTGTTGTTGCTCTCTTCAATTGGTTAGGGTTCTCACCTATGAGACAGGGAGCATTGCAGGAAAAAATGATCGAGGATTGTTTTCTGATTTTAGTTATTTCTTGTTGGGGGTATTTTGTGAGAAAAGCAATGGGGATTTTTATAGCAGTGGAATCAACTCCATGCCTCATTGTTTCCTTTTAGAATTTAAACATGAAATTCAGCTCAATTGATTAAGAAATTATTCAATATTCTTAAGTTGTGTTTGGTTGAGGAATTTAGGAAAGAATTTAGAAAGGGAAATGAAAAAGATAAGTAAAATGTGAATAAAAATGTTAGCTATTTATTTTGTACAGACCTATCGCAACCTGACCCATGGATCATAAGGGGCAATTTGGAGAATAAGTAACGGTCTCTAATCATCAACAAACGTGTGGCAACTTGTAGCAGTGGCAATAGATCCGCGAGACATGGGAACAGTCAAGATATCCAAAGTGACATGGCCAAACAGTTGCTTACAATTTAAATTCAAATTCACAAGGGAAGCATAACCATGAGAGTAGAATAGCGGAAGCAGACTGTTTAAAGCCACACTCAGTGATCATGGAGATCATTTCGACAGTTATCACTTATTTTGACGGTTATTAGCTACTTCAACAGTTATCTTCAGAGCCTATAAATAGATGAGAGTGCTGATAATGCAGGGATCCAGAACCAGATCCAAAAATCAGTTTATTTACTTTATATTTTCCAGTCTTTTGAATTCTAGTTTTTACATTCCTGTATTGCACTTCAAATTCCTTGGAGTAGTTCTAAGGTAGTTCGTTGATGTAATCCTCTTCGAAGCTATGGAAATACGAAGGTACTATTGTAAACTCTAATTTACTTAATAAAGTTTGATTTTTACCACTACATTTTCTTTTTCTTTTACTTTGATTAAGTTTTCTTAACTTTCTCCTAAAAACTAAGCCACTAGTAAAGTTCTCTTCATTGATACTAAGAGAACTTAAAAACAATTGTCTGACTAATTAGTTGACATTTGCTAATCTTTGTAAGGACTTATTGATCTTTGCTGGCACGCGCGAATTATATTTTTGACATTCGAAAGCCAAAAATATACATATATTTTACCTAATTCACACGCTTTTTTCCTTTCTTTTTCCAAATCTTCTTGAAAATTTTCCAACCAAACACAGTTTTAGAGTTAATTCACGTGATGCTTTATATTGGAATTTTTTTTAAAAAAAAAATATAGTTAAGTACCTAAAAATTCTATTTACAAATATTATGGTAGCTCAGGTCCTATTTAAAAATTTTTGAACCAATAAATCCTATTTAGTAAAACTGAGAATATTATCAGTTTTTCTCAATTTTTAAAATTAAGAATATTATCAATTTTGCATAGTAGTATTCAAGATAATTGTTTCATTAACTGATGAAAAAAAACAAAGTATGAGATTAAACGTTTTTGCTCTTCTACTTATTAGTTTGATTCAACTATAAAATAAAACTGAGAATATTAATAGTTTTTTTTCCAGTTTTAAAACTGAAAATATTATCAGTTTTTTCATTTTAAATTTTTTTTTTTTGCATATCAATGTTTTATCATCGTGCTCTTTTATAGACACAAAATTTTTAATTTTGCACAAAAAAATAATTTAGTTTTTTCAAATTTTTCAAAAAGAATTAGTTTTTTATTTTTTGCACATAATTTTTTTTTTTAGTTTTTTCAATTTGAAAGTTGATATTTTACAATTTTGAAAACTAAAATAAATGTCAAATCATCATATTTTTTATAGATAATCATAAATGATAAATAATCATTGTTTAAACGGCAATTTCGACTATTTAAAATTTAATGAGACTTGAATATTCAAAAAATCTTAGTTAAAACTTAATGAAATATAAATTTATAAATTAGATTAGCAAGAATTTATTTTAATTGCCATCCAAGTTACTCGGTGTCTTTAACGGACCCACATATCCTTAAGACCATAAACCTGAGCATCAAAACTGATGATTTACAGGAAGAGGGATCTGTAGTTTCAGATCATATAGCTGTTTTTTTACAGGGTTTATTACAGAGTATCCACTGACTTTCTTTCCAAATCAAAAGTGTCTTCCTCTGGACGCAAAACCACTTTTGTAAAAACCAATCTGCTAAGTAACGATAAGGTCAAAGTCCCAAAGACAATCGAATGGGATTCGTTTGAAGTCCCAGAAAGATGGAACGTCAGAGACGAGTGATCGAGCCTTGCAGTTAGGCCATTGGCGGATGATTGAATGAAGAATTAATGTTAGGAAAAAGTGCAGTGTGTATTGTGTAAGATATCTGTATATCATATCTGCATGTGTGATATGAGTTGTCTCTGTGTGCTTTTTATGTTTTCCTGCCACCAGCCATCATGAGTGTTTGTGACTGCTGGTCTTGTTGACTATGTTTTTATTGTGTATTTTTGTTTGTGTGGGAACTGGTTTTGTTGGAGAAAAGTTAGGATTTTGGATTTGCTTGATTGTTTACAAGCTGTGGAATGTTATTGTTGTTGCTCTCTTCTCTTCAATGGGTTAGGGTTCTCACCTATGAGAGAGGGAGCATTGCAGGAAAAAATGATTTTGTGAGAAAAGCAATGGGGATTTTGTTAAAAAATGGTTTGAGTTACTTTATTTCTTGTTGGGGGTATTTTGTGAGAAAAGCAATGGGGATTTTTATATATAGCAGTGGAATCAACTCCATGCCTCATTGTTTCTTTTTAGAATTTAAACATGAAATTCAGTTCAACTGATTAAGAAATTATTCAATATTCTTACATTATATTTGGTTGGGAGATTTAAGAAAGTGTTGGAAATCAAGCTTCTTTTTTATTGTTAATAATATATAATATATATAATGTATATATTATATTAATAGTTGTGTGTCATTAGTCATTAGTCATCATATGTTAGTGCCATATGCTTTCGGCTACTTTTATTTTTATATGTTGTATGCTTTCGGCTACTTTTCATTTTATATGTTGCCTTTCATGATGTTGTCTAGTAACTATCATCATAATGTTGTATAATCTCTCCTATATAATGGAGTAACCTCGTAAGGATTAAAAGAATTGAGACACAGAGCCTGTTTTTGCTCTTTCAATCACTCTCTCTCTCAATATTTATTTTTTCAGAAAGAACTTAGAAAGAAAAAGGAAAAGGAAAAGGAAAAGGAAAAATGTAGGTGAAATGTAAATAAAATATACCTAAATTTCACCTAATTTTACACATTTTTTCCTTTTCTTTTTTCAAATTCCCTTTCAAATTCTCCAACCAAATACAACGTTAGAGTTAATTCATGTGATGCTTTGTATTGGAATTCAAAAAAATAAATAAAAAATAAAAAAATAGAGTTAATTACCTAAAAGCCTTATTTACAAATATTATGATAGTTTAGGTCCTATTTAAGATTTTTTAAACCAATAAGTTTTATTTAATAAAACTGATAATATTATTAGTTTCTCTAAATTTTTAAAACTAAGAACATTATTAATTTTTCATAGTAATATTTCATATAATTGTTTCACTAACTGATAAAAAAAACAGATCATGAGATTCAACGTTTTTGTCCTTCTACTTATTAGTTTGGTTCAACCATCCAACAAAACCGTAAACATTAACAGTTTTTTCTAGTTTTAAAATTGAGAATATTATCAGTTTTTTTATTTTTAAATTTTTTTTTATTTTTCAGTTTTGCAAATCAATGTTCTATCATCATGTTTTTCATAGACACAAAATTTCCGATTTTGCACCAAAAAAAAAAAAAAAAAAATTTAGGTTGCGTTTGGCAGAGTTTTGTAAATATGATTTGAGAGTATGAGTTATATTTTGAGTTTGTGAGTTGTGAAATTATGATTTGAGTGTAGAAAATTTGTTTGGTTATGGTTTTTAAATAAAGTGTTGAATTGAGTATGGAATTGAGTTTTGAAAGTTTGATTTGACATGTGAAGTAAGAAAATTTGTTTGGTTATGAGTTTTGGAAAGAGTTTTCAAAACTTAATTTAAATTGTTATAACTCATAACAAAACACACTACTTTCACACTATTGTAAATTTTGATTAATACTCATAACCAAACTCTTTTTAAAATTCAATTAATTTTTTTTATTATTAACAGAAAATAACATTAATCAATTTTTTAATTGAAAATACTACGAAGGAAATAATTTTTTTTCAAAATAAATATTCAAAAAATTTAAATCATAAATATTTAAATAATTTAAATAATCTAAAAAATTTAATAAGTAAAAAATTAAAATAAATATTCAAAAAATTTAAATCGTAAAAATTTAAATAATTTAAAATGTTAATATTTTAAATTTAAAAACAACTCTACCCTCAAATTGTAACCAAACACATAAAACTAAACTCAATTAAAAAATTATTTTTAAAACTCATAACCAAACACATAACTCGAAACTCCATACTACTTTCACAACTCTATACTCAAATCATAACCAAATACATAACAAAAAAAATTAAAATATTTAAAAATATTTTTATAAAATAGAGTTTGAATTTATTTTTATAAAATATTTTAAAATTTAAAAAATTAAAATCGTAATATTTTGATATTAAAATATTTAAAAATATTCAAAAAATTAAAAAATTAAAAAAATCGTAACATATTTAAATATTAAAATGGTGATTTGAATTGAGTTTTGAAAAGAGTTTTGAATTTTGTGTTCGGTTATGAGTTTTGAAAATTAATGATTCTGTTTTGAATTGAGTTTTGAGAAATGGGTGTAGAATTATGATTTGAAAGCTGAAAATAAACAACATACTCAAATCAATGGGTGAAACTATAATTTGAGAGGCTTATCAAACGGAGCCTGTTTTTTCAATTTTTTCAAAATTTTTTTTGCAAATATTTTTTTTTTTAGTTTTTTCAATTTGAAAGTTGATATTTTAAAGTTTTGAAAATTAAAATAAATATCAAATGATCATTTTTTTTTATAGATAATCATAAATGATAAACAATCATTATTTAAAGAGCAATTCCGACTATTAAAAATTTAATGAGACTTGAAAGTCCAAAAAATCTTAGTTAAGATTTAATAGAATATAAATTGATAAATTAGAACTTCTGTATAAATGTCTCAAAATAATAAAATTAAATAATTAGTATCAAATTAATGATAGATGTGGAACATTATTTCAAAAAGGGTAATGCTATAGTGTGCAACTTACACCTTACACCTTTTTGTGTTCACTTACACCTTACACTTACACCTATTTTACCTTGCACTTACACCTTTTGTGTAAGTGGTACATGGTGTGCAACTTATACATTTCATTTATACCTTCCACTTACATTTACACCTACACCTTACACTTACGCCTTACACTTACACCTTTTGTGTGAGTGGCACATAGTGTGCAACCCACTTACACTTTTTGTGGGTTGCACACCTAAGAAAACTCCTTTCAAAAATGCCAAATAATTATCTTCTTCTCATGCCAAAATGTAACAAAGCTCTTTCATTGATTTAAATATAAAAAATTAACTACTTCTTTGTAACCCTTTGAATAAAAATTTAAATATAAAAAATTAACTATTTCTTCGTAACCCTTTGTGGTGTTTTGAAAAGTTGGTAAAAAGTTAACTTTTAATTTTTTTACCCAAAAAAAATTAACATTTTAGATAGTGACTTGGGTAAAAAAATTAATTTTTTTAACTAAAAAAACTAAAAGTTAACTTTTTGCTAACTTGCCAAAGCAAGCCTTTGTCTTTTCAACAATGATTCATTCCACTAAAAATACTATCACTAATAGTACTAATATATTAAAAAAAAAAAAAAAATACAACTCTAAGACCAAAACATCACATCATTTCTGACGGGACCCACTACCACCTAATTAGTGGGAGCACCAAGCATTTTTCTTGTCTTTTATCCAAAAGCAAAGTTGGAAATGGCACAACAATAATGATTTACGGAAACAATTTACCAATCTTATCTTTTATTCAAATGGCTTTGAATTCCGGTTCTGAATTCCGAAAGTTCGCAAAAATATAAAAGATTAATTAAATACACCCCCTTTTTTTTTGGGTTAAATTATACTGATTTTTTTTTTTTTTTTTTTTTTTTTCAATTTAGAAAAAGTATAACATACCTTGTAGTTTTGATATAATTAAGATAATATCATTTTTGATAAAGTTAAATGAATCAAAACTAATATAGATAGTATCCAACTCATATATATAATAAGATAGAAAGATTTTTGAAAATGTGTAAAATGTATCAGAGATACATTTCGTTTCAACGGCTAAGATGAATCTTACATTTATATTAACGGTTCAGATCAATTATAGTCCAGCCCAAACATTTCTCCTGAGCTTTCCACCAACCCACGTCTCCCCACCTTCCCTCTCTACTCTCACGTCTCCCCATTCTTTTTTTATCTCTCTCTCCCCTTCGAAATTGGACCCTTGGTTGAAGAATGTTTGAGTTCATCTATGGTGTGTGAAACAGCGAGCACAACAATCCACCGATTGGCGTAAACCTCTGAACTGTGAATCGCAACGCCGTTGACAGTTACGTCGTTCGCCGATCGAATAACCACCTTCTTCTGAGGAGATAGTGTCTCCAATCGTCCCGGCACAACGTGGCGAAGGAAATTGAACCGAAATCCATTAGATTCGGAGAACAAACTCGAATCTGATGGAGCGAATCATTCACGTAGAGATCGGCTGGCGGAGATTGTTTTCTTGGATCCGGAGATGGCGAGATCGCCGTTGAAGCCCTTGGAGACGAAGAGGTAGCGATTGGTTTTCCAGGTACGGCTTCATGGGTTTTGTCTATTATCATTAATTGTTTTGTTTTTGGTTCTTTTGTTGATGAATTTTCAGTGTGTTGCAATTTTAGGCAAAAATAGAAGAATTGAAGTTGAAATTTTAGAAGACCCAATTCAATTCAATTGATTTATTTTTCTTTCTACAATCTTTGTTGGAGCTGAGTACGAGAAGATTTGGCAATATTAGGTATTTATCAGGTTACGGCTTCATGAGTTTTGCCTATTATCATTAATTATTTTGTTTTTGTTTTTTTTTGTTGATGAATTTTCAGTGTGTTGAAATTTTAGGCAAAAAAATAAGAATTGAAGCTGAAATTTTAGAAGACCCAAATTTGAGGGAAAGTAACTGAAATTTGGGTCAACGTGAAAAGTAATTTCATACAGCATTTATCAGAACATATGTGTGCTTCAACATGAACACTGAATCCAGATAATTTGACACCCAAACATCACATTAGACGTTACAAGAAAAAAACAAAAACAAAAAAGGAATCACCTTAGAAGCTATGCTAACATGTACTTAAAAGTGAATGAGACTTGGGCGCCTAAGGGGAAATGATCTAGATGTAAAAAAAGAAAAACAAAATGACCATATAAGCTGGACGACATACGAAACAAATGGGGTCAGTTTATGACTCATGATTTGCATTATGCTCTGAAAGATTTTTCTTTGATTTGTCTAATTAACATATAGTTTTGGCAGAAACAAAAGGTAATAATATATCTATATTTCTTTGTCAATTAATGTGTTCTCTATTATATCAATGCAAGAGCCAACGCACTTTCCCAAAGCCATGGCTTCTGCTACTCTGGATCGAGCTTTCTGATGACAAACTAATAGTAAGAGAGTATTTACAACAGCCCATTTTACTTGAGAGTCAGCTTCATTCTTTGTGAGACCTGACTTTACTCTCTCTTTGATCTCTCTCTTTACCTTTCTCTCTCATCTGTGGCGGCTTCGCGATAAACAGGTATGGTTCGATCATGGCAATGTCCGGGACTCATTTGTTTCAAATTGGGATAGTTCATGTGTTTAATTAAAAAAAGACTGCTATTTGAGAAATAAATAAAATAAATAATTTATAATGAAAAACGCCAAACCCACCAAAATAATGAATAACATATTAACTCATTTGTTTCAAATTGGGATAGGTATGAAATTAGATGCGTTCTTTATTTGTTTATTTATTTTCAAATAATTTTAAAATTAAATTATGTGATGTACAATGGTTTTTCTCTTTTTGGTTTTTCTTTTTAAAAATCTATTGTGGCTTTATGGGTAATTGAATTGCATTAGTAATCTGTTAGGTTTCTTGACTTCTCAATATGGAGCAAGTTTTAAACTCTGACTAGAAGGCTTTGAAAGATTTTTCTTTGATCTGTTCAACTAACACATAGTTTTGGCATAAACAAAAGGTAATAATATATCTATATTTCTTTGTTAATTAATGTGTTCTCTATTATATCAATGGAAGAGCCAACGGACTTTCCCAAAGCCATGGCTTTTGCTATTCTGCATACTAAGAGAGTATTTACAGTGGCCAATTTTACTTGAGAATCAGCTTCATTCTTTGTGAAACCTAACCATTTAAGTACTCTGTTCAACTGTTTCATAATTGATAAACTGCTAATTAACAATCCTATTCAATTCAGGAAAAGTGAATATTTTATAGAAAACACGTGCTGAGTCTCCTAATATTACGCATAAAAACTTATTCAAAGTCTGGAATAAAAAACAATATAAAGAAACCTGTGTGAGTGATTTTCCGATCACACTGCCCTCCTTAGTAATCCAGCTGTAGAACACAGGCAGAGTAGACGGCACCCTGTAATCTGCACAGAAAGAAAAGGCTCCGGCGGTGGTTCTTCCACCCGGGGGTACTCCGACGATCAAGTCAATATCTCTCAAAGATAATATCAGTGCATAAATTACTGCTCAAGACTACAAATTGCGTACCTTAGACCCGCCGGGAGTGCCTTTCTTTTATAGTCTTTCTCTATCCTAGTCCCACTAGAAGTCTCACTTCTATGGACTCTCATTCAGTACTTACTCTGGACTCTA
This sequence comes from Camellia lanceoleosa, assembly GCA_025200525.1. Lineage (NCBI taxonomy): Eukaryota > Viridiplantae > Streptophyta > Magnoliopsida > Ericales > Theaceae > Camellia > Camellia lanceoleosa. Next base: position 124,141,392 of record CM045764.1, on the reverse strand, counting down.
CAAGAGATAAGGATAGACTCCCTAAGAATACTATCCTTATCCATCTTGAAGTCTTTCTTCATTCTAGGACTCTTGCCCCTTATCTGATCATCTCGGATTCCGATATCTTCAGAGGTAACCTCGGACTCCTGTATTCTCGCAGATGACCTCGGCAACTCCGCGATAACCTCGGCGTAACTACCACAACACGTGGCACCTCGGCTGACACTTCGGTGCTACCTCGGCCACGAGTTGGCACGTAGAAAATACATCCCCACAACTGCCCCCTAGGTTCTATTACCTCGGCATACCGAGGTGATGGAACCTATATTGAACTTTTTCCTCGTACGTCGGCTTAAGAACTTTCTAGCCGAGATCATTTATTTCAGGCCGACATGTCTTTATCCAAGAACAAGAATTCAGATCAGTTTTCCTTCGCGCATGAGCTGTCATGCACCATTTTTCAACCGTTTCACTAACGCGTTTTACCCTTATTTGTCTGTGCTGGCGACGCGCTTGTAGGCCGTCTTTTCTTCGCTTATACGTTCGACGCTAGCGCGTCGTTCTAGGCACAATAATTGCCCTATTTTTGCCGCCGTTTCACTTTTTGGACCAAAACGTTTGCCTCTCTCTTCATTCTTTACTTCTGCATTTGAATTTCCCTGTTTTATTCTCTCTCTAAAGCTCTTTCTTCTTGAGTCTGCCATTGTTCTAAGCTCGAAGCTCTGCGACTGATCCTGTTCTTTTACTCCAGCGAAGTTTTTGAAGCTCTGTCATATCGGCATTACTCATTTCGGCTTCAACTTTTCTGGTAAGCCAGTTGTCATTCTTTTCTCAGTTCTTGATTATTTCTGGAATTTCCTGTTCGCTTTATTCTGCTCCATCATTCAATCTGTGAATCACTCACTTGAGTTTATCCTATTTTATGATTTCGTACATGTCATGAACATTTGCACTGTTACACCTCTGTTCTTGGTCTTCCACCCTTTGTGTTCTTGAATTTGAGACTTTGTTTTTGTTTTTCTGCTTTGTTGTATCTTTTCCAGATCTGTGCCTTCAATCTTTATCTTCGTAGCTCTTAGGTTTGGGATTTGCTTATAGAACCTTCAATTTTTAGGAAAAACTGAAACCACCTTTACCAATATACACCTAGGTTTAAGCCGAGGTCCCAAGAACCCTTTAGGAGTACCCTGTTTCTGTAGTCAAGTGCTTGTATACCAGAACCATGGGTATGTGGAGAAATAGGGTTAACACCCCAACCAAACTAGAATTTTTTAGGCAAGAGTTCTCCATCTCAGAGGACGTCCATCTAAGACTGGCTGGGGAGGGTGACTTTATTATGCCCGAGGATGATAAGATGCCTTTTCCTGTTGTAGCCTTTGTCGAATGTGGGCTTCGGTTCCCTCTAGATCCCCTTTTTCGCGAGGTCCTTCATTACTATACCCTGAACCCTATGCAGCTCACCATCAACGCCTATAGAACGCTCAATGGTATAATAGCCTTAGCTCGGCAGGAGAGTGTCAGGATCACCCTTGCTGACATCCAATACTGTTACACCATGTGTGCTCTCAACCTAAAAGAAAAAGGTTATGTGTATTACCTCAAGCCGAGGTCCACCGAGTTTAAAATTGTAGCCGACCTTCCTGACTCCAACAAAGGTGCTGGAGATGACTATCTTATTACATCTGGTAATTGGGAGTTTGGCCCAGATGAAGAAGTCCATCTTTTCCCTCTCCCCCGAACAGTAAAGGAGGGCAAGGGTAAGAGCCCAAATGTCAATTGCTTAGCTGTTGCTTTCTTCAAGTTTTCCAAAATTTTTTATCTGTTTCTGATGTTATGTTCTGTTTTGCAGACGTTCGCAAGCCTCCCAAAGACTTTCGCCAGTCCTATTTTCCTAGGAAAGGCCTGAAGAAGCTCCTGGACCTTCCAATCCAAAAGCGCAAAGCTCCATTGGTGTTGAATTTCATCCCTTCCTACAAATCCACCTTGCCCGACGTTCCAAGGAGGAAGAAAAAGAGCTCCTCTTCTCTTACTGTAGTAACTCAAACCGCATCCTCATCTCGGGTTGATCAAGGTTCAACTTCTGATCCAGCCGATCAACCTTCCACCTCGGCACGATTCTTGGTACCAATTTTCGAAAGAAAGCGTCGGCGGCAACTTGTAAAAACAGCCGATATGGTGCGCCCAAAACCTGTTGCCCAAGATCTTTTAGCCGACCTCCCAGCCGATGTTGACGCAATTCCTACTCAAACCGTCCCCCCTCCGAAGCCGAAAAGAACAAAGAAGGCCCAAATTTAAGGATAAGAATCGAAGTTGAGGCCGAGGATGCCCAAATTTATCTCCAAGTCAAGCGGAAGCAAATCCCAACCAACCGCTGGGAAGAGGCATGCAGAGACTCAACCATCAGAATCCCAAAAATAAAAAAAGCCGAGGTCTTCTTCCGCGAAAACTTCGAAGTCCAAGATACCAAGTGTCCCTTGGGCCCCCAAATTTACCTTGGAAGACAGGCCAATAATGGCGAATGAGAGTGCCGACGACATAAATGTCGGCGTGGCTCTCAGTACTGCACTACTTTTGCCTGGCGATTTGGAGCGAAATGCTGGGAATAGTGAGTATGAGAACTATGCTTTAATGCTCCAACACTCAGTTCAAGTAAGTGCTTCCGTTTCAATACTCGTCCTTTCTTTTTGTTTCATACTTTGAATTTGTTTTTTCTAACACTTCTGTTTTCTGTCAGGCTGTCCAATACGCTCATTCCTTTTCAATGCAGTCATTTGAAAATCGGGAAAAGTTGGCCGAGATGAAGACTGAGTTTTCTGCTCTTCAGAAGATTAATAAAGGCCTTCAAGCCAAAATGAAAAAGTTAGAAGATCAAGCCGAGGCTGCTACCAAGGCCCAAACCTTGGCCGAAGAAAAGTCAAGTCGCCGAGGCTATAAAGAATGTTGCTGAGGTGCAAAAGAAGGAGGCCGAGGAAAAAGTGGCCCAAGCCGAGAAGGAACTTCAGGAAGCCTTGGCTACAAAAGAAGCCGAAATCAAGGAAGCTGACGAAAAAGCTTACGCCCAGGGTGTAGCCGATGTCACTGAAAATTACAAACTTTAAGTCAGGCAAGCATGCAATAGGGGATTTTCCCTGGGTTGGATGTCCCTGGTAAAGAAGCTTGATCTTCCTGCTGACTCGCCCTGGCGCAAGGCTGAGGCAATTCCTCTTCCCTTTCCTCCTCCTCCTCCTCCTCCAAGTCAAGCTGAGGAAGAAACTAAATCCGAATCTGAAGCTGAGGTTGAGGATAAGGATGCTGGTGCTCTGGTAAGGAAGGCCAAGGATGCTAATGGGACCAAGTCTCTACCTCAGGGTGATCAAGTCATGGCCTTAACCTAAGATGAAGAGACTGAGGAAGTGTCCAAGGGGGCTGAGCCAGGGCATCTATCATCCGACCTCCTTCTGGCTGAAAGAAGTCTTAGTAAGACACTTGCTGAGATCGACGCCGAGATTGCGGCAGACAAGGAAGCCGAAGTTCCTATAGAAGTAGAAGCCGAGGTTCTTGTGGAAAAAGATGCTGAGGTTGTGGGAGAACAAGATACCGACGTGGTTCTCCCAGAGTCCTCCGGGGTCTTAGTTCAACCATCTGCTAATGCGGAAGATGTCTGAATGTTTTCTGCTCTTTTTTCTTTCTTTTGTACTTTTGTTTTCTGAACAATGTAAGCTTTGTATATGGCCAATGTGCCTTTCTTTGTTTCCTGTGAACGATTTACTTTTGCTAGGCCATGATGCCTTTATTTACTGCAACTGTTTTCATCTGAATGCTTCAGTCTTTAATTCTTCATTGCTTCTGTATACTTAGGATATTTTGCATGACTCATATAATTCTTCCTTCGCATAATCTCCTCGGGGTTACATACCTCGGGTATGTTTACCTGAAGATTTACCTCGGCTAGGACTTCACCTGTAAACTTTCCATAAACTTCAACAAGTATAAAGCATATAAACTTAATTTAACTTCATCTTGTAAATTGCTACAAATTTCAATAAGTGAAGATAAACAATTATATCGGCTTAACTTTAACTTGTAAATTGCTACAAATTTCAACAAGTAAAGATAAGGAATTTATCTCAGCTTAACTTTAACTTGTAAATTGCTACAAATTTCAACAAGTAAAGATAAGGAATTTATCTCGGCTTAACTTTAACTTGTAAATTGCTACAAATTTCAACAAGTGAAGATAAACAATTATATCGGCTTAACTTTAACTTGTAAATTACTACAAATTTCAACAAGTAAAGATAAGGAATTTATCTCAGCTTAACTTTAACTTGTAAATTGCTACAAATTTCAACAAGTAAAGATAATGAATTTATTTCGGCTTAACTCTAACTTGTAAATTGCTACAAACTTCAACAAGTAAAGATAAAGAATTTATCTCAGCTTAACTTTAACTTGTAAATTGCTACAAATTTCAACAAGTAAAGATAAGGAATTTATCTCAGATTAACCATGTTTAAACATAATCTCGGCTTAACTTCGGCTAAGCATTACTAATGTCTTCTCTCTGCCCCCAATGTGAACCTAAGTTCCACTTGGGTTCTCATTATTCAAAAAACAACATCATGCAAAGTTGTATAAGTTCTGAAAAATTCTGCTAAGATTTTATTGATCATATCGGCAAAAAATCAAAGAACATTTAATGATAGAAAAACTTTAAATTACAAGTGTTCCATGGTCTAGGCAATGCTTTGCCCTCATTATCTTCGAGCCGATATGCCCCATTTCCTAACACCGAAGTAATTCTGTAGGGTCCTTCCCAGTTTGGGCCAAGCTTGCCCTCTCTGGGATCCTTCTTATTGCCGACGACTTTTCTCAAGACTAAGTCGTTGACTTGAAAATCCCTTGGATTGACCTTCTTGTTGTAAGCTTTGGCAAGCTGTTGCTGGTATGCTGCAAGCTGGATTGCAACTTTCTCTCTTCTTTCTTCCAGTAGATCCAGATCTCGGGCTAAGAGCACATCATTGGACCCGCTCTCAACTCCCTCGTGTTCTCGATCCTCGATGCCGATCTCCAATGGAATGATCGCTTCGTGCTATAAGCCATGGCAAAGGGGATTCCCTGTTGATCTTCTCGGCAGAGTGCGATATGCCCAGAGCACGCTGGGCAATTCGCCTACCCACTTTCCTTTTGTCATCGGCCTCTTCTTTATTCCATCCAGAATGACTTTGTTAGATGCTTCGGCTTGCCCATTACTTTGGGGAAAGCTTGGTGTTGAAAAGTAATTCTTTATCTTGAACTTTGCGCAAAAATTCTTGATGAGTTTGCTGTCAAACTGTGTTCCGTTGTCGGCATCGAGTGCTCTTGGAATCCCAAATCTGGTGATGATGTTTTTCCAGATGAAGTTCTTCACATCCACATCTCGGATTTTGGCAAGAGGCTCTGCTTCTATCCATTTTGTGAAGTAGTCTGTTGCTACCAGTAGGTATTTCCGCTGCCCAGTTGCTTGGGGCAATTGTCCAACGAGATCCATGCCCCATTGGGCAAATGGCCAAGGGCCGAAACCGGTTCAGTCAAGAATGGCCGATGTATCAACAGTGCAAACCTCTCGCATTGTTCACACTTCTTCACATAGGCTTCTAGATCTTTTTGCATATAGGGCCACCAATACCCCGGTAATGGCCCCGTGAGCTAACGATTCATCAAGGTGGCTTCCACAAACTCCTTCATGAATTTCATATAAAAGTCTTCGACCAAGAGGGTGTACACACCTTAAAAGAGGTCCAAGAAGGATCTTCAGAGATGTCCTTCCGTCAGATCAATCTTGCCGACTTCAACTGACCTTGTGTGCTTCCTTTCGATCTTCGCGGCAATTTCCCTCTTCAGAATGCAACAATTGCATCCATCCAAATTGTCCCATGTCCACACATAATGCTTCTTGCATTGTGTGTGGTGACTCTATGCTCGGCCCCGATAGGTAATCGATCATTATTGTCCTCGCTCTTCCGGTTTGCATTGAGCTTGCTAAATTGGCCAACGCTCGGCGTGGTTGTTATCGCCTCGCTAACTCAAGAAGTCGGCTTTGAAACATGTCCGCCACCGATGACTTCTTTTATGTATGCCGACATCCTTTCATCTCGGCAAAGAAACTCTCCTGTAGTTTGATTCACTATAAGTTGTGAGTCACAAAAACTATTACCTCATCTCGCCATCGCTAGCTTCATTCAAAGAATCAATGCTTCATATTCCGCCTCATTGTTCGAGGCTTTGAACCCCAACGAATAGATCGCTTCCAATATCTCTCCATCGGAAATTAACACTACTCCGCCTCGCCGCCGGTTTGAGCTCCCATCAACAAAAAGTTGAAAGGAGTCGCTGATGTAAATGCTGCAGGGTCTGAGTTTTTCCTTCCTTGGTTCTTTAGCCATTGGCTGGGCTTCTCCTTCCTTGTTTGGACATCGTTTATCTCGGCTCAACGGAGCCCGATGTTCGATGTATTCTGGCGAGAACTCGGCCACGAAGTCGGCCAAGACTTGGCCCTTAATTGCTGTTTTCGGCTTGAACTCCAGGTCATATTGGCCCAAAACTACGGCCCATCTTGCTATTCTTCCAATCAAGTCTCCTTGTTGCAACAAGGATTTTAGTGGGTGCTCTGTTAGAACCACTATCTTGTGAGCTTGAAAATAATGGTTTAGCTTCTTTGAGGCCATTACCAAGGCCAGCATCAATTTCTCCAGTGGTAGATACCTTGTTTCTCAAGATCGCCAAGGTTTTACTTACATAGTAAATGCCTTCTCGCTTCCGCTTTCTTCTCGGATTATCACAAAGACTTATCAAGGCTCAAACCGCTAAGTATAAAAACAGTTCCTCCCTGTGTTGAGGTGTTGAGAGGATCGAGCCGAGGTAAGATATTTCTTCAGTCGGCCAAAGCGCCTCACATTCCTCCGTCCATAGAAAATCCGTGGCCTTTTTCACCAGATTGAAAAAGGTTTACATTTGTCCGAACTTCGCTTATGAACTGTTTAGGGTCATGTCCTTCCAAAGAAGCATTTGAACCTATTTAGCCGATGTCGGACTCAGAATTCTAGAATGGCCTTGATCCGATCTGGCCGGCTTCAATGCCCCTTCTAGTCACCAGGTATCCCAAGAACTTACCGGATCCGACTCCAAACGCGCATTTCGATGTGTTTAGTCGGAGCCGATATGTTTTGAGTATGTCAAAGACCTCTTCTAGGTCAGCAAGATGATCTTTTGGTTCCTTGGTCTTCACGACCATGTCATCAATGTAGACTTCTACAGTTCGGCCAATCAAGTGTTTGAACATCTTGGTTACCAGCCTTTGGTAAGTTGTTCTGCGTTCTTCAACCCAAAAGGCATGACTCAGAATAATACAAACCTTTCGGAGTGATGAACGCTGTCTTCTCCTCATCCGGGGGATACATGGCTATCTGGTGATACCCCCTATATGCATCCAAGAAGCTCATCCTTCCATGTCCAGATGTGGCGTCCACCAACTGGTCAATCTTTGACAGAGGGAAGCTGTCTTTGGGACAAGCTTTGTTCAAGTTTGTAAAATCTACGCAGACCCTCCACTTGCCATTCTTCTTCTTTACTACCACGGTGTTTGATATCCATGTCGGATAATTGGCTTCTCTGATGGCCTCCGAAGTCTGTCTCTTCTTCTTCTTCCATCGCTTCGACGTGCATCAACGCCGGTCTTCGCTCGTTGTATTACAGGTTTGGCCGACCATTAACGCGTTAAGTCTGTGACATGTGACCTCGGTCAATGCCAGCATTTCATAAGGTGTCCAGCGAACACCTCAATATTTTTCCTCGAAGGCTTCCAACTTTCCTCTTCTTCGCTAATCCTGCATGCAGAAGAAAGAAGCGTTCTTCATCGCCTCCCGACGAGGATTTTCTTCAGTGCTTCTTCACTTTTCTCGGTCGGCTCCTTGCCGACATCATCTAGGACCTTCATGTCCTCTTTTTCAACTTCTGCTTCCTCTGGTTCCCGAATGCTGCAGGTTAATTTCATTGCTGCCATGGAGCAATTTTTTGCCTGCAACTGATCTCCTCTGATTTCCTCAATCCCATGTTCTGTTGGGAACCGTAGCAGTTGATGCAATGTTGAGGGAACTGCCCCCATTGTATGCAACCACGGCCTCCCCAGGATGATGTTGTAAGGCGAGGGCGTATCAATCACAATGAATTCTGTCTTGATCTTCTTCGTGCCAGCTTGTACCTCCATGCTTGTTGCGCCTAAAGGCCATGTCGGCGTTCCATCGACCATCGGGCCGTTTGACTGCTCCATGTCATTAGGGTGAAGGCCTAACTCCTTGTAACATCTGACATACATGATGTCGCAGGAGCTGCCTTGATCAATCAGGATGCGTTTCACCTGGCACTCCCCAACCTGGAGGGATACTACCAAGGCATCATTGTGCGGGTGCTGAACCATATCAAGGTCGGCTTCTGTGAAGGTTATCATCTGTCCTTGGCATTCTGCTAGCCGAGGTCTTTTTAGTCCGACCTGGTTGACGTGCTGCAGGTGTTTTACCCTCTGTGTCTCCCCCCGTATGTCGTTTTCATTCACCTTTGAGTGGATCACATTAACCACCCGAGCTGCGCTGGGGGAGGCGGGGCTGCTGGCGCTTGAGGCAATCGTGCCTGTTCTTCCCTTGTTTTGGCCTCATCCACAAGGTCTCTTAGATGGCCTTGCCTCACCAAATCTTCTAAGTGTGCTTTAAGGGCTCTGCAACCCTGAGTTGGGTGCCCTTGCTCATTGTGGTAAGCACAACGCCTACCAAGGTTTCTCCCCATAAATTCTCCTGGTGCTCTTGCCGGCGCCCTAAAGTAGGGCTGATTTCGAATTTGATCAAGGACTTTGTGGACCGGAATTCGGAACACCGTCGTCACTGCTTGTTTAGCCCTCAACACTGTCTCCTGTTTGTTGGGTCCATTATTACCTCGGCCTCGCTTCGGCGAGCCGTTGCCTTTTTCTGGCTTCGTCTCCTTATTCCCCGACGTATCTTCCTCGGCTCTGGCATACTTCTCGATTCTCGCCATGAGCTCTTCCATGCTCTTTGGCAGGGTTTTTGCCAAAGACTTCCGCAGTGGACAGTCATCCTTCAGGCCGTTCTTGAAAGACACGACCGCCACCTCCTGGTTGCATTCAGGTATTCGATTGAACACCTCATAGTACCTCTTTGCATAGGCCCTAAGGCTTTCATCTTTGCCAATTTTTAGGGCCATCAATGCATCCACCCTTAATGGTCGCAGCTTTGTTTGTTATGAACTCGCCACAAACATCTCGGCCAAGCCTTCCAGCTCTTCACGCCGCCTTCGTAATTTAGGAACCAATCGATGCAATCTCCCGAAGGATGAAGGGAACACTTTGCAGAGCAATGGCTCGTTCCATCAGATAATGCCATTGAATTCAAAAATAATCCAACATGGAAGTTAGGGTCGACTTACCATCATATATCCGAACCTCGGATATTGAATCTTTTTCGCGACGAATTTGTCCAATTCCATCGAGAATGGCGTCCTCAGCTTAACCGGGGAGGTTACTTCGTCTCCGGCATTCTCCTGCTTCCTCTTGAGGTAATCTCTCAAGTCTTCTTTACTTCTCCCTGTAGCCCGGCTGTCTTTGGACTTCAGCCTTTTCGGCGCACTACTCTCGGCCTCATGGTGGCCCCTTTTTGATCCTTCCCCGCAGGATGCATCGAAACACAATACCCGCCCCTGAACATGCCGATGTTCTTTGGGGTCTGCTTCCTTCTCGTGATATGTCCTTCGGGACTCTTCTCTTCTCGGCTCTTCTCGGCCGACTTCCCTGGAGTTTCGGTGAGAGTGCCTTCCACTCCTCGTTGAGGGGCTTCGGGGATTTCTTTCTGCCCTTTCTTCTGGGCGTTTGTTGCTGGCATTGGTGTGTCCTGTAGCGGGTATGGCGGCTGCATGACATTATTTTGCATCATGAAATTGACGACCGATTGAAGGTCTGCCAACTTGTTTGCCATCTCCTTTACTTCTTCATTCCTCCTCAGACATCTGTCTTTCCAGATCTGGAGGTTGTCCTCGTTATAGTACTTGCCCTGGTCCGCTTTCTTTGATGTGTCGCCATCTTGGCCGACACCTTTCTCTGCGTGATTCTGATCACGAGCTTCTTCGTGGTGGTCTCCTCCTTCAGCGTTAGGGTCGACGGGTCTTCCACTCCCAGCTGGAGTGTCGTCCCCAATCTTTTCCTTCTGCGTGTTACTGGCCATCTACTCTTCTTTCGTTCCCACAGACGGCGCCAAATTGTGTGAGTGATTTTCCGATCACACTGCCCTCCTTAGTAATCCAATAGAGAACACAAAGTAGTAGATGGCACCTCTGTCTGCACAGAAAGAAAAGGCTCCGGCGGTGGTTCTTCCATCCGGGGGTACTCCGACGATCAAGTCAATATCTCTCAAAGATAATATCAGTGCATAAATTACTGCTCAAGACTACAAATTGCGTACCTTAGATCCACCGGGGGTGCCCTTCTTTTATAGTCTTTCTCTATCCTAGTCCTACTAGAAGTCTCACTTCTATGGACTCTCATTCAATACTTACTCTGGACTCTACAAGAGATAAGGATAGACTCCCTAAGAATACTATCCTTATCCATCTTGAAGTCTTTCTTCATTCTAGGACTCTTGCCCCTTATCTGATCATCTCGGATTCCGATATCTTCGGAGGTAACCTCGGACGCCTGTATTCTCGCAGATGACGTCGGCAACTCCGCGATAACCTCGGCGTAACTACCACAACACGTGGTACCTCGGCTGACACTTCGGTGCTACCTCGGCTACGAGTTGGCACGTAGAAAATACATCCCCACAAAACCCATATCAACATATAGTGAAAATGAAATAGAGAAACCATTTTCTAATAAACAACGATATTAGGATTCATATGGAAAAATCCTGCAAGCACTGAGATGATAATTGATTCTCAGTGTAATTAGAGTCCTACAAAACATGTCTCACTTGAAAATACCCCAAACTTAGAAAAACCTGGACCCTTGCATCTATGTTCTGTCTTAACCTGTAACTGGCATATATGTGGTTCTTGAAGATCATAAGTTGGTTATAGATCCTCAAGTTCAAATGTGAAATTTGGATCACTAGCCCAGTTAACCTCTGCATGGAAAATGTGTAAGACCAAAATATAAGAGTGCCCAAGTTTTTGGACGACAAGACAAGTTGAAAAAAAAAAAAATATTTTTTTAAAAAAATGAAATATTTAAAAATAGTTAACGTTTTTTATTAGAGGAAAAAAATAGTGAACGTTTTCAAGTTTATTTTAACGTTTTAAATTTTAGAATTAAAAAAAAAATTATCTTTTAAGAGGGACCGATAAAGTAAAACATTATGATGTTTGTTAATCATCTTAATCACACTTAAGCATCAAAACGACTTGAGAGGAGTCTACAACTATAGATGAATATAAACAATAGTGTTATTAAGCTACCAACAATATCTTAAATTAAAATTAGATTTGAGCTCCATCTGTATCTGAAAAACTCACCAAGAAATGGGTGAGTAAGCATTTTCGACAATACTAGCCCCAACATTTGGTTGCTGGGAAAGCAAAGAAAAATGAAAGAAAACAAAATAATTTTTAAGGTACATTTTTTTTCCCTTTTCAATTTTTTTTTTCTTTTTTTTTTTTTTGGCTCTAGATTTTTAAGGTAGTTTAAAAACAAACTTCTGGTGTTTTTGATTTTGCATTTGCGAGTCAACTGCAATCAAATTTGTGTGTGCATATATGTTTATTTTGTTTATAACATTCAATTGTCATGCAAGGTTATAACATTCAATTGCCAAATTTCGGTTACTATTTTTTAAATTGTTGTGCTGTTTGGTATGGTATGCAGAAAATTCAGGTTTGCATGTATTTAGCTTCCTGGCCAATTCATCCAAAAGGGAAAACCAGGGGCCTTTTCTCTTGGAAGACCTACAGCATTCTTGAAAAATTACAAATCAAGCCTACATTTCTTCGATCATTTAGAAGGTAAATTCTTTTAATTTTTTATTTGAACTCTTTTGGATTTAATTTTTTCCTTTTCGACAGAGGTGACTACTGGATTTTTAAACCTTAATTATCCCCTATGTAAACAACACTTGTATCCATCATGACTTCATTTTTTCCTGCATCTTTTGTGTGCAATGGTTGATTCACACCGACAGATTTTTGGTTGATTGTAGAGGTGTTTGTTCAGGGGGAGTTGTTACCCATTAGAATTTTAAGTCCTTTTTTCTAATTTATGTATTTTTTTTACTGCTAGCTTTCTATTGTCACTCTCCTAACATGAGAATTAGATGAGAGCTATGAAATTGGATCTAAAGTTTGCTCAACATCAAAAGTGGGTGATGTCATTGAATCCAGATTTATTGAAAATGAAATTAAGAAACCATTTTCTAATAAACAACGATATTAGGATTCATATGGTAAAATCCTGCAAGCACTGAGATGATAATTGATTCTTAGTGTAATTAGAGTCCTACAAAACATATCTCACTTGACAATACCCCAAAGTTAGAAAAACCTGAACCCCTGCATCTATGTTCTGTCTTAACCTGTAACTGGCATATATGTGGTTCTTGAAGGTCATAAGTTGGTTATAGATCCTTAAGTTCAAATGTGAAATTTGGATCACTAGCCCAGTTAACCTCTGCATGAAAATGTGTAAGACCAAAATATAAGAGTGCCCAAGTTTCTGGACGACAAGACAAGTTGAAAAAAAATATATATATATTTTTTTAAAAATGAAATATTGAAAAATAGTTAACATTTTTTATTAGAGGAAAAAAATAGTGAACGTTTTAAAGTTTATTTTAACTTTTTAAATTTTAGAATTAAAAAAAAAATTATCTTCTAAGAGGGACCGATAAAGTAAAACATTATGATGTTTGTTAATCATCTTAATCACACTTCAGCATCAAAACAATTTGAGAGGAGTCTATAACTATAGATGAATATAAACAATACTGTTATTAAGCTACCAACAATATCTTAAATTAAAATTAGATTTGAGCTCCATCTGTATCTGAAAAACTCACCAAGAAATGGGTGAGTAAGCATTTTTTACAATACTAGCCCCAACATTTGGTTGCTGGGAAAGCAAAGAAAAATGAAAGAAAACAAAATAATTTTTAAGGTAGATTTTTTTTCCCTATTCAATTTTTTTTTTTTTTTTTGGCTCTGGATTTTTAAGGTAGTTTAAAAACAAACTTCTTGTGCTTCTAATTTTGCATTTGCGAGTCGACTGCAATCAAATTTGTGTGTGCATATATGTTAATTTTGTTTATAACATTCAATTGTCATGCAAGGTTATAACATTCAATTGCCAAATTTCGATTACTATTTTTTAAATTGTTGTGCTGTTTGGTATGGTGTGCAGAAAATTCAGGTTTGCATGTATTTAGCTTCCTGGCCAATTCATCCAAAAGGGAAAACCAGGGGCCTTTTCTCTTGGAAGACCTACAGCATTCTTGAAAAATTACAAATCAAGCCTACATTTCTTCGGTCATTTAGAAGGTAAATTCTTTTAATTTTTTATTTGAACTCTTTTGGATTTAATTTTTTCCTTTTCAACAGAGGTGACTGCCGGATTTTTAAACCTTAATTATCCCCTATGTAAACAGCACCTGTATCCATCATGACTTCATTTTTTCCTGCATCTTTTGTGTGCAATGGTTGATTCACACCGGCAGATTTTTGGCTGATTGTAGAGGTGTTTGTTCAGGGGGAGTTGTTACCCATTAGAATTTTAAGTCCTTTTTTCTAATTTATGTATTTTTTTTACTGCTAGCTTTCTATTGTCACTGTTGGCTTTTTGGCTTTTCGAAGGGTATATTTGTAAATGCGAGCGTGCCAGCAAGGATCAATCAGTCCTTACAGAAATTATAATTGCCAATCAATTATCAGGCGACTATGTTTTGGTTCTTTCAGCCTCAATGAAGAGGACTTTTACTGGTGGCTTGACTTTTAGGAGAAATTAAAAGAAATAACAATTAATATGAAGAGCAATTGAAGTATTTTATTAACATAAACACTTACAATTGTCCAAACTCAAACTTTTGAGGAAGTTTACAAAGAACGGTTTACTTGAATCTACTTGAAAACTACTCCTATGAATTGAAGTACAATGCAGTATTTAAAGAACAAGTATTTAAAGTACAGAAAGGTAAAACCGAAAGGAAAATATGAAGTAAAACCGGGTTTATATGATCTCGAGTCTGGGGTCTTTTCGGGAACTTCCTTGCTATTTATACTTGTTAGAGATGACCTTCGAATCTGCATTTCAACCGCCGATCGCTTCCTCCATGATCGCCGATCATGTTACCTTAGAAATAGTTCCACTATGCCATCACTTGCGCTTGGACTTCCTCCTGCTTTTTGAATTTGAATATAGGTAACGCTGAAGCCACGCCACCTTGTATCTCATTCCCGATCTAGTGCTACTCGCACCACTTGAGAACCAATATTTATTGCCACGTGTATGATTGAGATTTAAGATTAAAATCATCTTCCAATAATACCCTCATTCTCGCCACGTGTCGAATTGTAATTGGCTTTTACAAAATATGTAGCCAATTATTCCCCGCACTAATATACCCAATACTTGGAAATATTAGTGAATCAAAAACTTTTCCTCGCTTTTTGGAACGTATAGAATCTATTTTCAGAAACACAACCGCCACCTATTTTGGTGATCATTTGCATTAACTCTTAACTTTGTTGGACGTTCCAATACCTTCAGCATTCGAACGGATTATGACTCAATCACCTTCTCACTCTAACGATCGAGCATACGAAGAGCCATTGAGTAATGCTGTTTCCCCTCGAAAGAATCTCCACGCATTTATTAGCCACCTTTATCCGCCTTTCTATATTCAGGTCATGGAGGCTTTCGCAGATTATCAACCTTTGGACTACGAACACATTGCCCTCAATCCTTCGGTTTATAAACTCGTTGATACAAGAAGTTCTTCCTCTAAATTCCCCTCGCACTTTGAACAAACAACTTTCAAGCCTTCGCTTCAACAAATTGCAAACATGGAATTAGGAAATTCTTCTTCACAACCTTCTGCTTGGGATGAAGCTACAACTTCTTCATCTTCTGGGGTGACGAACTGGTCTGCACCCGAGTCCTGGGACTTGAGGGAACGGATCAATCATCATTTTATTGAGTTCTCTGACCCCTTAGAT
This sequence comes from Camellia lanceoleosa, assembly GCA_025200525.1. NCBI lineage: Eukaryota > Viridiplantae > Streptophyta > Magnoliopsida > Ericales > Theaceae > Camellia > Camellia lanceoleosa. The sequence goes on along the minus strand of CM045764.1, from coordinate 124,126,194 downwards.
TTTCCTTCCTACGCTCGAAGCTCGGTGGTTTATCCTTATGTGCCCATCGACTTTCGACGCAGTTTAGAGGAGAATTTGCTTGTAGCTTGGTATACATCCTCCATGCCCACAGGAGTAATGCACCCTGCCCGGTGCTTGGAAGAAGCACAAGGATATACCCCTTCATTTTTAGCCAAGAAAGCACGGATTTGTTCTTCTGACTGGCTTGACTATATTAATGCCTTTGTTCCTCCCATCCCTGTGTCATCTCCCCCAACCGAAGCAACCACTTCTTCTTCTCCATCTTCTGGAATGGAAGCATCCACACCTTCTTCATCCTTCAAATAGAAGCATCCACACCTTCTCCATCCTCTGGACTAGAGGCATCCACACCTTCTCTTTCTTTTGAAGCAGAACCATCTACTCCTTCTCCTCCTCCCACTCTTTCTTGGATAGAGAAATTAAAGCTTGCTCTTCCAATGGACAAAACCTTCCCTCCTTACAAACCTCCATCATCTCCAACTCCATTTGAGCGAAAGAAGCCCAACTTCGCCGCAGCTTTTTCTCACTCTACCCTTTAATGTTCTTGAGGATGACATTCCTCTTAAGAACTTCCGATGGGCTTGTGATATTCTCGACTAGGCCATATCCTTAATCCTATCGCCAAGCGTAACTTCACTGTTCTCGATCAACTTCCAAGATTCTCCATTGGCATCGAATTCCAAAGTCACCACTCGCCTTTTGATCAACTTTCATCTCTTCAATTCATGCTCAATACGGCGTAAAACTTCATTGAAGACTTTGATGACTTCAAAATAAGGATTCTCGCGATTGGGATGATTTAGTTATAGATGAGTTGGAACAAAATTGAGGGAGGAGGCTTCAAGCAAAGGTCAAGAGTCAGATATGAAGTGAGAGCACATCAACTCATGCAGCCAACTTTGGAAGAGATGGAAGACATAATAAAGAAAGAACAAATATTCATTGATCATTGTTGACTAAATTTCATGATCTTGTAATTTATTCTATTCCTTATTTTTATGAGCTTGAATTTGTACCAAAATAAGATTACTTAATGTAATTGTCTTGGCTCTAATGAAAGCAAAGTCTTCAGACTTGACATTGTTTGACTCGCTTTCCTCTTACTTTTAAAAGCCAACTTATAGCCTTAAATTAAATAATCTCATCCTTTGAATTTGGACTCACTTGTCTTTAATGAAACACTAAAAGAAACCAATATGTCTTTTTCCAACTTATGGAGTAAAAATTGACAATTTGGTCAATATTATCTAAAATTAGTGCTTCAATTTAACAACTTTAATTTACAAAACTAATTATAAAAAATGCATGGTCATGGCTACTATAGTCAATCAATTTTAAGTTGACCACTTCTTGCAACTTCAAGCAAATTTTATGTCATCCTAATTTCAATGGATGTTTTCTTGCAAAAACCAATGATTGGTTTTGATGTTCTAAATTTTGCTTTTAAAGGTCATTACTTTCAATAATGTTCATTAAATAGGTCTTTAGATCTTTCGAAGTAGACCAATACTCAAGCATCTGAGCGTCTTCAAACATGTAGTATACTTCGCCGGATTCTCAGATTTCAAGCCATTTTACTTGATTTCTTGGAGCCAAAATTGGCTTCGAAGCCAAATATTATTCTTCGAAGCTGACGTCAACATTTAGAATGTGTTCTTCCCTCCAAAACTATCAATATTGGAAGAGTCTCCTCATATTCACACTTTCAGTACATAACGCCATATATTTTTTCAGACATAAAAATCTTTTAAAAGCCCCTTTTCTTTGTACTCTGAAATTACTTGCTCTTTTGGCACACAAACCCTACCGATCTCCTGTTAAACCCCTCTTCCTTACTACTCGCCATCAATGGATCCTTCCTCACTAAAAGTGCTTACTGGCGATCGTGTCAATCCTACCATGGCTTTGAAGCGATGTATCGATGAAGAAATCACCAAACTTTCATCTGGTGAGTCAAGCCACATAGATGGACGTCTTTTCGTGCCTCGTCATAGCAATAAACAGGAATACGTCCTTGGCCCTATTTTTCGGGAAGCTCCTGCTCAACTTGCAGCCCTATATCCTCGCTTGGAGGACCATTTCCTTCTTTACGAAGAAGGGCTTGATTGGGGAAACTGGAGGGTGAATCGTCCTCACCGTTGCTGGCCGACAATGAGGACTGAATGGGAGGAATGGTATGACAGAGTTGTACCTGCGAGAGAAGATGACCTGCAAGAGCTCTGTATCCTCGATGCCCTTCGTCTTTCCAGGTTCATCATTCCTGAGGACCCTTTCTTGATACCTGCTGCCTTATGTTTCTGGAATATGTCTTTTAATTTCTTCCAATTTCGGTGTGGCATGATGGCCCCCACCGTTCTTGATATTTGCCATCTCTTAGGGCTCTCCCCCCATGGTTCTCCATTTACTCCCAACTACCCAGACCTTCCTATTAAGTTTTCTCTTCCATCCTTAACCTCCTCTTACAGTGACTTTGTAAAGTCTGAAAATAAAAAGGAAGGTCCTATGAAGGACAGAGAGCTATTTTCCTTTATTTTATATTGGTTATGCAAATTCCTCTTTTGCACCTCATCTCAGAGGATTATGCCTGAATTTGTTCCTCTTGCGAAGGCACTTGTCTTGAAAAAGCATATAGCTCTTGCTCCTTATCTTTTAGGCCATGTCTACAGAGTCTGCTCCCAATTCTGTGAGAAACCTCTTGATGCTAACCAAGGAGGTCCCTTCTGGGTGCTTCAACTTTGGCTCTTCGCCTATTTCACTGACCTACACCCCAAATGTTTAAAATTCCTTGTTCAGGATCCTAGTACCTATGGGGAAAAGTATGCTAGGATTGCCCTTTACCTTGCTTCGTTGGCTTACTACTTTTACCTTCTTTTATCAACTTCCAATTTCTCCATCTGCCTCTTTCTTCTCTTTTGAAGCCAATAAAGGACCATCCTGGTCAAAGCTTTCTGGCTGATAAAGAATGCTCCACTTCTCCTCATAAAGACATGTGGGCCTCTATACTACTACCAAGGGAATTGTTCATTGGTAGTTTAAACCCTCGAGCCTACAAATGCATCTCGAGGTGTATCGCCTTCTCAATTTGCTGCATAATTTGGACTCACTCAAGGGATACCGCCTTCCTCTTGTAGTCTTTCAAATGTTCATCTCATCGTCAGAGATTTGAGAATATCCAAATCCGCACTAGAGACTACAATTCTCAAACCATCGAAAGAGTTGAATGAGTTCCAATTTATCCCCTTTCTTCCATATGGCTCAGTCTTGAAAAGATTCCAAAACTGGTGGACTGTCAATAAGGAAGTGCGCCTATCTGAGCATCCCCCTGACTCTCTGGTAGGGATGGGTGTGCCTTCCAAGGCTAAACCAACGACATCATAGGACATTCCTCCTCTTCACGTGGTCGCCACGACTAATCCTACAACTTCATCCCTCCAACTAGAGTTACTAGAGTCGCTCAAGAAGGGTAAATATTTTCGGACTTCTCCTTTTCCTTTCTTTTGAATTTTTTGTTCCTTCCCTTTACACTTTTGTTCTTTGATGCAGGACCCCCACACGAGGAATCTCCCAAGAGAGTCAAACTTTAGTCGTCTTAAAAAGAAACAACAACAACAAAAACAAAAAAGGAAGCTAGTCCTCCCTCCTGAAGAATCCGAATCTTTGAGAGAAGAAGAGGTTGAGCAAGAGCCAGAAGTATCCTTGCAGAGAACGAAGAGACAAAAAGTAGTTGCCTCCCTTCCTGATACACTTAAGCATCCTTCTTTCGAAGCACCTATTGTAGCAATAGAGAAAGCACTCACCTCTGAAACATCTGAAACCCAAATTGAGGAGAGGGAGATTGAAAAGAACCAGTAGCATCACAGTCAAGGAGGAAGAGAAAGAAGATGACTGTTTCTGCTGCTGACTTGGTGGAAGATCCGATCCATGAAGCCGCTGCCAAAGCAGTAGAACAGGAACATTCTAAAGCAATAATCGTTTTTGAGAGGGCTGAGAAGAAACGGCAAGAACAGCTTCGAGAGATGAAGTCATGCCGCCGATGTGTTACAAAGAGAAATCGTCAAGACAACAAATTGTTGAACATTATTCTCTTCAGAGTTTCCCATCAATATCAACATTTCAAACAAGTAATTTCTTTCATACTTCATTGTCTTTCCTTCGTCACCTTTAAGTATTTGAATTTTGACATTGCTTTATATTTCTTCCTTTCTCAAAGAATAACCACTACGCTTATCTTTCCAATGGGGCCTCTTCCAATTTCAGCTTGAAGTTGACCGATGCAAAACGTGAAGACTATTCAAATACAACTTCCCATAAGCCTATGCTTCCTGTACCTTCCTTGAGTCCCAACATTCTCGTGATCTCTTCTTCTTGGCCTAGAACCGTACCTTCCTTTCTTGACTTTCAATCCACCTCACTTCATTCCTTCTTCGAGCCTTACTCTTCCTTCTTCCAAGGATATTCCAGTTGTTACTCCAATCCTAATGGCAGTTGATCCTTCCACAGAGGGTACTGGTAATTCTCCAATTCATGGTTCATCACCTATACCTATTTCTAGCCCCTCTTCACTTGATTCATTGGTGGCTAAGACTATAGAAGTTGCCAAAGACGCTCCATCCATTTCTCCCATCCCCATGCAGCCCTTTGTGTCTTCCACCACAGTACTTTCTATGCCCTTCATGTCTAGGGATGAAGTAGACATCTTCGAAGGAAGACTTGCTAGTCTTTTTGATGCACCTTCTACATCTCCAACATTCAGTGCTGAAGCTGAGCCATTAGTCTTGGCTGACTCCTTATTGGAGATTTTTGAGAATTCTTCCTCCAAAGAACAAACCTTCAGGTTCTTCAATAGACATAGACACATGTCTAGAACTGCTAAATTCCTTTTCGAGGATTCCCTTTGAGGCTCTACAAAGGCCTACTATCAGAAATGGGTTCCTTCAGTGTTGTAACATTGCTGAACAGTTTGGCCTGAATGTTTCAAGTCATCTATCTCAGGCAGCAGCCACCATCGATTTTTACCTCAACATTTGTCAAGCTGCTAAGGTTGCGGATGAGAAACTAACTAGGGACCAGAGTTTTGTTTCTCAAGTGCATACCGAAGTATCAGAACTCAAGGAACAACATTCCTCTGCTTCCAAGTTTCGAATCCAACTGCTAGAGAAGAAGGCCCAACTGGAGGAGGAATTAGCTGCAATAAACCGGGCCTTGGGTCGAACTGACACCAAATTGCAGATCACTAACCAAGAATTGGCTGATCGTAAAAAGGACATGGCTACAGCCATCAAACTGTTCCCATCACTTAGCAATAGGAAATCCGTTGTACAAAAACAATTAAGACATTGTAATGATTTCTGGGCCAATCTATGGCATAATGTATTTAATTCTTTATAAAAGAACAAATTTTGTCCATCCTTTGAGTAGTCTCATGTTTTTGTATTTGATGTTTATTCTATTCCTTGTGTTTCCCAAATGGTTGGAAAATAAGGCTTCAAATATCTTCCATTAATCTTTTTGGGATGTACATAGCCATTCAAATTTCTTAAATGGTATGCCCCAAAAGGCAAAACTCTATGAACTTGATATGGTCCTTCCAGCTTAGGTGACCATTTGCCAAACTTATGGCTTTTAATCCCTATTGGGAGTATTGTTTTCCATACCAAATCACCTTCATCAAAGCCAATATGCTTGACTTTCTTGTTATAATTCTTGGTCGCTTTTCTTGAAAAAGAATGCTATTTAACGCCAAAATCCTTGCTTCATCTATGTCTTCTAATTCCAAGCACATGCTTTGATGATATTGCTCAGATTCTAATTGATCTTGACATCTTACCCTCGAGATTTAACATTAATTTCCACAGTAACACCGCATCATGCCCGTGATACTAAGGCATAAGGGTGACTCTGTGCTCGACCTGGGAAGTTCTCAGAAGCCCATAAAACATCCAACAATAGGTTATGCCAATCCCTAGGATTATCTTCCACCATCTTTTGTATTCCTTTTTCAAGGATTTATTGGATGATTCAAACTTGACCATTGGCCTCGTGCATAATAGGGAGTGGAATTAATAAGGCTAATCCCAAATTTCGCCACAAAGGATTTCACCATTTTCCCATCAAACAGCTTCCATTATCAATCGTTATGGTTTGTGGAATGCGAAATGTATCGATGAAATCTCTAATGAACCCAATGACTTCTGTCTGCTCTACAATTTTATATGGCTTGGCTTCACCCATTTAGTGAAGTAGTCAAGAGCTACTAGAATGAAACAATGATGTTTCAAGAAGGTGGGTGAATTTTACCTATCATGTCCATGGCCCATCCTCCTAATGGCCAAGGCTTCACTATCGCATGTAGGTCGCTTATGGGCACATGTCTTATTGTGCCATGTTTGGCATGCTGGCAACCCTTTGCATATTCTATGCAATCTTTAAGAATAGTTGGCCAATAATAGGAATGCCTTCAAGCAACCATCTCATCTTTACACCAGTCGATGAGCACCACAAATGCCTTCGTGAACCTCACCATTATCGCTTCTTTTGGACCTAAACACTCCAATAATAAGCCATCTCCTCCCTTTTGTATAGAGCATTATCATATACTATGTATTGCATAGATCGCAATTTGATTTTTCTCATTGCTTTTGAAGATGGACTACCAAATATCGCATAATTGATGCCTCCAACTCGCTTGTGAGTCATTATGATTGACTTCCAAGATCACATTCCTTTTATTCAAAGGTTGTATTAATCTCGATATGTTGTTTGGCTTATATCCTTTGGGTATTATCCCTTCTCTTGAAGTTCAAGCTTTTTGAGCCACATCATTAGCTCTACTGCTCAAGAATCTTGGAACATAGGTTACATTTGCTATTTGAAACCGAGAAAGCGTATGTAATGCAACAACATAATATGGTAGGATGCTTATGCTTTGACACTTGAAAATCCCTTTTACTTGGTTAACCACCAATTGAGAGTCCCCAAATATGTCAATCGCATGTACTTGTAACCCAATAAGGATTTCTAGTCCTACTATTAAGGCTTCATATTCAAATTTGATTATTGGAACAAATTTAGCTTCATCCACTCAAACCATGTGTGGTTTCTACCCTTGTGGAGACTTAATCACAATACCAATTCCAATTAATCCATTGGCTTTCGATCCATCGAACCACATTTGCCATGGTTCAACACTAGCCATACCAAGTTCCATTACCTCTTGGTTCTCTGCTTGAGATGGATGATCCGCCGTAAAATTGGCTAATACTTGCCCTTTTATCGCCTCTTTGAGGGACATATTCTAAATGAAATTCGATAAGGCTAATATCCATTTGCCAATTCTTCCCTCAACATAGGTCTAGATAACATGTATTTAACCAAATCAGGTTGCAATTACCAAGACAGCTTGTAGGTAAAAGATAATATCTTAATTTCATTGCAAAGAAAATACAAAGCAAGACATGTTTTTCAACAAATTAATATTTACATTCACAAGAATTTAAAAACCTACTAAGGTAATAAACAAATTTTGTTCCTTGCCTTCTTCATTGTCTTGGGCCAAGAAAGCTCCTAATGAATCTTCACGCCGCTTATGTATAACTTCAAAGGCTTATTTCGCTTTGTGGCATCAAGATCGAGGATTGGCCAAGTAGGCTTTGATACCTTCGAAAGCAGCTTTGATGCTCATTGTCCACACAAATTCCTCTTCATCTTTCAAATTTTAACAAGGAAGAGAACACTTTAGTTTTCCCTCAGTTGTTAGAAATAAACCTTCAAGAAAGTTAACTCGCCCAAGAACCTTTGTAATTCTTTCTTACTTGATGGAGGCCTAGCTTCAATGATGGCTTTGGCTTTATTCTCGATCAATCAGATTCCTTTCTTATGCACTACATAACCCAAGAAATTTCCAGATGACACACCAAAAGCACATTTAAGAGGGTTGAGTTTCAACTTGAACTTCCTCATTCTTTCAAAAGTCGCTTCTAAATGAAGCAAGTGCTTCTCCATGGATCGATTTTACCACGATGTCATCAATATAACATTCTAGATACCCTCCAATAAGGTCATGAAAGATGGTGTTCATAGCCCTCGACACGTAGCTCAAAGATTCTTCGCACTAAATGGCATCTTAACCCATTCAAGGTGCCAATATTCCTGTGACATCTCAATCAGCCTTGTGGATGTCTTCCTCTGCAATGCATATTTGATTATAACCAGAGTGGCCATCCATCATTGACAAAACTTGATGCCCTCGAATCGCCCACCAACAGATCCACTATAGGCATAGGATATTCATCTTTAGGAGTTGCTAGATTTAAGTTCCTCAAATCGATGCATACCCTCATTTTGCCATTTTTCTTAACTACGTGCACAATATTAGATAGCCATTCAACATACCGGGTCAGTCCTAATAAAGTCCGCCTTAAGTAGTCTAAGAATTTCTTCCTTGACCTTCAATTACATCCGACTCATCCTTCTTGGTTTCGCTTGTATGGCTTGAAATTAGGCTTCAAAGGGAGCCTATGTTCCACCAATGATCTATCCAACTCGTAGTTCATTATAGGACCATGCAAAACAATCTTTGTATTTCTTTAAAACAACCAACAACCGGTCTCTGCCAGAGCATTCAAACAGTACTTATATAAGTGGGTCAGCACGTAACCTTTCCCTAAATTCACTTCTTCTAAGGGGTCCTCAAGGTCGAGAATTCATTGAAGCTTTCTTTGGTTTCTTCAACCTTTGAAGCAATCTTTTCACCTTGTTCGCCTCTAGGTTCTCTATTTCGACATCTCTACTTTCTTCCTCATAGACAAAATCATCCATAAGGCGCCTTCTTCTTGTATTTCGGACTTTTGTTTCAATGTCCAATGCACAATATTTCCCAAAGGTCAATCTTCCGACCGTTGTTGTTCTTGTTTACGCCCAATTGTCATGGCTTCTCTCTTGTTTCGCATCTTCCGGACTATTGCTTTTACATCCAATGATGAGAATTTAATCAAAGCCAATGAATTGGCTTCGCTCTTCACTTCTTTGCCTACAACCAGCATCGTTGTCATCTTTCACGACAACCTCTTCATCAAGACTTTCTTGGACTAAGTGCTTCAGATGTAACTTCCTCATCACCGCCACTTCTACCGAGCCATCGCCTTTCCTCAATATAATCGAGTGGAGTTACCCTTCAATATATAGTTTGGCCTCTCGCAAAGTCCGCACAAAGCTATGAAAGGTTGAGGATCCGTGATCAATCTCCTCTCGCTCTCCATTACCCAGAGCCATCATGATCTTCTCGATGCAAAGAGGAAGGTACACACTTGTTGGTGTGAATCCAGCTCTTCCAAGTAAGGCATTATATTTAGCATTTTGTCACGATCACGAAGAATGTCATTATACAATCCTCGGTTCCCACACTCAAATTAATAGGCGTAATACCTTGGGCCATCTCGCTTATCTCCAAAGAAACCAAAGAATGGTTGTACGGTTGGGATCAACCTTGGATTCTTCTTTCCTAATTTCTTCAAAGAAGATTTCTAGCAATAAATTAACCGCCACCCCATTGTCTACTAGGACTCGGTTTAATCAGATACCATCAAAGAAAGCCTTAATGTACAAAGGCTTGACATGTTGGGTCATGGAATTCGAGGGTATTCAAAAGGATATGAGAGGTTGATGCTCACCTCCTCGCTCGCCAGACTCAACTTCCATAGGAATAACCATTTCAGAGCATCCAAGACCATGCTCACTTGTGATTCCTCACTAGAAACAGAATTGATCCATGTCTTGGTCCTCCCGATCCTCACCAAATTCATGAGGTAGTATATGTACCATGTTGATCGACATAGTGGGAATGAGCCAAACCGATGGTCCGGTTGTACCTTCTTCCCCTCTTGGCTACCTTGTTCAGTGTCTTCAGCAGCATCCTCCATGCTGCATTCTGGTATTTCGTTGATGATCGATCCTTCAAGGATCCTTCTCAACTGCTTTCAACGAAATGTTTGTTCAGCCATGAAGGCTTCGAACATTTCTTCTTCTGCCATTTCCTTCTTTTGGCTCATGCTAATCTCTTCTTCTATTTCACTATCACTTTCCATCAGAGCCTTCTTCAATCCTGCCAAACTGGACTTCTCTCTGGCCTTTAGTTCAGAATGAACTTGGGCCAATTGTTCTCTGCTACAAACCACTTTACTTTGCAGCATCGGTTTTGGAACATGGTCTGACTTCGAAGCTTTCTTTTCTTCTGTCTTAACATGTGAAGAACTCTCTTCACTTTCTTTCAGATTTTGCTAGTACTGAGTGTACCTGCGCTGAATTTTCCTCCTTTGTGATCTGGAGATAACCGGAACCATATTTGGCTCCTTTGTCTTTGGGTGCTTCAGCAATACCCAGTTGTTTGGGGCCACCAAAGGAGGCTTGACCATTCTGCCTGTGATTCCAACATCTCTCTGTCAGTAATTCCCTAGGTTTGTTTTGCATTACAAACCAATGGGACTCGTGCACCCAAGAGCTTACTGATTCAGACGTTGAATCACCCTTTTCCACCTTCGAAACCATCTTCGAAACTGGCCGTGGAGGTAAGTGCTTGGTTCTGGTCTCATGTTTTGAGCTTGATTCTGGCCTTTGTTTGAGATGGCCATTTTCTGTTCTGTGTGAAGTTGATCTGGGAGGCCAATCTTTGGCTTTATTCCCATAACCTGAAATCCTCTCTAATCTTCTTTCAGAATGTTTGCTTTCCATTCTATAGTAGTTAGGTGGCCTAGACTCATACAAGGGCCTTTTACCTTTAGCATTCATTCTGTCAACTGCAGGCTCAACCACCACTGGTCGCTGCCTATCACTAGCCGGGTACGGCCTTTTGTTGTAAGCGTTGGTTGTTCTAGGACGTCTCTGAACATCCTTATAGTATTGCTTCCCATCAATTGGAAGTCCCTTCAACCATTTGTAGCTTAGTCTACACCTTGGACACATCCTTTGCATTACAGCTGCTTCCAAGGAATCGTCGTCCAGTATTTCTTCATCAGAATGTTCCTTCTGTTGTGAGAGACTCTGCCCAACAACTGGTGAACTTCTGGTCTCTTTCTTGGCAGCTGTCTGGTTGGCAATATGCATTTGCACATTGACCTCTTCCAGTTCCTGCAAAGATAGATTCTGAAAATTTGGAACAACCACATTAGCCGCGCTTTCTCCAACTTCGAAACGGGTTATCACAATTCCTATGGCTTTCTCGCTTTTGGTTGGAAACTTCAGCTTCCTTTCCTGATTTGCTCTTGGATCTGCCTCAAAAACAATGCGCTTTTTAGTTGAGTGAGACCAAGAATTATGCCATTTACAAGACACTTTTCCTTTAAGTTCATCAAGAGAAGGCGCTTTACTCCTTTTGGTAACTTAAGGAAATTAGTCGCAAGCAAATGATCGAAAATGTCATCTGCTTTTGTTAAATCGAAGAATACTTTCAGGAAAGTCTTTCTTTTTAAACCGCCGTCGATAGTCGATCCTTATGAATTAATGCTTCACAGACATGTGTTCTTTGCCCACAATCTCTGGCCAGATCAATCTCATAATTGGGATCTCTATAGTATGTCTTATATGAAGCATTGTTTCGATCTTGTTCTTCCTCTAGTAATGCTTCATATCGAGACACCTTATAGGTTAATTCGACCAAATCCTCGAATTCGCTTGAGTCAAACTTCTTCAAGCTCGAACTCTAAACCGCTTTTGAGCCAATCGCATAAATTCGCTCGAAGGATGACTCTACATTTATTTTGAGCCCTTTTAAATCTTGCAATGAATTGAGTAGCCTTTTCTTCGTGCCTTTGACTCAATCTTGCCAAATCGCCATGGATACCTCTGCTCGATTGAAAAATTGGGCATGAAATGCCTCTTCCATCTCATCTGTTGCCAAGTTTGAATGGAACCAGTATAAGGTTGATATACCATACAAACGCTCCCCGCTTAGAGAGTTTGGAAATAATCTCAATTTTATGTAGTCATGATTAGCGAATTCACCACACCGAGCAAATAATCTAGCAATATGCTCTCTCGTTGATTGATTTCAGCCCATAGAATAGGGTGAAATCTGTATTCTAAACCCTCTTGGGTATTCATGCACCCTATCAACCCACTCTGGGTATGGCTTTCTGTATACAGGAGTCTGGACCCCCCGAGCCATTGGTCCATATATCTGCCTAACAATATCAGCAATTTGGTCCCTAGGGACCATATTTTGGGCTTGTCAACCACACTATCGAGGAGCAAACACAGGTTTTGTGGACAAACTTGTGCTGTGGTCCTCTTGGTCCATACAATGGTACATTTGGGATCAAGTTGCCCTGTGGTACAAAGGTTGTTGTTGGGAATGGATAACCCTTTGAGCCTCGCCCTGTGAAAGGACTCGTGAAAGGTGTTGGAATAGGCATTGTGTCCTTCCATTTGTAGTAAACCTTCCAACCCCCGTATAAATTCAAATAAGGGATTATTATAACCCCGGTGCCTGTATGGCTTTAACATGGATTTGCCACCATTCTTATGCCGCTTGTACTTGGCGATCTACCAACTGGTGTGGCTTCACTGGTGAGTACTGTGGTATTTTGGCCTACTGCAGGCCTCGAAATGGGTTCATACCAAGACTGAGGCGATGGTCTTTCATAGTTTTGAGTACTAGTCTGACCATTAATTTGTCCATTAACTTGCATAGGCTGTTTTTCTCTAGCCAATCTTTGTTGATGAACATTTAAAATTTCCTCTGTATGTCTTGCATTTGTTGGTTGGTGGTTGTTCATTCGATCCAAAAAGGATGTTGCCCACCTTTCCATTGTGTTCATTAGCTGTTGTCCCATAGCATCTACCAAGCCATCCCATGGATTTGTTGGCTGAGAAGATGGAATGGTGGATGGTCCAATTCCTTGGTTTCGTCCAATATTATGAACATATGGTTCTTGTCTAGAAGTACTGGTCTGTTCGACCAAAGGTTCTGATAACATAGGAGTTTCCACAGGGTGTGTTTCCACATTCTCCTCTGGATTAGGTATTTCTACCTCTCCTTCTACGCCTTCTTCCAAGCGTTCATTTTCTCCTTGTCGTCTTCGTCTAGCCATTTTAATTAGTCCCACTGGGCGTGCCAAAAAATGTTGGCTTATTTTTCCTACGAAGGAAAATATTATAAATGCGAGCGTGCCAGCAAGGATTGAAAAATCCTTACAGATTAAATTCAAGCCAATTATCAAGCGATTGTGTTGACTGTTCTTTCGCCTCAACGAAAAGGACTTCAAAATTGCCAAAGTGTAGAGAAAAGAAAAATTAAAAGAAGAAAGGGAGATGGAGAAAGACGATTGAGTGAACAATCAAAGTAATAATTACTTACCTCTACTCCTATGCTTCGAAAAGGAAGTGCATGAAAATAAATGCTTCGAAATATAAATCTATGTTAAACTACTCCTAAGATAAGAAAAATGACAAGAAATATTGAAATCAACTGTCTTTGATTTGAGTTCTGGTTTCTTTACAATGTAGCCATGAATGGCTATTTATAGGCAAATATTTGTAGGAAAAAACTTCCAGCAATAACTACCCAATAACCACCTAAAACTACCCACTCTTCCATCTTCATTCTTGTCTTGCCATGTGTCCTTCCACTCATCCACTTTGTCCTTCATATTCTCCATCATCTTTATAACTTCTTTTAACTTCCAAATGAATAAGAGAATGCCACGTGTCCTGCAATTATATAAATAATAAAAATTGCAGATTTATGGTGCTAACATTACCCCCCGCGGCCTTTAAAAATGATGTTTATTTGAATTTTTGAAGGGCCGAACTAAGCACATGATTAATCTAAGCAATAAAATGCTTCGAATAATACCAACAAAGTGCTTCGAATGATGTAATAGCACCAATGAAATGCTTCGAATGAGTATGAAATTATGACTAGATGCCTCGAATGCTAGCTATTATAGACTAGTAACAAGCTTCAAGGTGGTACAAAGGACCAAAATCATCTTTCGAAGTTGAAAGTGCCGAAAGGACAAATTACATCCTTGGAAATATTCGCAAAGCTTCAAGGTTCACAACCACCATTATTGTTTCTTCAAGCATTAATGAAAGATGGAGTGCTTCAAGCTTGCAAAATTATGGCAAAAGGGCCTTCAAGCAACTTTTGGCCAACATTGTGGTTATTCAAATTTTATATGTTCGTTCGTACATAATTAATGAAAATATTAATTTTGTGCTTCGAACCAATTATTAATTCTTCGAAGACACCAAAAACTGTTGTTCTTCGAACCAACTTATCATGCCAAAAATAGGCATTATTCGACAACTAATTAATTGTCATTTTACATATATTTGAAGAGATGTACACATTTCGAAAGTTTTCAAAGCTTTATACAGTTTCGAAGGTGAAGTAATCAACCTTCGAAATAACTCTTGATGTTTCGAATGTATCTTCAAAACTTTATACAGCTTCGAAGGTGAAGTAATCAACCTTCGAAACAACTCTTGATGCTTTGATTGTGTACATACAAATAACTGGCCATCAATTTGAAAAGATAAGCCATTTTCAACCATTTATTTAAATACACAGGCTTTTTCTAGCCAAGTTCATGCATTTTAAATGGTCATCCCTTGTTCTTAGTGTTTCGAACTCATAAGAATAATTTGTTAATTTTATTAGCCACATCATCAGAATTATATTTTGATGTGAACCACAAATCCAAAAAGGATTTTGAACACCAAAAGTCATGGTATAGTGTGACCATGAAAATTCATACTTTTTTACATTTTGAAAAATATCAAAAATTTTGAATTCATGAACAGTGGCTTGTTCATTATTCTTGACCATGTTTGGTTTAAAAACATGACTTTCGCCGAATTGATTTTCATAATTCTTTGGCAAAGTGGGTTGTTTTTCCATGTTAGCCATTAATGGCTTATGAAAATCCCCCATAAGAATGTTATTTTCATGACTCGACTCTCTAAAAATTGGTTTTTGGACCCCCCGAGTCATGTATGAAACATCATTCTTAGCCAAATTTGGCTCAAAAATATGTTCTTTCGTTATGTTAATTTCATAATTTGGCTTTTTAAAAACGGACTCTTGAACCCCCCGAGTCACTAATGAAATCAACTCTTTGCTTTTGCTATTTTCAACCATGGAAAAATTCTGAAAAAATTCACTAATTCCGGCCATTAAGGCCTCAGTTAAAGACTTGATAGTAAGAGTTGATAACTCATCATTCCATTGGCGAATTTCCATATCAAGTTGATGAATTTCTCCAATTAAATGGTGTCTTTTTTCTTCCACCAAATAATATTGTAATGGATGAAAGTTTATTTCATCAAGAAAATGGATCTCTTCTTGAAGATCCAAAATTTTTCTTTCACGCCAATGTATTTCGAATTGACAAGTTCGAATGGCGAAATCCAAATTGTTTGTCATTTCTTACACTTGGTTGTCCCACTGGGCGTGCCAAAAATATATGTTGGCTTTTTGGCTTTTCGAAGGGTATATTTGTAAATGCGAGCGTGCCAGCAAGGATCAATCAGTCCTTACAGAAATTATAATTGCCAATCAATTATCAGGCGACTATGTTTTGGTTCTTTCAGCCTCAATGAAGAGGACTTTTACTGGTGGCTTGACTTTTAGGAGAAATTAAAAGAAATAACAATTAATATGAAGAGCAATTGAAGTATTTTATTAACATAAACACTTACAATTGTCCAAACTCAGCCTTGAGGAAGTTTACAGCAACGGTTTACTTGAATCTACTTGAAAACTACTCCTATGTATTGAAGTACAATGCAGGTATTGAAAGAACAAGTATTTAAAGTACAGGAAAGGTAAAACTGGAAAGGAAAATACGAAGTAAAAACTGGTTTATATGATCTGAGTCTGGGGGTCTTTTCTGGGAACTTCCCTGCTATTTATACTTGTTAGAGATAACCTTCGAACTGTACTTCGAACCGTCGAACTGCTCCTCCATGATCGCTGATCATGTTACCTTAGAAATAGTTCCACTATGCCATCACTTGCAGTTGGACTTCCCTCCTGTTTTTGAATTTGAATATAGGTAACCGTTGAAGCCATGTCACCTTGTATCTCATTCCTGATCTAGTGCTACTCAGACCACTTGAGAACCAATATTTATTGCCACGTGTATGATTGAGATTTAAGATTAAAATCATCTTCCAATAATACCCTCATTCTGCCACGTGTCGAATTGTAATTGGCTTTTACAAAATATGTAGCCAACAGTCACTCTCCTAATATGAGAATTAAATGAGAGCTATGAAATTGGAACTAAAGTTTGCTCAACATCAAAAGTGGGTGATGTCATTGAATCCAGATTTATTGAAAATGAAATAGAGAAACCATTTTCTAATAAACAACGATATTAGGATTCATATGGTAAAATCCTGCAAGCACTGATATGATAATTGATTCTTAGTGTAATTAGAGTCCTACAAAACATATCTCACTTGACAATACCCCAAACTCAGAAAAACCTGGACCCCTGCATCTATGTTCTGTCTTAACCTGTAAATGGCATATATGTGGTTCTTGAAGGTCATAAGTTGGTTATAGATCCTCAAGTTCAAATGTGAAATTCGGATCACTAGCCCAGTTAACCTCTGCATGGAAAATGTGTAAGACCAAAATATAAGAGTGCCCAAGTTTCTGGACGACAAGACAAGTGAAAAGAAAAAAAAAAAAATTTTAAAAAATGAAATATTTAAAAATAGTTAACGTTTTTTATTAAAGGGAAAAAATAGTGAACGTTTTAAAGTTTATTTTAACTTTTTAAATTTTAGAATTAAAAAAAAATTATCTTCTAAGAGGGACCGATAAAGTAAAACATTATGATATTTGTTAATCATCTTAATCACACTTCAGCATCAAAACGACTTGAGAGAGGAGTCTATAACTATAGATGAATATAAACAATAGTGTTATTAAGCTACCAACAATATCTTAAATTAAAATTAGATTTAAGCTCCATCTCAGATTCGAAAAACTCACCAAGAAATGGGTGAGTAAGCATTTTCGACAATACTAGCCCCAACATTTGGTTGTTGGGAAAGCAAAGAAAAATGAAAGAAAACAAAATGATTTTTAAGGTACATTTTTTTTCCCTTTTCAAATTTTTTTTTTTTTTTTGGCTCTGGATTTTTAAGGTAGTTTAAAAACAAACTTCTGGTGCTTCTGATTTTGCATTTGCGAGTCAACTGCAATCAAATTTGTGTGTGCATATATGTTAATTTTGTTTATAACATTCAATTGTCATGCAAGGTTATAACATTCAATTGCCAAATTTCGCACTATTTTTTAAATTGTTGTCTTTGTTTGGTATGGTGTGCGTAAAATTCAGTTTGCATGTATTTAGCTTCTGCCAATTCATCCAAAAGGGAAAACCAGGGGCCTTTTCTCTGGGAAGACCTACAGCATTCTTGAAAAATTACAAATCAAGCCTACATTTCTTCAGTCATTTAGAAGGTAAATTCTTTTAATTTTTTATTTGAACTCTTTTGGATTTAATTTTTTCCTTTTCAACAGAGGTGACTGCTGGATTTTTAAACCTTAATTATCCCCCATGTAAACAGCACCTGTATCCATCATGACTTCATTTTTTCCTGCATCTTTTGTGTGCAATGGTTGATTCACACCGACAGATTTTTGGTTGATTGTAGAGGTGTTTGTTCAGGGGGAGTTGTTACCCATTAGAATTTTAAGTCCTTTTTTCTAATTTATGTATTTTTTTACTACTAGCTTTCTATTGTCACTCTCCTAACATGAGAATTAAATGAGAGCTATGAAATTGGATCTAAAGTTTGCTCAACATCAAAAGTGGGTGATGTCATTGAATCCAGATTTATTGAAAATAAAATAGAGAAACCATTTTCTAATAAACAACGATATTAGGATTCATATGGTAAAATTCTGCAAGCACTGATATGATAATTGATTCTTAGTGTAATTAGAGTCCTACAAAACATATCTCACTTGACAATACCCCAAACTCAGAAAAACCTGGACCCCTGCATCTATGTTCTGTCTTAACCTGTAAATGGCATATATGTGGTTCTTGAAGGTCATAAGTTGGTTATAGATCCTCAAGTTCAAATGTGAAATTCGGATCACTAGCCCAGTTAACCTCTGCATGGAAAATGTGTAAGACCAAAATATAAGAGTGCCCAAGTTTCTGGACGACAAGACAAGTGAAAAGAAAAAAAAAAAATTTTAAAAAATGAAATATTTAAAAATAGTTAACGTTTTTTATTAAAGGGAAAAAATAGTGAACGTTTTAAAGTTTATTTTAACTTTTTAAATTTTAGAATTAAAAAAAAATTATCTTCTAAGAGGGACCGATAAAGTAAAACATTATGATGTTTGTTAATCATCTTAATCACACTTCAGCATCAAAACGACTTGAGAGAGGAGTCTATAACTATAGATGAATATAAACAATAGTGTTATTAAGCTACCAACAATATCTTAAATTAAAATTAGATTTAAGCTCCATCTGTATCTGAAAAACTCACCAAGAAATGGGTGAGTAAGCATTTTCGACAATACTAGCCCCAACATTTGGTTGTTGGGAAAGCAAAGAAAAATGAAAGAAAACAAAATGATTTTTAAGGTACATTTTTTTTCCCTTTTCAAATTTTTTTTTTTTTTTGGCTCTGGATTTTTAAGGTAGTTTAAAAACAAACTTCTGGTGCTTCTGATTTTGCATTTGCGAGTCAACTGCAATCAAATTTGTGTGTGCATATATGTTAATTTTGTTTATAACATTCAATTGTCATGCAAGGTTATAACATTCAATTGCCAAATTTCGGTTACTATTTTTTAAATTGTTGTGCTGTTTGGTATGGTGTGCAGAAAATTCAGGTTTGCATGTATTTAGCTTCCTGGCCAATTCATCCAAAAGGGAAAACCAGGGGCCTTTTCTCTGGGAAGACCTACAGCATTCTTGAAAAATTACAAATCAAGCCTACATTTCTTCAGTCATTTAGAAGGTAAATTCTTTTAATTTTTTATTTGAACTCTTTTGGATTTAATTTTTTCCTTTTCAACAGAGGTGACTGCTGGATTTTTAAACCTTAATTATCCCCCATGTAAACAGCACCTGTATCCATCATGACTTCATTTTTTCCTGCATCTTTTGTGTGCAATGGTTGATTCACACCGACAGATTTTTGGTTGATTGTAGAGGTGTTTGTTCAGGGGGAGTTGTTACCCATTAGAATTTTAAGTCCTTTTTTCTAATTTATGTATTTTTTTACTACTAGCTTTCTATTGTCACTCTCCTAACATGAGAATTAAATGAGAGCTATGAAATTGGATCTAAAGTTTGCTCAACATCAAAAGTGGGTGATGTCATTGAATCCAGATTTATTGAAAATAAAATAGAGAAACCATTTTCTAATAAACAACGATATTAGGATTCATATGGTAAAATTCTGCAAGCACTGATATGATAATTGATTCTTAGTGTAATTAGAGTCCTACAAAACATATCTCACTTGACAATACCCCAAACTCAGAAAAACCTGGACCCCTGCATCTATGTTCTGTCTTAACCTGTAAATGGCATATATGTGGTTCTTGAAGGTCATAAGTTGGTTATAGATCCTCAAGTTCAAATGTGAAATTCGGATCACTAGCCCAGTTAACCTCTGCATGGAAAATGTGTAAGACCAAAATATAAGAGTGCCCAAGTTTCTGGACGACAAGACAAGTGAAAAGAAAAAAAAAAAATTTTTAAAAAATGAAATATTTAAAAATAGTTAACGTTTTTTATTAAAGGGAAAAAATAGTGAACGTTTTAAAGTTTATTTTAACTTTTTAAATTTTAGAATTAAAAAAAAATTATCTTCTAAGAGGGACCGATAAAGTAAAACATTATGATGTTTGTTAATCATCTTAATCACACTTCAGCATCAAAACGACTTGAGAGAGGAGTCTATAACTATAGATGAATATAAACAATAGTGTCATTAAGCTACCAACAATATCTTAAATTAAAATTAGATTTGAGCTTCATCTGTATCTGAAAAACTCACCAAGAAATGGGTGAGTAAGCATTTTCGACAATATTGGCCGCAACATTTGGTTGCTGGAAAAGCAAAGAAAAATGAAAGAAAACAAAATAATTTTTAAGGTAGATTTTTTTTCCCTTTTCAAATTTTTTTTTTTTTGGCTCTGGATTTTTAAGGTAGCTTAAAAACAAACTTCTGGTGTTTCTGATTTTGCATTTGCGAGTCGATTGCAATCAAATTTGTGTGTGCATATATGTTTATTTTGTTTAGAACACTCAATTGTCATGTAAGGTTATAACATTCAATTGCCAAATTTCGGTTACTATTTTTTAAATTGTTGTGCTGTTTGGTATGGTGTGCAGAAAATTCAGGTTTGCATGTATTTAGCATCCTGGCCAATTCATCCAAAAGGGAAAACCAGGGGCCTTTTCTCTTGGAAGACCTACAGCATTCTTGAAAAATTACAAATCAAGCCTACATTTCTTCGGCCATTTAGAAGGTAAATTCTTTTAATTTTTTATTTGAACTCTTTTGGATTTAATTTTTTCCTTTTCAATGGAGGTGACTGCTGGATTTTTAAACCTTAATTATCTCCTATGTAAACAGCACCTGTATCCATCATGACTTCATTTTTTCCTACATCTTTTGTGTGCAATGGTTGCTTCACACCGGCAGATTTTTGGCTGATTGTAGAGGTGTTTGTTCAGGGGGAGTTGTTACCCATTAGAATTTTAAGTCCTTTTTTTTAATTTATGTATTTTTTTACTGCTAGCTTTCTATTGTCACTCTTCTAACATGAGAATTAAATGAGAGCTATGAAATTGGATCTAAAGTTTGCTCAACATCAAAAGTGGGTGATGTCATTGAATCCAGATTTATTGAATTTGTAATCACAACTGTCTTGAGTTATTTGAATTAATTATATGTTATATTTGATTTATATTGTGTTTGCATTAATTAAAATAAACTTATAATGCTAAGGACATATTCCCTCAAGCATTTAGAAGTCAGTTTAGATTTACACAGTAAATCAATTTTCTGAGGAAGGTAATTTTCCTACGTAAGGATCACTTCATCACCCATGAAGAACTTAGGTCGAGTCTTAATATCCTATTTCATCTAATATGTGAGGCTATCAAGTAGTAACATATATATCCAGTTTGCCTAATGTTCCTTAATCATAAATTGTTTTCATTTTAATTTTGATTTAGTTTATTGTGTATGATCTTTCCTTTTTAATTTTTGTTTGAACCCTTTACTAATTTTACCTAATTTATATATTGGCAATTTGTTCTTCAAGACTCAATCTTTCGTTTGTAAAGATTTTATCTGATCGGAATTTGGATTTCAATTCATCTGCAATCTATGATTTTGTCGGTGAAAGTGGCGTTATTAAATTTATTTATTTATTTAATTTTGTTGTTTTAATTATCAATTTGATTCACTTTATAGTTTCTTACGTTGGTTTGACATCGATTATTGATTCACATGATTAGGGTTTTGCTACCTTTGTTGAGATATGTTCTTCCATTTTTTTTTTTAAAATAGGGAATTGATTTTTTAAGATTTTGTCTCTGCTTAGTTTTAGTTAAATGTGAATTGGGATTTCTGAGATGAAAAGTTATTGTGGATTTGTTGAATAATGTGATATGGGTATTGAAATGATATATTTATTGTAAGATCTTTTGCTTATATGCATTCATCTTTGCCCTGCAGCCGAGATTTTTTGCAGCTACAGGTTCAAACAGGGGCCTCCGATTCCTCTGGACAATCACAAACCTTTGCCAATTTTAAAGAGTTGCAACCTCTCTTTGGGTCATTTAGAAGGTAGATTTTTTTTCTCCCTTCTATCCATAGTAGCGTCCATTCTATCCAGCAATGTACTCAGGCTCTAAATCTTTTAGTGTTGTGATGTATTTCTATACAAGAACATGAAATGCTCACCTTTTCCGAGCTACTTCCAAGTCCTCCTCTTTATAGTTAAAAGCTTCATCAAACCCAAATTTGTTCTTCAACAGATCAACCTTGGTTGAAAAATAGTAAAAGAGATAAACAGAAGAAAAAGAAAAAAAAAAAAAAAAAAAAAGAAGAAGAAGAAGAGAGTCAGTGACTATACCTTTTCATTTTTTTTTTTATTGGCTCTGGATTTTTAAGGTAGTTTAAAAACAAACTTTTGGTGTTTCTGAATTTGCATTTCCGGGAGTACATAATGAAAAATCTAGAAACCCTAGATGTTGATTTGTGATTATGTACCAATTTTAAGCAAAATATAACAATCCCAATCAAACAATAAAAGACAAATCGACACAACGATTTTATGTAGAAAAATCACAATTGGACACCTCCAACTGTGATTAAAAAACCATGGGCAACAGCCACAAAACAATCCATTAAGAAGATTTAAAGAAATTACACAGGTATATTCTCAATTACCTAGCGAATCCACGCCTAATTGAATTAACCTCTATGTGCCTCTTCCAACCCCGTCTTCACCTTGGAATTGTCTTTACGATGAGCCACTCCAGAATCCACCGAAACTTCAGGCTCGAATTCTTCAGAATCTACCGAAGAACAACACTCTTTCTCTCTTGTGTATAACAAACAAAACCTTTGACGTACTCTCTTTAAACCATGAGTTGAATACTCAATAAAACATCAAAGAAAACTAACAAAATATCCCCAGATATAAATCTTAAGAACCAAAAAGAAGATCTGGAGGAATTAAATAGTTTTGGGAGAAAACTAACTATTTATAGAAAATCCAAAAGTAATCCTAGTTTTGGAAGAAATCCAATTACTTATAGAAATCCAAAACTAATCCTAGTTTTGGAAGAAAATCAACTTCTTATAGAAATCATTGTCAAACAGGATTGCCAATAATAAAACCTAACAATCTCCCCCTTTGGCAATGCCGTGACAAAACACACCTAACAAATAAAATCCTAATCATCCCAACCCATTACAGCCAACAAAAGCCAACTTCAACAGAATCCAACTTCTTACTCAAAAACATGATCTGCAAAACATATTAGTGCCACAATCTCCAAAACAACTATTAGTCCCACAAGAGTATATGAAAAAGCAATAAACATATGGCTAGATTATCTTGAAACATTTGAAGCATGAGATGGAAAACATTAATAGAAGTGACTTGGAGATTTTAAGAACATGTAACATGAAAAGATGAAAACTAAAACACATGCACCCAACAACATTACTCCCCCTAAGACATATGCACCAAACTCCCATATACTAAAAACAATAAACAAGAAGAAAACGACAAACAATAATATGGTGGAGCAAACAGAGAATTTCAGATTTATATCTTAAAACACACAAGATTATCCAAGAAGCACAATTACTTGAAAACACAATGTGCACAGCCTCTAGAAGATTCCTCATAAAAGAAAGTGATGCATTATGAGAAAAGCATAGATCCCATGATAAAAGTGTGTGTGTGACTCTTGAAGTTCGACAAACACAAGATTCAAATCCTAGTAGTGATATGAAAGCTGGACCTCCGACAAGGGAATCTAAGCACAACTAAGGAAAGTCAAACCACTAGGAATCAAGGGGTATTTGGTGAGTAAAGGCGGAGGCTCCCCCTCAATCAATGAATCCTTTATTTTTTCCCTTTTTTTCACATCTTTTTCTTTTCTTTCTTTTGCACATTTTTTTTTTGTTCCTTTCTTTTGCACATTTTTTCTTTCTTTTGCACACTCATTGGTGGCTGTCACGCTCAAGAGTATGGAAACCGAACCAGAGAAACATGGATATAATAAGGATGGCCTGGTTGGTGACTCTGAGGTAGCCTTTTCCTCATGCCTGGACTACAAAGAACAGAGGGGAAAGCCATGGAGATGCAAAAAGATGGAAAGTGGTTAAGAGACTCAACATCACCCATGATGTGCTAGTATAGGTCAATTCCTCTAAAAAAACAAAAGATACCATGCTGGAAGTCCATGGAAAAAAATAATCACTAAGGCGAAAGACTTCGATATTTGCTAATCCAAGAGTGTGTACAGAATGAGACATACTAATCAAAAACACACACTCCAAAATGAATAATGACCACAAAAAGCACACACATATTAACATGTAATGGATATTCTTATCAATTCCAATATGCACCAAAAACCACTCAAAAATTTCATGCTTGCAAAACTATACTAAGAAAATCTTTTTGGATATTTTTTTTTTCATTTTTTTTTTCTTTTTCTAAACAGAGCAAGACATAAAACGAACATGCACACATATTTTTTTTTCATTAAAAAAAAACACACAGAAACCCAAAAACTAAAACAAATTAACAAATTAACACAAGTCAAGTTTTCTCACCCAAACCACTTTAGTATAAACAAAGTTGTGAGCATTGCGGTTCTTGGGTGGTGTCTTGACATTGTGGTTCCCTTTGTTTTCAATGGGAACCCGTCTTGACTTGGTTTCCAACTTCTTATTTTTAGGTCTAGGCAAATACACTCTCCCATGCAACTTATAACAATAAGGGCGAATATGACCATGTACACCACAATGATGACAAATAAAAACAGGGTGTACCTTCTTTTTTTTTACCTTACCAACTCTAGGAAGTTTGAGAAGTCCATCCTCATGTTGAAGTTTTTGTTCTCCTTTTCCTTGAGTTCTTGTATCATGAGATCTAGATGCACTCTGTTTTTGCTCTTTGTT
Source organism: Camellia lanceoleosa (assembly GCA_025200525.1). Taxonomy (NCBI): domain Eukaryota; kingdom Viridiplantae; phylum Streptophyta; class Magnoliopsida; order Ericales; family Theaceae; genus Camellia; species Camellia lanceoleosa. The sequence goes on along the minus strand of CM045764.1, from coordinate 124,101,465 downwards.
ATCACCAAAGCTAATGCCACTCTTGTCAGAACAAATTTGTTGAGACCCAATGATATTGTCCAAAGTCTTTGATTCTCTGTTCCAAAGACCAATGGTTGCCATAGCACACTTGAGTTCTTCCTCTTTCTTGATCATTAGTTCTTCCAAAGCAACTTGAGACATCTCAAGAGATTCAATCTTTTCTTCATATGTTGTATAAATTTGTTGTAGCTCATTCCTCTCTGTCTCACAAGTCAAGAGTTTTGCACAAAGAGCTTGTCGATCATTAGCTATCTTGATGGCATCAATCCTAACCTCAAAAATCTCTTCCTTTAGTTTGACATTCTCACTTTCACATGCTTTGAGTTTCGTTGTGAGTTTGTCATTTAATTTGAATAACTTAAGAGACTCCTTATACAACTTTTTATAAGCTTGCTCAAGCTCTTCATCCTCACGAATTGAATCCATTATCACAAATCAAACAAGATCTCGTTCTAAAAGAATTTTTTTAAAAAAAAATAGAACGACCCGCTCTGATACCAATTGAAAAATCTAGAAACCCTAAATGTTGATTTGTGATTATGTACCAATTTTAAGCAGAATATAACAATCCCAATCAAACAATAAAAGACAAATCGACACAACGATTTTACGTGGAAAAACCACAATTGGACACCTCCAACTGTGATTAAAAAACCACGGGCAACGGCCACAAAACAATCCATTGAGAAGATTTAAAGGAATTATACAGGTATACTCTCAATTACCTAGCGAATCCACGCCTAATTGAACCAACCTCTATGTGCCTCTTCCAACCCCGTCTTCACCTCGGAATTGTCTTTACGATGAGCCACTCCAGAATCCACTGAAACTTCAGGCTCGAGTTCTTCAGAATCCACCGAAGAACAACTCTCTCTCTCTTGTGTATAACAAACAAAACCTTTGATGTACTCTCTTTAAACTATGAGTTGAATACTCAATAAAACATCAAAGAAAACTAACAAAATATCCCCAGATATAAACCTTAAGAACCAAAAAGAAGATCTAGAGGAATTAAATAGTTTTGGGAGAAAACCAACTATTTATAGAAAATCCAAAAGTAATCCTAGTTTTGGAAGAAATCCAATTACTTATAGAAATCCGAAACTAATCCTAGTTTTGGAAGAAAATCAACTTCTTATAGAAATCCTTGTCAAACGGGATTGCCAATAATAAAACCTAACACATAACATAGTTTTTGTGCAATCAAATTTGTATGTGCATAAATTCTACTACGGAGGTGGTCATGTGTAGTCATGTTGATCCTAACAAAGCCATAAATCTCGGTCTCATATACGACATGAAAGTCACAGACTATGTCAAATTTTTTTGCTCCATGGGCTATAATGACACTGCCATCAGCTCAATAACCAGGGATAGAAGCCCATGCCAAAGAACACCGAACTTCCTTTTAAACCTTAATCTGCTATCTATCTCTATTCCAGAGCTGAAGCATACTGTGACAGTGTCAATAACAGTCACAAACGTTGGTCCGATATTATCTTTCTATGTTGCTCGCGTTGAAGCTCCCCCGGGCATAAATGTGACGGTTGAGCCCTCGATTTTGTTTTTCAATTTTACAACAAAGATGCTCGAGTTCAAGGTAACATTTTGCTCTCAACTGAGAGTTCAAGGAAGATATACATTTGGAAATCTGTATTGGGAAGATGGTTTACATGTAGTAAGGATACCATTGATAGTTCGACCTGTCATTGAATATTTTTATTCTGAAACATGATCACAGACTATATCATCTTCTTTTTTCTTTTTTTCTTCTTTTTTCTTTTTCATATTATTTAGTTTTTTATAAGAAAAATAACATTGATTTGAGTTCATTTTGCAAAGCAATAAAATGCTATAATTGCTAAGCAGAAGATGGAAAAGCCAATGATGCCATGACTGGGAATTATCAGATTGTTTGTCATAGTTTATACTGTAAAAAATGTGATTTATGTGTGCGCGCGCACGTGCACGTTTGAGATGTTCTTATCTGTTCAAATAATCTTTGTATGTTGGAATAAGGTTGCTGTTTTTATCATATTCCAGGTTATGTATTTCTTTTTACCTTTTCACATAGTGGTAATCGTCTCTTTACTTATATGCTTTTATTTTTATTTTTCTTCTTCTTTTATTTCTATTTTTATTTTTTATTTTTTATATTAAAAAAAATGGGATTTGTGCATTTTAATCTTAATATTATTTAAAGTTTGGTAGGCTTATATGCCACCAAACTGGGTTCCATTTAAAAAAAAAAAAAATTGGTGGGTTTGGATTCGGATCAACATTCTTTATTTGTTTATAGATTTTTAAATTAAATGTTTAAATTTAGGGAATCACTGTTCTCTATTGGGATAGTAATCCCATTAAATATGTTATTATACACTTGAGCCACACCAAATCACAGAAATATCCACGAATCCCATTTTGATTTATGGGTAGAAAATTGGTGGGTTTGGCGTTTTCCACCCATAAATCACAATACCGGCCCGAAATGGAGTACTTGGGTTATGTGTAGAATTGTGGATACTTTTCTCAAGGTTTCAATTATTTTTCCGAGTATCACTGTAATTTTCCCAACATGAGAGTTAGGCTACACTACACTACCCAAAAAAATAAATTTGAATAATTTGAGATGTTCTAATTTGTTCAAACACGCGTCTATTGTTGTGGAACTTTTCTCCAACATGTAACCTTCTGATGAAAACAATTTTGTTGAATGATAGGATTTATGTGTGTGCGTTGTATTTTTTGTAATCAATTTCTTAGTCTCTACTATTTCTACATTTAAATGATGAGCTTATTTGAGATTCTACTACTCTCTCTCTCTTACCCAATTCGAAAACATCATCTCCAGAACAAAATGATTATGTAGTTTTCTCTGTATGGTATATTTTTATTTGGTATTTTTCCATTTTTTTTTCTCCTATTAAATTTTTTTTTGTCCTATTAAATAGTGTTGGGATTAAATTTAAATTTAATCCGTGTTGGGATTAAATTTAAATTTAAACAGTGTTAGGATTAAATATATTTTTATAACTGCATTTTAATCTTAATATTATTTACACTGTACCTTTAGGCACGGGCATACGCTAGTATATAAATAAGGAAGGAAAATATACATTTGAACATAAAAAAGATAATAATATTATTTCTCTATTCATATAACTAAATTAAATTATTGATGAAAAGTGATAGTATTATTTGAATTACAACTTTAAAGGAACTAAATATAATTATATCAAAAATTATAAAACTTATTATATATATTTTTTATGAAGATCAATGCAATTTATACTTCTTTTCCCCTCCTTGGCTTATTTATTAAAGTTAAATATTAAATTTTATTATTCATGGTGGAACCCATGGTGAGCATTATTGAATAAGGGAGTTTGTTTTGTTTTGTTTTGTTTTTATTTTTGTTTTTTTTCACACTAGTATAGAAGTTTAATTATATATATTTTGCTTTGTTATAACAATTTATTTATTAATTTATCATAACTCGCTGAGGCTATATTATATCATGCACCTTGTCTCTTATTTAAATGGATCTGGAGTCCGGTTTTGAGTTCTGAATGTGCACATACACAAATTTGTGAGCACCAAAATTATAGTCAGAAGTGTTTAAAAACCTGTCTTTGCCTTTGTTGCTTTCCTACTAGCAAGTGTTGTTTTATTTGTTTCTTTTGATCTCTCTTTATTTGTGAGCACCAACGCTGTGTTTGTTCCAAGAAATTAGCATAAATGGCAACCGGTAGTAGTACCAATACTTTCAAAGAAGAGCAAGTTGAGAAAAACATGGAACGACTCCTTCAGAAATGGAATCCCCCAAAGGTCCCCGTGTACAATGTCTACCACAGAAGAGGAATCTTTGAGTTCAAACGAGAAAAGTACGAAATCAAAAAACTAGAAAATACAGTCTTCATCCGAGGTGAATTCGAGGAGTTTCAATTGCTCGAAAAACGAGCAATAGAAGAACATAGGAGGAAGTACATTTTTCTCCATTTTGGGTTAGTACAAGTAGCTGTGAAGCCACTGACTGCAACTGGATTAAAGAGCTCCGTGCTAGTCTGTCTGCGTGATCGTCGCTTCCTTTACTTCAAAGATTCTCTGGTAGCTGTTGCTCAGTCTAAGTTGAGTGATGGCCCAATTTATTTTAATTGCTATCCAAATCACCCGGTGTCTTTATCGGACCCACATATCCTTCACACCATAAACCTGAGCATCAAAACTGATGATTTACCGGAAGGGTCAGTAACAGCGGATCATATTGCTGTTTCTTACAAGGTTTATTACAGAGTATCCAATAACTGTATGTACGTATCCAAAGTGTCTCTCTCTGTAGGCAAAACCACTTTTGTAGAGACCAATCTGCTGAGAAACGATAAGGTCAGTGTTTTCAAGACAATGGAGTGTGATTCGTTTCAAGTCCCAGAAAGATGGAATGTGAGAGAGAATGAGTGATCGAGCCGAGCAGAGGAGCAGTTAGGCCACTGGTGGATGATGATGAATGAAGAATATTTTTGGAAAACTCTAGTGCGTGTGTATTCTGTTTGCAGTATGTAAGACATTAGTCCAGTATTGCTATATCTGTATGTATGTGTAGTATGAGCTCTCTGTTGGTTTTTGTTGAGTATAATATTGCTGTGTATTTGTTGGTATCAACTCTTTGGTGTTGCATGTTAAAATATCACCAATGCTAGGTATTATGAAAAAAATTTTATAAAAATAATTATGAAAGTTTTGTGACATTTAGATTATACAAAGAATAAAGCACTACACATTAATTAAGGTAATCCAAAGATCATAAAATTTTTATGATCATTTTCATAAAAAATTTTTCATGATCCCTAATTTTTTTCCAAAATATTATAGTGTATTATCACATGTGATATTAGGTGAATATTTTTATCTTACTCCAAGTCGCCATCACCACCATCAGATATGATATTAGTGGACATTCATTGTCTTTGACTAATCTAATTATGTAGTTAACATCATTATTGTGATATAAAATTTCTCATTATTGGTAAAATACTAACATAAAATGTCATTGTTATATATAAATATTTAACACTGCATTGTACTATCAAAATCTTAGGGGAAAAAAAAAATTAAAACATGGATGTGTGAAAAATTTATTTGTCGGGGGTGAAATTTTGTTCGTATCTATCAGATTTTTTAAATAAAAAATTTCATTTCATATGATAAAGTTGCAATATATCATCATAATATAAAAATGATCAGTTTTATAATTCTTGCTAATCATTTTTGTGATTAGAAAATCTAAATTTATTAATGTAAATCTTTTATATAATGTGTGGCACTATCCTCACATGATAAAGAAAACTCATAATTTTTACCATCACAGGTTAAACCAAACCAGAAAAGATGACCACCTAAAATCCAACTAGTCACCACTGAGAATCACATGATAAAGAAAACTCATAATTTTAACCTAGTCAAAAGCCCAAGTCCAGCCTCCACTAAAAATCACCACCTAAAATCCAACTAGTCACATCAGGTAATCGGTGGTCAAACTTCTTATTTATCATAAGGGTAAATCACACTGAGAATCTCTTGAGTTTGGGAGAAATTTTATTTTAATTTTTGTTATATTAATTTTAATAATTTAAATTTTAAATTTTATTATAATGCAATCTCTTCATCATGTCATTGGCATTTTGAAAGAAAAAAAATCATGTACAAAATTAGATAAATCAATGTGAAACGCAAAGGAAATTATTGAGATCACTAATATATTCATTACACTAGTAATTTTTATAACTTATTTTAAATTTTACTTTTATGTCTCTAATTTTATGTTCAAAATTTTAACATAAGTGATAAACAAAGCATATTATAATAAAATAAAATAAAATTTTAAAATTACAATGACTAATTATAAAATTTACCTTACCAAAATTTACAAACTCCTCATGGTTTAACATATGATTAAACCGATGGATGGTATTCTTTTTGGAACATTTCATGTAGTGGAAGACACATAATCACGTACAGTCAAATATATAAAGTTGCTTTTAGAAAAGATAAAGTAGCTTTTAGAAAAGAAAAAGTAGATGGTAAAGAAAGAAGAAGTGCACCCTATTCTGAAAAAAATTTCCAATGGAGTTGGGCTTTATTTTCGTTTAAATCATAGACTGGGAGTTGTTCCACAAGTCTGTTTTAATAATTTAAATTTAAATTTTATAAAAAAAATTATATAAATTTATAAAAATATATATTAAGTAAATAATAATAAGTTATTCAATTTATTACTAAAAAATTAAATGAATTATAATTATCAAATTCGGCTGAATTTTTTTCAAAAACCCAACAAAAAATGAATGAACATATCAAAAATTTAAAAAGGTGATGGTCCAATTAGGTTCAACCCATCGGAGATTCGTTGGGTCATAGTTGCACCGAACTGTTATCCTTCCATTGCTGAAAGTGAGAGGTTATCGTTGCTCTTTGAGGCCAGCCTAACGCAGTACCCTCCACTTTAGTAACCACACAACCCCAAACCTTCGCTTGGCCCGCATGGTTCAAGCTCTCAACTTGGACAGGACAGCCCAGCAAATTAGCAATCACAAGCCCTGCCCTTTGGGCTGAACCCATGTTCCATCACTCTGTTGCCCCCACTTGGGTTACAGGCTAACATTGCTAAGCCCGGCGATTAATTAACCATTTTACACTCCTTATAAAATAAATAGATTCTCTCCACTTTAGCGATGTGGGACTTAATTACTATGTGTAAGACACTTTTTAATTGAATCATATATTTGATGTGAGTGACTCTCTCTCTCTCTCAATCCTACCTTAAAACTCATTTTAGACAAATGAAATCTTTTTTTTCTATGAGTAGCGGATTGAATTGTATTAATCTAAAAATAAAAAATGGAGCCATTTTAGAACTAAGCAATACTGGAAATGCAAATGAAGTAATGCAGCACAATTGTAATTTTTGAAACTCGGGAAAAATGTATTTTTGGAAACAATCTATTATGTTGGTTTACTATATATATCCAAAGTGGGCGCGGGTCGGTTACGGTCACAGAACTTTTAATCTGCAATCCGTCCGCCAGATTGGCGGATTGGAGAAGATCAATCCGCATCCGTTCATCAATCCGACGAATGTGGATTGAGCGGATTAGCGGATGGATATAAATCGGTTTGATGGTTTAAAATTTTATAAATTTTCAACATAATTCAACTTGTGCACTTCCTCAAAAAAAAAAAAAAAAAAGTATTACAGTCAATGACTTAAAAAAGTATTACAATCACTGCATGCCTCATCCAAAGAAAGAAAGTTTGAAATTTTAGAATATTACAATCACTGCATGCCTTATCCACATATTACAATTACAACATGCCTCATCCACATAAAATATTACATAAAGTATTACAATATGTGGTTCTTAAAATATAAAAATAATTCAAACTACCAAAACCATAAACAAAGCAGTAGTAGAGATTGTATACCCTTGTATTGTTACATCTATATCTATTTTGAAAACAAAAACCAACCAGCATATATCATCTTTTTTAATTTATTATTTTTAGAGTTAGATTTAAAAATCAAAAAATATATTCAAGTTGAAAACTCTTTTTTAATTGAAAACTCAAATAGGATATCTAAACAAATTGAAAACACAAAATCTTACAAATTACTAGGGTGCTCGCGGTTCGGCAATTTGGTTGCGGCCAAAGTAACCTTAAATCTACCATTCGTCCAAAACTAGGCGGATTTGAAAAAATCAATTCGCAACCGTCCACTCGTCATCACGCATCCGTCCAAAATGCGGCGGATTAGTTTGGTTCGGTCGGTTTGGGGGAATCAGTATATCCGCTACTCACCCCTACCCCAAACCCATCCAAAGTGAAGTTTACGCTTTGTGTAGAATATGGTGTGTTCTTAAATGCTCGAGTTTAGAAAAACTAAATATGGTTTTGTAAATGAATAATATTATATGCACTAATTAGTATATTAACTAGTATACCAATTGATGATGTGACATAATTTAAAAGGTTTTTGGTATTTGTAATATGTATCACTACAAGAAAAGTGGGTTTAAAAGACAGAACTTTTTTGCGGCGGCACATTTGCCATCGCAAAAAATGACTTTTTGCAACGGCACAGTTTGCCGTCGCAAAAAATGTGACCTTTTGAGACTGCACAACTTGCCGTCGCAAAAAATAGAGTATTTGCGACGGCATAAAATGCTGTCGCGAAAAATGAGAGTATTTGTGATGGCAGAAATTACTATCGCAAAAAAATAGAGTTTTTGCGACAGTACCAACTACAGTCGCAAAAAAGAAAAGAAGAGTTTTTTGTGACCGTAATATGTACCGTTGCACACCAAAAAAAAAGTAAAAAAAATATATATATATATATTGTGGCTTTGAGACGGCTTCATATATATATAGTCACAAAATGGTATACATAAATGCAACGGTATTTTTCTGTCACAAAAAAAAAAAAAAAACAATGTTGTCTTACTCTTTTGAATATTTCTCTTTTCACTCATTTTTTCATCTTCCTATCTCTCTGTCTCTATTTCTGTCTCTCTCTCTTACATTCATCACTCTTCTCTGTCTGTCTGTTTCTCTTTTTCTTTCTGTGTCTCTGTCTCTCTTCTTTTTCTCTCTCTCACTTATCACTCTTCTCTGTCTGTCTGTCTCTCTCTCTTTCTCTCTATCTCTCTCATCTCTCTCTGTTTCTCTCGCGTTTATCTCTTTTCGCTCTTTTTGCTCTCTTTTTTCTCTTTCTCTTTGTTTATATCTTTTCACTCATTTTTTCATCTTCCTCTCTCTCTTCTATTTCTCTCTCTCACTCATCACTCTTCTCTCTTTGTCTATCTGTCTCTCTCTCTCTCTCTCTTTCTGTGTCTCTCACTCATCTATCTCTTCTCTCATCTCTTTTCTCTCCGGTCTCTTTCGCTCATCTCTCTTCTCTCTATCTCTTTCATCTCTCATCTCTCTCTGTCTCCCTCGTTCATCTCTCTTCTCTCTATGTCTCTCTCGCTCATCTCTCTTCTTTCTATCTATGTCTCTCTGTCTCTCTCGTTCATCTCTCTTATCTCTTTGTCTTTTTTTCTATCTCACTCTCTATCTCTTTATCTTTTTGCCTCTCTCTCTCTCTCTCCCCACCACTGTGTTTACGTTGCTCACTCTCTCCTTTCCGTCTTCTCTATTTACTAAGCACCCTCTCAATTTACTATCCACTACAAGAAAATGCATTTTTAGCGACCACTTTGTCTCTCTCTCGCTCATCACTCTGTCTCTCTACCTCTATCTCTCTCACTCTCTCACTCTCTCCTCTATCTATCTCTCACTCATCTCTCTCTCTCTCACCACCCATCTCCTCTACCACCTTCACCACTACTACAAACACCATTCCACTACCACCATTACTACAACTATTGCCACTTCACCTCTACGACTACTATTACCACTACCATTGCCACCACTCCACTACCACCACTACCACTACTGCCACTGCTACTACCATTACCTCTCATTCACCCTTGCCACTCCATCTACTCTATCACTACCACAACTTCACCGCTAATCTCCTTCGCCATCACCACCACCACCACTATTATCTCTTATCCATCACCTTCACCACTACTACTGCTCCCTCTCCTCTATCACAAAAAATTAGTTCATGATTTTTAATAACAAAAAAAAAATGGGCCGTAGAAAAATATTTTTCATTGACTACAGAAAATTATCTTTTATTTTAGTGGAAAATATTTTTCATTAAAATATTACCCCTACTTCTACCAAATAAAAAATAATAATATTTTTTTTCATTAAAATAAAAATGAAACAAATAAATTTTCAATCTTAGTAACTAAAAACAAAAAAAAGAAATTTTTTTAAAAAAATTCATTAACTATAAAAAAATATATATTTTAACAAAAAATAAAAAAATTTCGCAAAAAAAATAAAAATAAACGGCGTTATTTTGTTATTTAAATTTCATTTGTGACTAAAAAAAGAAAATTTTTTTTATTCCCGCCCTTTTTTTTCCATTTTTTTATTTTTTATTCCCGTCCCACCATTCCCCCCTCCCAAAAAAACAAAAAATCCCCAATCTCAAACCCCTCTCTCTCTCGATCGACGGCGAGCGGCGGAGGAGCAGCGTCGTCATCGTCGTCGGAGCAGCGTCGGCCTCTTCCGCCACCTCGACATCTCTTGTGTCTTTCTTTTTTTACACTTTACTCATCTCTCTCTCTCTCTCTCTCTCTCTCTCTCTCTCTCTCTCATGCCCTAGGTTTTGATCCCATCAAGAAATAAGAAGAGACTTGCTCGTATTATTTCTTTCTTCTCTTGTTTAATGCCAATGTCCGATAATTTTTTTACTCCAGGCATCCATTTTCCATAACCTCAGCCCCTAGTGATGACTATCTTAACATTCACATCCGCCAACTAGGTGACTGGACACAAGAGCTTAAAAGGGTATTCTCAAAGGCATGTGAGCCTCCGGTTGGTGGGAAGAGTGGGCTACTCAGAGCTGATGAAACAACAAAAAATAGGTATATTTAATTTCTGAGTTCATTTGGTTTCTCATATTTTTTTCCCCTTTTGCTTACTGTTTCAGATGTTCAAATAAATTGGTATCTGAATTTTTGCCCTGGATAACAGTTTGCCAAAGCTTTTGATAGACGGGCCTTATGGAACGCCAGCACAAGATTATCAAAAATATGATGTCCGGCTACTTGTTGGTCTTGGGATTGGAGCAACACCTTTTATCAGTATATTAAAAGACTTGCTCATCAACATTGTCAAAATGGAGGAGCACGCTGTAAGTAACTTAAACCTCACCGCTTCCATTAGAGAACTTCAATTACCTATTTGTATTCACAACTTGCCAACATGGTCGGTTTGATTGCTATAATTTTTCAAAACATATTACTTGACACTCTCGATACTGCTACAATGCAATTGATACTACTATTTAAAGCCTTGCATATGATATTACATATCGAATCTTCAACCATGATTTCTTTTTTTTTTTGGGTGAATACAACCATGATTTCTTACTTTCCAGGAATCAGTCTCAGACTTCAGCAGAGTCTCAGATCAGAGTATTGGGGCTACTGATGATTCTTCCTCTGTCAGTAAGGGGAATCCAAAACGAAAGAAAACTTTAAAGACAACAAATGCTTACTTCTACTGGGTAACTAGGGAGCAAGGCTTATTTGATTGGTTCAAAGGTGTCATGAACGAAGTTGCTGAACTCGATCAAAGGGTAACAGTAACATGAAATGTGTTGAGGACCTCCCATTTGCAATTCAATGTTTTAGAAGTTTATTTATTGTTATAGTTTTAAATTTTCGATTTCAGGGTGTCATTGAGATGCATAATTACTTGACCCGTGTTTATAAAGAAGGAGATGCTAGATCAGCCCTCATCACCATGGTCCAAGCAGTAAACCATGCTAAGAATGGGGTTGATATTGTATCCGGCACTAGGGTAAGATTGATCTCTTTCTGTCCTCTCTATTGTCTTCTTATACAACACCTCCTTAAGTCATTTACATATTGGATGTTTCCATCATATGATTTGGTTGGTATGCTACCCTCTAGATGGCTAGGTATCATCTGTCTCAACAAATTTCTGTTTTCCTATTCTAATATACTCATAATAGTTAAATCATATAAAAAATTTTAGTCATGAAAATCTTGGAACATGACTAAATGACTGAGTCAATTGAGACAAACGAACCACAAAATATAGAATGCAAATGGTTTGTTTATGCATGATATTTGTTTTTGAAAATGGATACAAGAGGTGATTAGAAGTGCATTAAATATATAATTTGATGTCATAAAATTTTAAAATATGAAAATTTTAAGCCATAATCATGTAATTATAAGTACATTAGAGACATTACAAATTGATCCCATCAAACGTGTTGTTGGGGGTTAAAAATCTTCCTTGCTTGTTCTTAGGTCTTTTATTTCATTTTTTTTAATTGTCATCTTATTTAAAGGTTGTATATTAACCTCAATTTGATGAATAAAGGGTTATAGTTACAACATTAGAAAGAACTATGTTTTTAATAAGTCCATTTTGAGTAGTGTATAAAAATTTGATTCTTACAAAAGAGAATTTGGAGCTTGCTTAACCACAAATTAACATAGTTATGGAACTCCACGAATAAAATACCTGTTGTATATAGGTCTAGAGGTTTACATTTTGTTTTGTAGCATATAGCTCAGTCTAGGATATATCTACACCTTTATGTGTACAAACATAATATATGCGCATGTGCCAATTAATTGAAGGATGATGAACTTTTGTATAGATACTAGAAGGCTGACATTTCTTTGAAGGTGTCGTAACTTATTTCCATTGCTTAATTTTCTCAGAAATGCATCTGTTCTCATTATTGATTGAGATATTTAATTATCCATGTGGGATTTGATGACTAACAAAAAAAAATGTTGTATTTGATGTTGTTGGGAGTTAGAGCCAGATTTTAGATATAATTTTTATGTTTTTTTGTATTTGATGCTATAGTAGTTAAATTTTTATTTTTGTAGTTGATTGAGATGTTTAATTATCCATGTGGAATTTGATGACTAACAAAAAAAATGTTGTATTTGATGCTATAGTAGTTAAATTTTTATGTTTTTTTGTAATTAACATTAACACATAATTATATTGTCATTAATTATTTTTATTTTTATTTTCCAGATATTTCCCATGTAGGAGTGTGCTTCTTGTGGAATGCATGCCTGTAGAGAATGTGGCTAACTCTTGTTTTTGTTATCTACGAAGAATGATGAGAAAAACATTTAATTTTGGTTTATGTTATTTTGAATTATGAACAAAATCATGTATTTAAACATTATATATGTATTATGGAACATTATGTAGTGGGATAATTTTGTTGATGTGTAATTATGAAAGGAAGAATATTTTATTATGGAGAAATTGTTATTTTTATACAGAAATTTTTGTATTATTATGCAATTATTATGGAGAAATTTTAATATTTTTAATAATTTTATTGTAGGTTTTTTTTTTTTTTTTTTTTGCGACCGTCGCAAAAAACAGTAAATTTTAATATTTTTATTGATTTTGTTACAGGTTTTACTTTTTGCGACTAGAAATTTTATTATTTTTTAATACTTTTTGTGACGTCAGTACACTGTCGCAAAAAATAGAAATTTTCATATTTTTAATACTTTTTGCGATGGCACCACATCGTCGCAAAAACAGTGTTCTTGTCGTTGCAAAAAAAAAAAGAGACTATTAGCGACGACATTTTTTGCCGTCTCAAATAAAATTTTTAGTGACGATAAAATAGTGAATTTCAAACATTATTAGCAACTGTAAAGTGTCGTCGCAAAAGGAAAAAATGCCATCGCAAAACATTAGCGACGGCATAGTGCTGTCGCAAAAACTCTTTTGCAATGCCCCCAGTTGCGACCCCCCTCTTGTCGTCGCAAAAAGTTTTTTGTGATGGCACTAGGAGTATTAGCAACGGCATTTTGCCGTCGCAAAAAGTTGAAATTTTAGTAGTATATAATGAGTAGGGTTAATAACAATGTTATAACTAGTATTGGTACACTAGTTAGTATACTAATTAGTGTATGTAGCGCCACTGTTTGTAAATTTGAAATCTGAGAACATTGGAGATGTATAACTGCAGGCTTACTGATGAAAATTATTGATTTTCTTATTTAACAGCAGAACAAAAAAAAATTGAAAACTTTTCACACTTCTTTAGTATGAATTTATTTCAACTAGATAATTTATTCGTTCTCTTTTTTATTCTTCCCCAATTTTATCCTCCATTTGCAAAATTACCCTCTCCTACAAATTGACCCAACTCACCTATATGTATACTCAAAATAACCCTGCACCAACCCATAATCTCCCCCTAACCCTAATGCCACTAATCAAATGACTCTCACCCCTCATTTTCATCCAATACTTGTTTTTTTTGTCAATTTGATTGTTTTGTGTTTAATTTATGAAATATGATTTTAAATAATATCATGCATTCGATTAATATAGTTTTGTGTCATGATTTAACATAAATAATCAATTTTTGTTTGAAATTGTAAAAATTAAAATTATATGGTCATTAATAATATTCTTTCCAATTATTTATTTTTAACTGACCCAACCTGCTCAAATCGTTGGTTCGAATCTAACAAATTGAATCAACCTCCAATTTTTGGGATAGATCTGTTGGGGCAGATTAAAAAATTCTTAATCCATGGTTGGATTGGTACACCTTAGTGCTTAGAGCATCTCCAATGACAAATGCTATACCAGTATTGTCATTGCCAATTATGGCAATGAATCACTATAGGAATTTACACATTTGGCGACTAAAAATGCCGACTAAAACAAATTTAGTCGCCAAAGATATACACTTTAGCTACCAAAATAAATTTAGTTGCCAAAGATAGGCACTTTAGCTACTAAAAGAAATTTGGTCGGGAAAGGTTCTATTTTCAGCTACTAAGAATAATTTAGTTGGTATTGATGTTACTTTTGGCGACTAATTTAAGTTTAGTCGTTGAAAATAGGATTTTGGGCTACAAAAAAAAATCTTGGTCCCTAAATGTACAATCTTTAGCTACAAAGAATAATTTAGTAGCTAAAGATGTTACTTTTGGCGACTAATTTAAGTTTAGTCGCTGAGAATAGAATTTTAGGCTACAAAAAAAAAAATTTGGTCCCTAAATGTACAATGTTTAGCTACTAAAAATAATTTAGTTGCTATTTATCTTACTTCTACCGACTAAACTATTTGGTCGGCAATTGTAATTAAGTTATGGAGGGAAGATTTCCAATTTTGGAGGGATTTCTAAAACAATTAGTGACTAAATTACTCAGTTCGTCGGGAAAAACTGCTTTTATTTCTTTTTGGCGACCAATAGACACTGGTCGGGAAAAAACTAAACCTAAAAAATTAAGTCCAAGGTCGATCTGTCTCTCTCTCATTCACGCCTCTGTGTCACTGTCTCTCTTACTCTCGCCTCACGCCTCTGTGACTCTCTCTCTCTCTCTTACTCTCACTCTCGCCTTTGCCCTCTTCTCCGTCGATTTGTCTCCGTCTGTTACACGAGCACCACCGCAAGGGTTATACGAGGACCACAGTCACTTCCAGGTATCTCCTCTATTTCGCCCTCTCTCTATTTGTCTCTGTGTCTTCCTCTCTCTGTTTTCCTCCATTCGGAACTGTGAGGCACCATACGTTGAAAAAGTGGAATAAGTATTGTTCCTTCCATCTCCATCGACCTCTTCATCACGGAGATCTTGTGTATTATCCATCTAATTCACTGCAAAACCACACTACACCCAACAATCAAACCACTAGTTTTCGAAGCATTGTCGTTTGGTGATGATGAACATACCTTGCTGAATTGATTGGAGTTTAATAATCGACCTAGCTCCAAATTGACCCAGCCCTAAGCTTCTTTTCCGTACTCCATCTATGAGAATGTTGGTCATGACCCATTAACAAACATAGCATCGATTCCCATTGAGTTCCGTTCATTGAATCACCCACAAAAACTACTCTCTTCCCTCTTATCAAAACTAGCATTTTTGTTGCATTGAACCTAAGAAAAATAACAACCTTCTCTCTCTCTCTCTCTCTCTCTCTCTCATTCCTTCTTCTCTCTTTGATTTCAATGGCATCAGATTGAACACCTCTATTCAGGTACCCCTCTCTCTCCTCCCAGTCTAGTTTGGTAGAACTATTGTGTGTGATCTAAGATTAGTGACTGACAGTGATACATAATTTTGACTATCAAGAGCACAATGAGTTTGATCTTTGTGATGTGTGCATTTATTCAAAACTTAATGAAGTTAATGCCTCTCATCAGTTTCATTAGCAACCAAATTAGTTGGTTTATTTAGGTATCATTTGTTGGCTTGTTTTGGAAGAAAAAATTTTGGCTTCCGAAAGCAATATCTGGCTGATTTTTGTTATAGGAGTTGAGAATCACACACTCAGTATTTCAAGCAATTTATGTATTTCTTAATTTATTAATATCCATATCTCATGCAGTATAGAAGAAATGTATGGCAACCAAAATGAGCGTTACACGTTTCAACATCAAGTGCCAAGAAAATCTTGATAATGGAAGGGACTCTGTGGTGGCTAGTGGCTTATGGTTTCATTTTTCTGTGCAGAAATGGGTTGAAATTATAGGACAAGCATGCCATAGTGTGGATTTCTTGAAAGATCAAGATGTAATCAGGACTGTCCTTAAATAGGGAGATCAAAAAAATTGTATCTTGACATGTAGACTAGTTTATTGTATGAGATAAGAAGATTTGTTGCCTACTCTGCATTTCTCTGGCTTAAGGTTTGTTTTTTTGGCTTCTTAGACATGGGATTCTGCTTTTCAGATATATATATATATATATATATCTTTAAACATGTTCTTCATTTCACATCCTCTTCTCTTGTGCAGATCACTCCATTGCATAAACAAGAGAAGTCTGCTCTGCATTTCATTTCACATCCTCTTCTCTGGTTGAAGGTATTTCATTTCATATCTTTAAACATGTTCTTTATTTTTGTTTTGTGATTGTTTATTTATTTATATTAAAGGAAAGAATATGGAGGTTTTAAATTAGATTTTTTTGGGCTTACCCAGTAAACTGGTCCCATATGCTAAAACTTTAGATGCATAACCGTACACCACTGTCATTAGTTAACTACATAGATCCATTTAGAATTGCAAAAAATTTCTCCTAATTATATGCTCTCCTTAAGTTTAGCAACCAAACATAGCATAATTTGGTTAATCTTTGAATGATTTTTCTAGTTTATAATCTTGTTGTTCTGCTCTGAATTCTTCTTGGTTACATGTTTTAGTCGTAGTTGATTTCTATATTGCTCTGTTTAATTTTGATTTCAAGCTCTCTCTGCAGTTTTCAATTTCAATTTAGTTTGAGGAAGCTCAGAAGTAATTTAGATCTTGAATTAAATGATGAATTACTTGGTACTGATATCTTTTTCTCTTGTTTTTGAATTTGAATTCGATTCATATAGCTAAATGCATAGAGTATTGAATATTAGTATGCTTAGGAAATACACGAATCTTTTAAAATATTTTAATTTGTTCATCAGTTTTTTAACCGGATCAATATTGGCTTGTATTTTCTTTGTCCTTCCTCCACACTCAATAGGCCGAATTTTGATTTGGATCAATTTCTTCTGCCAAGTAAAATTTACTGCTATAGTTTGATTTGGTCTCAAACTGATAATTAGTTCGATTTATTTCTTTTTGTATCCGTTCATGTGAATAAGCAATAATAATAATAATAATAATAATAATAATAATAATGAGTGGCATCCTGATAATTGAAGGCTCTGGAAAGGGGAAAGTGAGTAGTATATTGAATACTTGAAGGTTCTTCTTAGGTGGAGCTCATAGGGTAGCTGTACATGACATCATTTCTATTTTGTGTCGTTGAGATGTAACTTGTGTGTTTTGAATTCATCAAGCTAAATGATGAATTCTTTGTCAACAAATTCTGGCTACTGTTTTATGACAACATATATATATATATATATTTGGATTTTTAACATGAATTCTGAATAGGGTAGGATTTTTTAACATCCTTGCTGATTAGTTTCCCTCAGAATTAAGGAGTGTGAAGGGTTTTGCTTGCCTCATCTTGAATTTGAATATGTGTATCTATTGTCTTGCAAACATCTTCGTGTCACAAATAATAGTCATAAATAGGGAGATATTGATGTTTGTGGTTTGTTGAATTGAAATGTTTCACTATGAATTGATAGATTTGGAATTGGTATAAAAAACAACAGGTTAAGATTGGATTTGAGGAACATATATTTTCCGTAGAGAAATCTTTTCTTATTGTTAGTTCTCTTGCATATCTGCATGTGTTTATTTTTCGTAGAGAATTTTTGCATGTGATACTTCTGCAAACTGATCTGTAGTTTTCTTGATACCACAGCTGTTAAATTTAACTGAAGCTTGTTGAAGTCAATGCTCATACTTGGGCAGATTGATGTTCTGCTTTGGCTTCATTTCTGTAAATATTTTGCCTCTGGAAAAATCGTGATAAGTGGACAGAAAGAATGATAGTGAGAATTTATGCTGACCTGCTTATTTAGAGACCCCTTTTGCCTTAAAGAAACATTTATTAGAATTCTTAAATTATATTGAATTCTTCTGTCTTTATCAAATGATAAAATTGTGCCCCAGATTCCTCTTCTGGAATTCAAAATATAAAATGATCATCAGATCTTCATTGGTCTCAACCTTCCAAGTCAAAAACCAGAAGGTATTATAAGTTGACATTACTACTGCTATTATTGTTGCCACCATAATTACTGTTGTTGCTTCTTAGATACCCATGTCACTGAAATAGGGTTTCTAACCCTGGAAAGACCTTTGTCAGAGTGCACCCATATCAAAAGCCTTTGAGTAGAGCTCATATTTTGTGTTGTTATTTTCTTCCTTGAAATAATCCAAACTCTGTCACTTAACTTCTGGTTCGTATATTTGAATATTAGTCTTTGCAGTTTAACTCTTACTTTGACTCCTTCAGGTTCGACTACTTCGACCGAGTAAATGGAATTAGGACTCCCTACATTTGTCAATTGCCTTTTGATCACCTTACTTATCTTCCTAGGCTTGAAAATTACCGAAATCGAGGGATAATTGATACTAAAACCCCTATTCTTCAGCAAAGTCTCTTGGCAACTCACATTCCTGTGAGTAATTGTGAAAATTTCTGATTTTGGCTTCATAATTAAATTGGACTCAAGTATGCTTTTGAGCTCCAAATGTTCTGAAATTTTAATGTTTTAGGCATTATTGTGTTGGATTTTTGGATATTCTTATTTTGGCTTAGAAACAACTGTTAAGCAAATTGAAGAAGCATTCAAGGAGTTTACAACAAGAGAAGACGTTGCAATAGTGATGATCAACCAATATGTAAGTTTTTGTTCTACTCTGTCATATTGTTGATTGATTTTAATGCTCTTCTGTGGTATGTCTTATGCATATGATTATAGTGCATGCTTATACCCCATCAAATGCATCATGAGCACCCTAAGATGCTTCTTTTTTCTTTTTCTTCTTTATTTAAATTCTATCATGTGAATGAGAATAAATATTAAAAGTCTATGATGAATGAGTATGGGTCGTGTCACATCTTTTTTCTTTTTCTTCTTTATTTAAATTCTATCATGTGAATGAGAAAAAATATTAAAAGTCTATGATGAATGAGTATGGGTCGTGTCACATCTTTTTTCTTTTTCTTCTTTATTTAAATTCTATCATGTGAATGAGAAAAAAATATTAAAAGTCTATGATGAATGAGTATGGGTCGTGTCACAGATTTAGCATGTTACATTAATGTTTTAGTCAATGGGACTTCATACTTTGGTGCTGAATGTACTAATGCTTCCTAAACTTCAAGTTAAACGTTTATTGCAACATTCATATAAATCACGAAGTCCCACAATTATTATAGTCTGGTAGTAAGAGACGAATGAGTACATTGATTTTGTGGTGGTTTTATTTTTCATTTGTCATGTGATTCTGTGGATAAAACATTAAGATGCCTTTGAAGTCCACATTTTTTCAGGTGCCTTTGGCAACAAAGAGATGCCTTTCATTTATATAGAAGCTAGTGGAGTAGTAAAATTTCATGGCAGTTGAAGAACTACAATTTGTTTAGTTGAAATGTTTTTTGCATTATCTACTTTAGTTTCGTTCTTTTTAATTTTATACGGTTAACAAAAACAAAATTAAAAATTAAAATGCTGTCTGTTTGGTAACGTTTACGTTTTCAGTTTATATTTACAAAAATTTTATAAACTAGTTTTTGTTTATTTTTAGAAAAACATAAACTACAAATGCGTTTGGTAATTGACAAAATATTTAAAAAAATTTAAAAATATAAAAAAAAGTGAGAAATGGAAAGTGGCGGCGGAAGACGGTGGTGGAAAGTGGTGACGGTGGGTGGTGGGTAGCAGGTGGTGACGGGTGGTGGTGGTGGGTGGGTGGGTGACGGTGGCGGGTGGTGGGTGGTGGCAAGTGGGTGGTGGTGGTGGTGGTGGTGGCGGCGGGTGGTGGGTGGTGGTGGCAGGTGGGTGGCGGTGGGTTGTGGTGGCGGGTGGTGATGGTAGGTGGATGGGTGACGGTGGCGGGTGGTAGCAAGTGGGTGGTGGTGGCAGGTAGGTGGCGGGTGAGTGTTGGGTGGTGGTGACGGGTAGGTGGTAGGTCACTGCTGGTGGCGGGTGGTGGATGGTGGTGGTAAGTGAGTGGTGAGTAGTGGTGGCGGATAGGTGGTGCTGGGCGGTGGATGGTAGTGGCGGGTGGTGGGTGGTGGGTGGTGGGTGGCAGGTGGGTGGTGGTGGCAGGTGGGTGGTGGTGGTGGCAGGTGGTAGTGGGAGGTGGGTGGTAATGGCGGAAGACGGTGGTGGAAAATAGTGGCAGGTGGTGGCTAGTGTTGGGTGGTAAAAAAAAAAAAAAAAACTCAAAACTCAAAACGGAAACACATTTTTTGAATTTACATTTTTTGGCCAAATTTATAAATTGAGACCACTGATTTATAAATCAAAAATTTATCAAACAAATTTTTATTTGAGTTTTTTAAATTTTTGTAAATATAAACAGAAAACTAAAAACGTAAGTGTTACCAAACGACATATAACTATAAAACTTAAAATTAAAATGCTTATTCTAGAAAACTTTTACTTTCTGTTATCTGTTTTACTCTCTCCCCATGATTATTCTTTTCTCTTTCCATGATTCATCTTTGTTTTTTGACAAGTAAATTTATTAGAGAAAGGCTTCAAAAAGCATGGAGATAGTTGAACATAATAATGGTATTTTTTTGGTCATCGAACATAATAATGGTGTCATTACAAAGAATTGTAAACATGCTCCAGGTTGACAAGAAGAAATGTAAGTGTCCTTTTTATGTACTTTTTTCTTTCTTTCCGTCTGTGTTGGCTATGATGGGGAGTTGGCTAATATTACATAATAATGCTATTAAACCTTAAAATCCAATTATTCAAAGTTTTGTGGATCTGTATAATTGTGCAGAGTATGTGGATAGAAACCTGCACAGTTTTCCACTACAGAAATCTTACAGGTCTCGTATTTACATGTATCCAGATATTTGATCAAGTATTAGTTATTCAATAGCTCTCCATAAGCTTATGATTTTCTATGAGATGCATTTGTAATGCTGCTTGGTTCATGATTTATGGAATGCCAATAGGGAATAGCACATATGGGTTTGTGGTATGTTTTTTTTGAATTGATGTTTCAGTTATTATGGGTTCTTGAAGGACTAATATGTATATATTAATCTATGTTGTATGTACTCAGATTGAACATCAAATAGAGCAACTAGATTCAAGTGTTTGAATTTCCGGTTATTATTAGGATTACTTTTATAGCAACATCAATTTATTAGCAACATCAAATAGAGCAACTAGATTCATATGTTGTATGTACTCAGATTGAACATCAAAAATTTTATTTCATATATATTCGAGTATGCAAAACTAATGATTGATTTGAAAAGATTACTTAATTTCGAGTTTTATATGTTTTTTTAATAATTTTAAATTGGTCAATATTTAGTCAATACTAATGATTAAATTTTTTTTTTTGCAAGTGGTTTTTGACATACAAATGTGGATATGACTTTTTTTGACAAGTACGAAAAGGCACTGTTTTTATATCTCCATCCGTATGTATAGTGGTTCATACAAATTAGTTTTTTGGCATGGTCAATATCCAAAATTTGGCCTGATAGAAATTAGCATTGGACGTGGTACAAATTAGTTTTTGGGGAGGTACAGAATAAATTTTTGGTGTGGTACAGATTTCCTTTTGGATATTAAATTTAGTTAATCCTCTATTATGTATGGAATTAAATTATTGGGGTTGGATTATACTTGGTTCGTATGGAATTTGTATTACATTTAAAATTGGACGTTGAATATAAATTTTTTGGATGGTTGGAAGTGAAATGTGTGCACGTTGTTGAATGGTTGATAATATATTCAGTATTGATGGATTATATTGTTTATACAGGTTACAGGTTGCACTAACAATGGATATAGGTGATTCAGAAATTTATAAAAAAAAAATTAATATAGTATTTGGCGACTAAATATGTTGGTAGCCAAAAATGTAAGCAAATGTTTTAGCGACCAATAATTTAGTAGCAAAAAATAACCAAATGGTTTTTTGCGACCAAACCACATAGTAGCTAAAACAAATCAGAATGAGGGAAGTTTAATTGCCGACTAAATCTTTTAGTCACTAAAAACACGACATCATTTGGCGACTAAAGTGTTTGGTCGCTAAATGTATGTATTCTATTAGCAATTAAAATTTTAGTCTCTAATAGTTTAACTTAGTTTTATGTGAGAACTTTTGGCGACTAATATTTTAGTCGTCAAAAGATACCTTTGCCGACTAACCAAAGTTTAGTAGCCAAAAGTTCAATTTCGGCGACCAATAATTTAGTCACCAAAAGATCACCTTTCCCGACTAACCAAAGTTTAGTAGCCAAATGTTTAACTTTTAGCGACCAAAAATTGTTTAGTCGCCAATACTATCGCCGACAAGGTATAGGCGACGAACTTGGCAACAAAAAAATTTAGTAGCTAATTAGATTTGGCGACCAAAAATGGGACTTTTGGCGACCAATATTTTGGTCGCCAAAACCGTCATTTCCTGTAGTGAATAGTAGTGTTTGGCTCAAATTATAGCAATGGTGCTCCAGTGGACGGCTGTCATTTTTGCCATTTTTGCATAGAACGGGCGAACGGACAGTCGTTCGGTCATATGTCCCACACACACTAATTTCTAGTTTTTGTTCTGCAAAAATGGCAAACATGAGGGAGGAAGGGATATTTTGATGGGAGGGAAGGATGAAGAGAAGTTTATCCTTCTTTTTTTTCCTCACTTTTTTAGGACTTATTTATTAAAGTTAAATATTAAATTTTATTATTCATGTACTCGGTGGAACCCATGGTGAGCATTATTGAATAATAAAGAAAATGAGCCACTAGTGGGAGTTTGTTTCTCTTGTTTAAATGGATCTGGAGTCCGGTTTTGAGTTCCGAACACATACACAAATTTGTGAGCACCAAATTAGTCTGAAGTGTTTAGAAACCTGTTTTTGCCTTTGTTGCTTTCCTACTAGCAAGTGTTGTTTTATTTGTTTCTTTTGATCTCTTGTGAGCACCAACGCTGTGTTTGTTCCAAGAAATTAGCATAAATGCAACCAATAGTAGTACCAATACTTCCAAAGAAGAGCAAGTTGACAAAAACATGGAACGATTTCTTCAGAAATGGAATCCCCCAAAGGTCCCCGTGTACAATGTCTACCACAGAAGAGGAATCTTCGAGTTCAAACCACCCAAATACGAGATCAAAAAACTAGAAAATACAATCTTCATCCGAGGTGAATTCGAGGAGTTTCAATTGCTCGAAAAACAAGCAATAGAAGAACATAGGAGGAAGTACAGTTTTCTCCATTTTGGGTTAGTCCAAGTAGCTGTGAAGCCACTGACTGCAAGTGGATTAAACAGCTCCGTGCTAATCTGTCTGCGCAATAGTTTCTTGCGTAACTTCAGACTATCTCTGTTCGCTGTTGCTCAGTCTAAGTTGAGTGATGCTTATTAAGAGTTTTATAATTTTTTCTAATCATTTTTGTGATTAGAAAATCCAAATTTATTGATGTAAATCTTTTATATAATGTGTGGCACTATCCTCACATGACGAAGAGATCCACTAACATCTACTTTCATACTCATTAAACCTCACAGTTTTTACTATCACAGGTTAAACCAAATTAGGGAAGATGACTTAGGTCTCGATCGACAACTGCATATTTTAGTTAAAATATCAAAAAGTCACTATAAATTATCACATCACTCTTTTTACTTTTCTGCATACCTTTTTATAAAAAATTAAAAAATTACTAAAATAATTTGTTCCCAAACAAGGCCTTAACCTAGCCAAAAGAGCAAGTCCAGCATCCACCAAAAATTACCACCTAAAATCCAACTAGTCACATCAGGTAATGGGTGGCCAAACTTCTTATTTATCAGAAGGGTAAATCACACTGATAATCTCTTGAGTTTGGGAGAAATTTTATTTTAATTTTTGTAATATTAATTTGAATAATTTAAACTTTAAAATTTTAATTTTATTATAATGTAATATCTTCATCATGTCATTAGCATTATGGAAGAAAAAAAAATCATGTGTAAAATTAGATAAATCAATATGAAACTCAAGAAATTATTAAGACCACTAATGTATTCGTTACACTAATAATTTCTATAATTTATTTTAAATTTCATTTTTATACCTCTAATTTTACATTCAAAATTTTAATGATAAGTGATAAATAATCACATTATAATAAAATTAAAATTACAACGACTAATTATAAAATTTACCTTACCAAAATTTCATGGCTTGACATATGATTAAACCGATGGTATTCTTTTTGGAACATTTCATGTATCACGTACCGTCAAATATAAAGTTGCTTTTAGAAAAGATAAAGTAGCTTTCAGAAAAGAAAAAGTAGATGTTAAAGAAAGAAGTAGTGCACCCTATTCTGAAAAAAATTTCCAATAGAGTTGGGCTTTATTTTCGTTTAAATCATGTATGGGTATTGTTCCACAAGTCTGTTTTAATAATTTAAATTTACATTTAAATTTTATAAAAAAAAATTATATAAATTTATAAAAAATATATTAAGTAAATAATAACAAGTTATTCAATTTATTACTAAAAAATTAAATGGATTATAATTATCAAATTCGGCTGAATTTTTTTTTAAAACCCAACAAAAAATGAAAGAACATATCAAAAATTTAAAAAGGTGATGGTCCAATTAGGTTCAATCCATCGGAGATTTGTTGAGCCATAGTTGCACCTAACTGTTATCCTTCCACTGCTGAGAGCGAGAGGTTATCGCTGCTCTGTGAGGCCAGCCTAACGCAGTACCCTCCACTTTAGTAACCACACAACCCAAGCCTTCGCTTGGCCCGTATGCTTCAGCTCTCAACTTGGACAGGACAGCCCAGCAAATTAGCAACACAAGCCCTATCCTTTAGGCTGAACCCATGTTCCATCACTCTGTTGCCCCCACTTGGGTTGCAGGCTAACGTTGCTAAGCCCAGCAATTAGTTAATCATTTTACACTCCTTATAAAATAAATAGATTCTCTCCACTTTAGCGATGTGGGATTAATTACTATGTATAACAAACTTTTTAATTAAATCATATATTTGAGATGTGAGTGACTCTCTCTCTCTCTCTCTCTCTCAATCCTATCTAAAAACTCATTTCAGACAAATGTAATAATTTTTTTCTATGAATAGCAGATTGAATTGTATTAATCTAAAAATAAAAAATGGAGTCATTTTAGAACTGAGCAATACTGGAAATGCAAATGAAGTAATGCAGCACAATTGTAATTTTTGAAACTCAGGAAAAATGTATTTTTGGAAACGATCTATTATGTTGGTTTACTATATATATATATATATATATCCAAAGTGAAGTTTACGCTTGTGTAGGATATGGTGGGTTCTTAAATGCTCAGAGTTTAGAAAAACTAAATATGGTTTTGTAAATTTGAAGTTTGAGAACATTGGAGATGTATGGTTGTAAGCTTACTGATGAAAATTATTGATTTTCTTATTTAACAACGGAACAAAAAAAAAATTGAAAACTTTTCACATTTCTTAGTATGAATTTATTTCAACCAGATAATTTATCCGTTCTCTTTTTTATTCTTCCCCAATTTTATCGTTCATTTGCAAAATTACCCTCCCCTACAAATGTATACTCAGAATAACCCTGCACCAACATGCCCACATATAATCTCCCCCTAACCCTAATACCACTAATCAAATGACTTACCCCTCATTTTGATCGCATATTTTTTTTTTTTTGTCAATTTGATTGTTTTGTGTATTAATTTATGAAATATGATTTTAAATAATATCATGTATTTGATTAATATAGTTTTGTGTCACGATTTAACATAAATAATCAATTTTTGTTTGAAATTGTAAAAAATTAAAATTATATGGTCATTAATAATATTCTTTCCAATTATTTATTTTTAACTGACCCGACCTACTCAAATCGCTGGTTCAAATCTACCAAATTGAATCAACCCTCAATTTTTGGGATAGATCTGTTAGGGCAGATTAAAAAATTCTTAATCCATGGATGGATTGGTACACCTTAGTGCTTAGAGCATCTCCAATGACAAATATTATAACAGCATTGTCATTGCCAATTATGGCAATAAATAGTAGCATTTGGCTCAAATTATAGCAATGGTACGCTAATGGAGGGCTGTCATTTTTTCTATTTTTGCACAGAACAGGCGGTCATTCGGTCAGACGTCCCACACACACCAATTTCTAATTTTTGTTTTGCAAAAATGGCGAACGTTAGGGAGGAAGGGATATTTTGCTGAGAGGGAACATTACAACAAAAATACATTTTAGTAACACTATATTAATGGCATGTTTTTAATCATAGAAAGAACATTTAGCATATTTTAGAAAAATGTCACAGAACCACAAGCATACAAAGCTCTAGTGGCATTTCAATAAAAAAAGTGTCACTTCGCTACAACAAAAATGTGATTTAATAACATCAATTTTATAGCATTTCATAAAAGAATGACACAAGAAATTGTTTTAATAACATTTATCAAAAGATGCCACTAAACTTTAGTAGTAATGGCATTTTTTTAAAATGTCATTGAATTAGATAGATTTAAGTTACTTTTTATGATATTAAGTGAAAAGTGTCATAAACAAATATTTTATGGCATTTTGAGAAATGTCGCTAAACCAAAAAAATTTCAAGCTATCTAATGTCATTTTTGGAAAAAACAAAAAATGTCAATATACTTCCAAAATTTTTTAAAATGCACGAAATAAATATAAAAAAATAAATTGAACTCAATCTAACATGTTGTCAATTTGACCAATTTGAGACAAAATAAAAAATTCAAGGTTAAAATCGATTCAGTTGAAATTACAAAAACTAAAATGACACAATAGCCAAAATAGAGAGACTAAGACCATCTCCAACGGTGAATCAAAGTTGGCATCAGATTCAAAATTTGGTGAAAAAAGCACTTTTTGGTGCTCCAACCATTGCACCAAATTCATATCAAAATGAGATTTCAGCAAAAACAGCATCAAACTGAGAACAAGGTATAGATTTTACCAAATCACTGTTCCTGATCGTTGGAAAAGCTGCACCGGTCAACCAGCTGGTTGCCCGGCCGGTTGACCAACCGGTCGACCGGTTTCTTTTAAAATTGGTAGGTTCAAACCGGCCAAAAAAGGTTCAAACAGGTAAAAAAAAAAAAAAAAAATTAACTTGCCTTACCGGTTGACCAGCCGATCGACCGGCCGGTCAACCAACCGGTCAACCCACCAAAGAAAAGAAATGAACATTCTTCAGATTTGGTTTATGCCTCTGCTGAGGTACCAGAAAGAATGGTTGGTATGGGCTTTGAAACAAGAGGAGTCTTTCACAAGAGGAGTCTTTCACCATAAGGAATCAGACGAGCAATTTCAGAATCCATTGGACACTCACCTGATGCTCCAACAGCTTAGCAAATCCATTGATAAGAAGGAAATAGTGAAAGAAAAAAGTTCAGGATGGGATAGACCACCTGATTTGTAGTGAAAGAAAAAAGAAATCCTTGTCGGTGCAGATAATAAACAACCTTATCTTCCTCCTCCTCCGCCACAAAAAAGAACAGAAAAAAAAAATAATAATGGCCTTACGGGTCGACCAACCGGTCGCCCCTCCTCCTTTTGATGCTCACTGTTGGAGCGAGTGGTATCAAATTGGGGAAAGAGTGATTTTTTTACTCAGATTTGGTGAAAAGTTTGATGAACCGTTGGAGATGCTCTAATAGTGTAATTTGTCCTAATTATTAGCATTTTTTAATGACAAATATGCATAAAAGTGACATATGCCATTCTTTTAGAGGCAAAATAATAAATTTGTTCAACCCAGTGAGTTAATCTGAACAAATTCAACAATCATTTTTCGTCAAAAACACTAATGGTATTATTAATTGGACAAAATTGACACAAAATTAAAAATTAAAATTGATCTAATTAAAAATATAAAAAATAATATTTACTTATTTATTTAAAATATAAACAAATTTATTTATAAATAAATAAATAAATTTTTGGTAGCTTCACTTCATTACTCTACCTTTTTTTTTTTTTTTTTTTATCTACAACCTATATAAAAAAGCGCTGCTGCTTGCTTCATTCCTAACGCTTTGCAACAGACAAATTGAATCGCTTGACCTCTGTTTGCTGGCTCAATGGTTTCTCCAAGAATTCTGAATGTGCTACAAACGAAAGCAGTGGAGACTCTAGCTTCAACATGTGGTTGTTGCCTCTTCTCTGCCTTCTACTTTGTCTGAAAGAAATTGCACAGATATGTGTATGTATTCCACGTGATTGTAAGAGAAGAGGTAAAATTGATCTCTAAGATGTGGCTATGGTTTTGCCCCAAAATCTGTAGATATAATACAGATTCCAGATTGTGGGAATTGGTTGGACCTCTAGATTAGACAAGCAGTATGTTCTCCTATGTCTCATCCTATCTTCAATGATGTATTTGATTCTGTTTTCTGCCATACATTCATGCTCTTGTTTTATTCATATTTGGTTCCCTTTAAAATTTGCCTGCCATGTGTTTGCCAATATGTCTAAACCATAAAAAATTTCATAATAGGGCAAAATGTAATAAATTAGCATTAACCGTAACTAGTAATTGCCATAAGAAAATTCCATTGGTTAGTAATTTAGGTATCTGCATTGATCCTCACTACTCATCACTTATTATTGGAATTTTTTTGGGGTCTATTTCTTGCTTTTTTTAGTGGCTTAATTTTGCTAAAGATGTTGTCAGAGTACATTGATATTAATAATAATTTGCCAGCACTTTCTTCAGAAGTTGTGCATCGTGTTGTTGAAATCTTGAAGTTTTTCAATACAAGGACTTGTCGGCTTGTTCTTGGTACTAGTGCCTTGTAGGTATTTGTTTTCAGACTGTAATTGATGGATACATGCTTCTTAAGTTGTTAGTTGATGCTAAAACACTGAAATACTCATCAATCCTAGAGAAACCCGTTAATTGTTTTATGAGTATTCAAATCAAACATCCTTTTGTACGTAATGTTACTCTACTCCATACTTCTATTTATTTTTGTTCTGTTTTGTGTTGGATTTTTTTTTTTTTTTTTAAAAGCAAAAATTATGAATGAGTATATGGTAGTCATGTGTTGTCTGCATGAAACTGCAGGTGGCTGGTTTGAAATCCATTACTTCTAAGCACTTGGCATTGGCAAGTCAAGTTATCAGTTTTATAGATGGTATTATTCCTGGTAGGTGACAAGACATAAAAATTCTGCTATTGCCATAGAATTGTTTCGTGTAGTCTTATGTGAATGTTTGTAAATATGCTATCACAATATATTCACTTAACTACTTTTAAGTTTTAACATTAAATACAATTCATCCATGTAACAAGTTGCAGATTTTATTTTCTCATTTCCAACTTTTTTCTGAATTCTAGTCTTGTAATTGTTAGTTATTTTCAAGTGTCTTGCTATAATCCTATCAAATTTGGACATAGTCATTATGGTAGAACAAGTTTATGGTTGGTTTTGCTTGTCATTGATGGATTTGAAATTGGATATTCTTTCATAGAATTCTTAATGATTTCTATTTATGGTTGATATTTTCATCTTTCTAGTACTCGCATATACTTGGCCTCAATCCTTTCTTTCTTTATAGTTATTTTATTTATTTTATTTGAAATTTTTTAGAATGCATCTCAATATTAGAAGAACAATTTAACATCATTCAAGATGCCATGCAATTTTGGCAAACAAAAAAAAGGCCATGCAATTCCCTTCTGTGTGAACAATTGTCATGTAACGAGTATTATCGCCTATTATTTGTTAGCTTGTATACTACTACTTACCTTTTTCACCTAGGTGGCCCATGGAACAACCATCCACACTTTGATTGCCTCTTGAATAAACATCAACATTCTTGGATTGGTTTCCCCTGGAACAAACTTCATGCTAAGGATTGTGAATAATGGAAATGCTATGACTCAAAATACGATGAATCCTAAAATCATTCAGTTAGTGATAGTTTTGTGCCTAGAAAGCAAAATAATAATGACCTCATTTGAGCTGCTCTCTCTCTCTCTCTCTCTCTCTCTCTCTCTCTCTCTCTCGTTTGTTTAGGGATGGTATCATGAATCTTTTGTATCATTTTTTAGTTGTCACTCTGCATATTCTCCTATCTGTTATCCTTTTACTTAATGTAGGCTATATATATGTTAATTAAAAAGTCGAAATATAGTGCACATAGAAACTGTGTTCTACATGTATGATTTGTAATTGCTAACATTTAGTTTTTGCACGTGGAACTAAGAAATCAGAAGGATTCTCTTCATGAAAGTACCTGAGACACGAAAGGCATTGCTACTGTCTGAGCTGGGAATGTGGATGTCTTTTTTACTTCTTTTTCTGGAGTTTTTAATCTATTTTATTTTATTTTATTTTATTTTTATTTTTATTTTTAAAGCAGCATACTTTTGTTTTGACCTCCATTTGATATGGAATTTTGTTTTGTGAATTGTTGTTAACTTCAAATTGAAACTTCTTGAATTTTTTTCCCTACATATTGCCAGCATTAAGGGGTGTAATCGCCATTGACTTGTTCTGATATTGCAATATTTGAAGAAAAATTTTGCCTTTGGGACCCCTGTTAAAAGTGTACCAATAGTGTTGGTTTGAAGATCGTTGATATTTTGTCTAACATCGTTGATATTTCAGTGTACCACTGAAATTACTGATGTAAATATTTTGTCTAACATCGTTGATTTGAAGATAAATCAATGAACCTTTGCTATTTTTTTAATTTGTAAATATTAAAAGATAAATCAGCATTAGGGGGTGTAATCGCCGTGTAAATATTTTGTCAAAATTTGCTCACTAAAATTACTTAGTATGTGGATTCTTTTAATTTGTTTGCAATTATAATGTGAGAAGCTTTGTTTGCTTACTTACATCTATGTTGGTGTTCCCCATTCCAGGTGCCACAAATTTATGCTATGGAAGCTAAAAATTCGGAGCTAAGTTCCAAAGTTTCCCATGTTGAGCAAGCTCTGAATAACTTGACAAACACATCTAGCTAGGTAATTTTTTTAATAGAATTTATAAGTTATTAATGTTTTCCTACACATATATATACATACGTATATATATATATATATATATGTGTGTGTGTGCGTGTTTGTAAAATTAATTAGTTCAAATTTGATTAGGTCACAACAGCTTCTAGTCCTCTTGACATGGCAGCTCGACATCAAATATGGTCCTTGTCGTCGATGCAAGATGCCTCTTTTACTTAGGTACCCACTAATAGCTAATCATATATATCTCATTACTTCCAGCTTTATTTTAGAATAGCATGCAAAACATGTCTTACAATTAAAAGAGGAATGAATATTGTGGACCTAAATTCCATTGTTTAAATCTAGACAAAATGTGCTACATAGTAAAAATCATGACATGACAAAGCTTATGCTTTTTTTTATTTTATTTTTTTAATTTTCCTGTCAAGCTTCAACAAGACATCTCTCAATCATTTATTACCGCATGGGCTCTTTTTGATTCCCTCAAAATCTTGCTTAAAAGTAATTAGTTGATTGTCATTTTTCACAATTATATTTGATTTACATTGTTGAGTTTAAGGGGATCCTGATATTGATAATGGGTATAGTTTTGATTGTTGTTGATTGGTGCATTTGGTTGTTATTGATTTTTTTAGCTATTGTTTAATATGATCTAAAGACTTATGGTTGTTACTTTTATATAATTTGTTGTAGTGTGGTGAACCAATTAAGTGATTAAATCATGTAACTTACTTATCTACTAGAGAAATGCATATCACTTTCAGTTGTGATATTCACTCTGGCACTTTGTACTAGTTTATTTTTTAAATATTATTCATTAATTGTAGATATATAATTACTTAGGCCTCGTTTGGGAACATGCTAATTTAGTAACTTTTTGGCTATTTGGCTAAAATAGTCACTCAAAAAAACTAGTATGTTTGGGATGACTTTTTGACTTTTTACGAAAAGATGTGCAAAAAGTAGAGAGAAAAGAGAATCTTTGACTTTTTGGTATGGGTTGTTGGCTTTTTGGCTAATTTAGTAACTTTTTGGCTTTTTGACTAAAAATGATACTTCCCAAACGAGGCCTTAAGTAGTTAAATCTTGATTTATAGGTGGGAGATATACTTGTTCAAAAAAGTATCATTAGGCCAACAGAAACAGTTGCAATTGGAGTAATTAAAAGCACAGACCCATCTAAAGAAGTAGAAGGGGAAGAATTAGGACTTGACTATTGGGAGGTATATGTTCAAGTGCCAGTCAAACCTAACGAGAGCTTGATCCGATCATATGGACTTGTCAAAACAATTAGACAAGCTATTGGATTTCATGTTGCTTGGCCTGCTCCATTTGTGGTATATTTCTTTCGTAAATACTAATTTCATTAACAAATTTATATTAACTAAATATAGTTTCAATTAACTTTATATGTTTATCTTTTGGATGTAGATTTCGCAAGTTATGGATGCTAGCTGAGAATATTTATACAAGTGAGGTAAAGAATTTGGAAACTGAATTTGTTTTGATAATGTCTCTTTGGAAGATGGATATCACTATGACTTTTTAGAACTTATGGTTGAAATAATTTTCTTTTAAATTTTTTTTGCTTTAACTTTGTTAGTGTGGTAAAATATTTTATAATTTTAATTATGATTTTTATTGTAATATAAATAAATTTATATTTTTAGATGTGATGATCCTTTGGTGATAATATTTGTTTATTATTATGAAAATATTACAGGATAAATGGATGTCAAATTAATATAGGATGTGGCAATTAATATTCAATTGTCTATAAAATCAATTTAATTTTTACAAGTATTTACGTATGCTTAGTTGTAAATTTTAAAAGTGTCAATGAAAAGAACATATAAGTGGCATTTTGTAATAGTGGTAGTAACTTTGCAAAGTGTCACTAGAATAAGCTTTAATGGCACTTATATCCATTTAATGACACAAATGAATTGGATCTACTGGATTTATGAAGTTAAAAATATCAACTGTGACATAACAAGTGCATCAAAAATTCATATAGTGACATTTTTTATATTGTAGGTTTTCTTTAATGGCACTTGATAGTGTCATAAATAGTATCTACCATGACATTAAAGTATCATTGAAAGTCTTTAGCCCTGATGGTGTAATGGCATTTACAAGTGTCACTAAGTCTTTTTTTAATGGCGCTTGATAGTGTCACAAATAGTATCTATTATGAAATCAAAGTGTCATTGAAAGTTTTCAGCTATGATGGTGTAATGGCACTTATAAGTGTCATTGAGGTGCCGCTAGTATCTACCATGGCACGGGTATAAATGACACTTGTTTAAAATGTCACAAGATTAAAAAATGTTATTAGAAGAATAGTTTTATGGCACTTTCAAATGTCACTAAATTAAAAAAAAAAATGTTGTAGTGGAAGGATGAAGAGAAGTTTATCCTTCTTTTATTCCCCACTTTTTTAGGGCTTATTTATTAAAGTTAAATATTAAATTTTATTATTCATGTACTCGGTGGAACCCATGGTGAACATTATTGAATAATAAAGAAAATGAGCCACTAGTGGGAGTTTGTTTTGTTTGCTTTTTTGTTTTTGTTTGTTTTGTTTTAGTTTTGGTTTTAGTTTTTTTTTTTTTCTTTTTTTTTTTTTTCACACTAGTGGAAATTTAGTTATATATATTTTGCTTTGTTATAATAATTTATTTATTAATTTATCATAACTCGCTGAGGCTATATTATATCAATCGCCTTGTCTCTTATTTAAATGGATCTGGAGTCCGGTTTTGAGTTCTAAATGTTCACATACACAAATTTGTGAGCGCCAAAATTATAGTCGAAGTATCAATCGCCTTGTCTCTTATTTAAAAACCTGTTGTTGCCTTTGTTGCTTTCCTACTAGCAAGTGTTCTTTTATTTGTTTCTTTTGATCTCTCGTTATTGGTGAGCACCAACGCTGTATTTGTTCCAAGAAATTATAGCATAAATGGCAACCAGTAGTAGTACCAAAACCAAAACTTCCAAAGATGAGCAAGTTGAGAAAAACATGGAACAACTCCTTCAGAAATGGAATCCCCCAAAGGTCCCCGTGTACAATGTCTACCACAGAAGAGGAATCTTCGAGTTCAAACCACCCATGTACGAGATCAAAAAACTAGAAAATACAGTCTTCATCCGAGGTGAATTCGAGGAGTTTCAATTGCTTGAAAAACGAGCAATAGAAGAACATAGGAGGAAGTACACTTTTCTCCATTTTGGGTTAGTACAAGTAGCTGTGAAGCCGCTGACTGCAACTGGATTAAAGAGCTCCGTGCTAGTCTGTCTGCGTGATCGTCGCTGGCTTGACTTCAGACAATCTCTAGTAGCTGTTGCTCAGTCTAAGTTGAGTGATGGCCCAATTTATTTTAATTGCTATCCAAGTTACCCGGTGTCTTTAACGGACCCACATATCCTTATGAACATAAACCTGAGCATCAAAACTGATGATTTACATGAAGGGTCAGTAGTAGCTGATCATATAGCTGTTTCTTACAGGGTTTATTACAGAGTATCCAATAACGAATCTTACAAATCAAAAGTGTCTTCCTCTGGAGGCAAAACCACTTTTGTAGAGACCAATCTGCTGAGACACGATAAGGTCAGTGTCTCCAAGACAATGGAGTCGGATTCGTTTCTAGTCCCAGAAAGATGGAACGTGAGAGACAACGACTGATCGAGCCAAGCAGAGGAGCAGTTAGGCCATTGGTGGATGATGATGAATGAAGAATGTTTTGGAAAACTCTAGTGTGTGTATTGTGTTTGTAGTATGTAAGATATTAGTTCAGTATTGCTATATCTGTATTTATGTAGAGTATGAGCTGTCTCTACTGGTTTTTGTTGAGTATAATATTGCAGTGTATTTGTTGGTCTCAACTCTTTGGTAGCTGGCTGCGTGTTGCATGTTAAAGTATTATGGCCATATTTGTTTGGGCGGACTGGATTAGCATTCCCATGACTAATAGTTCTAGGACTATGAATTCGTTGGATTATGTATCCTATCTTAACTAATAGTCAAGTTTAAAATAATTAGTCCGTACTTTAAGGCCATGTTTGTTTGGACGGACTGGATTAGCATTCCCATGACTAATAGTCCTAGGACTACAAATTCGTTGGATTATGTATTCTATCTTAACTAATAGTCAAGTTTAAAATAATTAGTCCGTACTTTAATTGTTTAACCAAACATCGGATTAATAATTTTATTGGACTATTAGTCCAATCCCAAGCTCATGTCCACCCAAACAAACATGGCCTAATTGTTTAACCAAACATCGGATTAATAATTTTATTGGACTATTAGTCCAATCCCAAACTCATATCCACCCAAATAAACATGGCCATAGTGTATTATCACATGTGATATTAGGTGAATATTTTTTTCTCCAACTAATCCAAGCCATCATCACCACTACCACATGACATTGACATTCATTGTCTTTGACTAATCTAATCAGGTATGTAGTTAACATCATTATAGTAATATAAAATAAAATTTTTCATTATTGATAAAATACTGACATATAATATCACTATTTTATCTAAATATTTAATACTGTGATCATGCTAATTGTACCATCAAAATTTTAGGAGAAAAAAAATTGAAACATGGAGGTGTGGAAAATTTAATTGCCATAACGGAGTGGCATTTTGTTTGTATCTATTAGATTTTTTAAATAAAAAATTTCATTTCATATAATAAGGTTATTAAGAGTTTTATAATTTTTTCTAATCACTTTTGTGATAAGAAAATCCAAATTTATTGATGTAAATCTTTTATATAATGTGTGGCACTATCCTCACATGATGAAGAGATCCACTAACATCTGCTTTCATACTCATTAAACCTCACAGTTTTTACTATCACAAATTAAACCAAATCAAGAAAGAGGACTTAGGTCTCGTTCGACAACTACATAGGTTAAATCAAATCAGGGAAGAAGACTAAGGTCTCGTTTGACAACTACATATTTTAATTAAAAAGTTAAAAAATTACTATAAATTATCATAACACTCTTTTTACTTTTCTATATATCTTTTTATAAAAAATTAAAAAATTACTAAAATAATTTACTCCCAAACGGCCTTAACCTAGACAAAAGAGCAAGCCCAGCATCCACCAAAAATTACCACCTAAAATCCAACTAGTCACATCAGGTAATGGGTGGCCAAACTTCTTACTTATCAGAAGGGTAAATCACACTGATAATCTCTTGAGTTTGGGAGAAATTTTATTTTAATTTTTGTAATATTAGTTTTAATAATTTAAACTTCAAAGTTTTAATTTTATTCTAATGTAATATCTTTATCATGTCATTAGCGTTTTGAAAGAAAAAAAAAAAAAAAAATCATGTGCAAAATTAGATAAACCAATATGAAACTCAAAAGAAATTATTGAGACCACTAATGTATTCATTACACTAATAATTTCTATAATTTATTTTAAATTTCATTTTTATGTCTCTAATTTTATGTTCAAAATTTTAATGATAAGCAATAAACAATCACATTATAATAAAATTAAAAATATAAAATTAAAATTACAATGACTAATTATAAAATTTACCTTACCAAAATTTACTAACTCCTCATGGCTTAACATATGATTAAACCGATGGTATTCTTTTTGGAACATTTCATGTAGTGCAAGACACATAATCATGTACAGTCCAAATATAAAGTTGCTTTTAGAAAAGTTAAAGTAGCTTTCAGAAAAGAAAAAGTAGATGGTAAAGAAAGAAGAAGTGCACCCTATTCTGAAAAAAAATTCCAATAGACTTTGGGTTTATTTTCGTTTAAATCATAGACTGGGTATTGTTACACAAGTCTGTTTTAATAATATAAAAAAATTATATAAATTTATAAAAATATATATTAAGTAAATAATAATAAGTTATTCAATTTATTACTAAAAAATTAAATGGATTATAATTATCAAATTCGGCTGAATTTTTTTTAAAAACCCAACAAAAAATGAAAGAACATATCAAAAATTAAAAAAAGTGATGGTCCAATTAGGTTCAACCCATCGGAGATTTGTTGGGCCATAGTTGCACCGAACTGTTATCCTTCCACTACTGAGAGTGGGAGGTTATCGCTGCTCTGTGAGGCCAGCCTAACGCAGTACCCTCCACTTTAGGGACCACACAGCCCAAGCCTTCGCTTGGCCCGAGTGGTTCAGCTCTCAGCTTGGACAGGACAGCCCAGCAAATTAGCAACACAAGCCCTACCCTTTGGACCAAACCCATGTTCCATCACTCTGTTGCTCCCACTTGGGTTACAGGCTAACGTTGCTAAGCCCAGCGATTGGTTAACCATTTTACACTCCTTATAAAATAAATAGATTACCTCCACTTTAGCGATGTGGGACTTAATTACTATGTATAACAAACTTTTTAATTAAATCATATATTTGAGATGTGAGTGACTCTCTCTCTCAATCCTATCTCAAAACTCATTTCAGACAAATGTAATCTTTTTTTTTCTATTAATAGTAGATTGAATTGTGTCAATCTAAAAAAAAAAAATGGAGTCATTTTAGAATTGAACAACACTGGAAATGCAAATGAAGTAATGCAGCACAATTGTAATTTTTGAAACCCAGGAAAAATGTATTTTTGGAAACAATCTATTATTGCTTGTTTTGAGAAGTGGGTTATAATCTACTTCCCAATTATAACCCACTTTCCTCTCTCACAAAAAATTAATTATAATCAATTTTTAACCAAAAAACTGATTATAACCATCTTCCCAAAATAGTCCTATGTTAGTTTACTATGGGATTTTTGAGATGTCTTAAATAAGTGTACTTTTTATATTTTTGGTCTAAAAAGTTGAGGAAAAATATATGGATGTTTGGGTTAACTTTTTGACTTTTAACGAAAAAATATGTATTAAAAAATTATATAAATAAGTGTGTAGGAGAAGTTAGTGGAGTAGGCTGTACAAGTTGGGCAGGGTAGTGGGTTGGTTAGGAGATGGGAAATGATTGTCTCCTTTTCGGGCTTGAATTAGACAGTGTTGTTCGGCTCGTGGGAGCCCACCACAAGTCCCGTTTTGCTAATTGGAACCGTTCAATGTGTAAAACTCGTCGAATACTATATGCTTGTAAAAAATCTTGTTGATTGGATATTAATAACTATCTGATCGTGTTAGTTTTTTTTGTCAACTGTTAACTATAACACCATCTATTTTTTATACAAAACTAATTTGATTATATAGTTAGCAATATCCGATCAACGTGATTTTTTACAAGCATATAGTTTTGGACGAGTTCTACACATTGACGGTTCGGATTATTAAAACGGGACCCGCGGTGAACCCCCACGAGCCCAACATTGTCCAACTTAGTGATTTTATATATGTAATTTTTTTTTCCCTGTCACGATACTAAAGGGGTCAATTTAGTCCTGAAAATTGTGTAAAGTTGATTTGATTAAAATATTATGTATATTAGTTTTTTTTTATATTTTTAATTTGTGAATAGTGATAACTTTTTTGTTTTGTTTTTTGTAACTTTTTGATTTTTTGAATTTTTTAGAACATCCCAAACCATGCCTATATATATATATATATATCCAAAGTGAAGTTTACGCTTGTGTAGAATATGGTGGGTTCTTAAATGCTCGAGTTTAGAAAAACTAAATATGATTTTGTAAATTTGAAGTTAGAGAACATTGGAGATGTATAGCAGCAAGCTTACAGATGAAAATTATTAATTTTCTAATTTAACAACGGAACAAAAAAAAAAAAATTTGAAAACTTTTCACACTTCTTAGTATGAATTTATTTCAACCAGATAATTTATTTGTTCTCTTTTTTATTCTTCCCCAATTTTATCCTTCATTTGCAAAATTACCCTCTCCTACAAATTGACCCAACTCACCTATATGTTTACTCAGAATAACCCTGCACCAACCCACATATAATCTCCCCCTAAACCTAATACCACTAATCAAATGACTCACCCCTCATTTTCATTGCATATATATATATATATATATATTGTCAATTTGATTGTTTTGTGTATTAATTTATGAAATATGATTTTAAATAATATCATGCATTTGATTAATATAGTTTTGTGTCACGATTTGACATAAATAATCAATTTTTGTTTGAAATTGTAAAAAATTAAAATTATATGGTCATTAATAATATGCTTTCCAAATCTACCAAATTGAATCAACCCTCAATTTTTGGGATAGATCTGTCGGGCAGATTAAAAAATTCCTAATCCATGGATGGATTGGTACACCTTAGTGCTTAGAGCATCTCCAATGACATATTATAACAGCATTGTCATTGCCAATTATGGCAATAAATAGTAGCATTTGGCTCAAATTATAGCAATGGTGCACTAATAGAGGGTTGTCATTTTTTCCATTTTTGCACAGAACGGGCGGTCGTTCGGCCGGACGTCCCACACACACCAATTTCTAATTTTTGTTCTGCAAAAATGGCAAACGT
The DNA here is from genome assembly GCA_025200525.1 of Camellia lanceoleosa. Classification (NCBI taxonomy): domain Eukaryota; kingdom Viridiplantae; phylum Streptophyta; class Magnoliopsida; order Ericales; family Theaceae; genus Camellia; species Camellia lanceoleosa. The sequence continues at coordinate 124,061,668 of CM045764.1, read as the reverse complement.
TAGGGAGGAAGGGATATTTTCTAAGAGGGAACACTACAACAAAAATACACTTTAATGACACTATATTAGTGATATGTTTTTAAAAAATGTCACAAAAAGAATATTTAGTGGCATGTTTTAGAAAAATGTCACAAAGCCACAAACATACAAGGCTCTAGTGGCATTTCAAAAAAAAAGTGTCACTTCACTACAACAAAAATATGATTTAATACCATCAATTTTATGGCATTTTATAGATGAATGACACAAGAAATTGTTTTAATGACATATATCAAAAGATGCCACTAAACTTTAGTAGTAATGGCATTTTTTTAAAATGTCACTAAACTAAATAGATGTAAGTTACTTTTTATGGCATTAAGTGAAAAATGTCATAAACAAATATTTTATGGCATTTTGAGAAATGTCACTAAACCAAAAAAATTTCAGGCTATCTAGTGTCATTTTTGGAAAAAAACAAAAAATGTCAATATACTTCCAAAATTTTTTAAAATGCACAAAATAAATAAAAATAAATAAATTGAACTCAATCTAACATGCGATCAATTGGACCAATTTGAGACAAAATAAAAAATTGAAGGTTAAAATCAATTTAATTGAAATTACCAAAACTAAAATGACACAATAGCCAAAATAGAGAGACTAATAGTGTAATCTGCCCTAATTGTTAGCATTTTTTAATGACAAATGTGACACCCTAAATATTTAATTAATACCACAACCAGCCACGATTATTAATAAAAATAATAATAATCTATAATAGTAATGTATGCGATAAAATATAATTTAATAATAACATTAATAATAAAATAAATATATGGAATAAGAATAATAATGATAATAATAATAAGAAATAGTAATTATAATAATACCCATACTGATAATAAGGCCACGAGCATTTGATTAGCAATTAAGTACGTAGATTTATAAATATTTGAAAAGAATGACGTTGCTCCACCTGTGCGGTCTAAACTCTTAGTGGAGTGAGTCACCAATTAGGGCATTATGACTGGGGGTGATTCATCACCCAGGTCAGGGCTTGTGTATACAAGTATATAAGAGAGTGGAGGGGGGCTGTGGAAGGAGTAAAAAAAAAAAAAAAAAAAAAAAAAGGTCTCGAAAAGCCGACGCAACTAGGAAGAAAATAGTCAGGGTCAATATTAAGGTGAGTTATATTATATCTTAAGTCACCATAATATATTTTACGTATGTTTTGACTTACCATAATTTATTTTATACAAGTTACATTTTATAAATCATATTAATATTTCAATTACGTGGGTTATTTTCAGAACTCTATTTGTTTAAAATGAAACCCATAGATATAATTGTTTAAATTTTAGTATATAGTCGACTATGACCTTATAAACAATTATGTTTTGTAAATACCACTACAGGAGTCTTACGCCTTGGGGACTTAAATAACCATTAGCCTATGTTTGGTCACTTTGTGGTCTTCTGTTTGTCATAGATCTATTGACCTTTATTCTGTTCTGTTTTGTACCGTAGTTATAGTTATTTATTTATATAATTTTTGTATTTTAGTTTCCTACCACTTAAATAATTTATTTACCAAATTAAGTTATGTAAATATTTTGGCTTAACTAACTATCTATGATTATTTTGTATTCCCTATACTCTTAGTATAGTATTTCTCACTCTGCTGTGTGCTTATAGTTGTTACTCTTTCAGGTGATGAGATGTAAGAAAGACCCACAACCTTGTGTAGTGGAACGTGTGCAAGAAATTGATGCAGATCCGTTAATTTGTTTTTCTTTTCTTTTCTTTTCTCCTTGTCTTTTTTTTTCCTGATGGCCGGTCGCTGCATAATAAAATAATAAAAGCCTATGGATGTACTTTTTTTAAAATAGTAAAATGAAGTAACTTTCTGTTTAATTATTTTTATTTCCGTTTGCCTCCGCTTACGTAGTTTAATTTGCTAAGATTAGAATAAGTTAATAAGCTGCGATTCTAACCCTAAGCCCCTGGGGTTAGGTCGTGACAAAGGTGGTATAACAGCAATGGTTCATTTTTAAAAAAATGAAGCTATTTTAATTTGATCAGAAAGTTCGAAAGGTTATAAATAAATCTATAAATAAAACTAGTGCTTTTATGTCAAATCTCACATTTATTCTGGTGATGTAGGAATGTCCGAAATTAACCTTGATGACTCGTTTTGGGATGAGCTTTGGGCCATTAATTTGGATGAGATTTTAACAGAGTACCCCACCCCTACCTCACCTGAAGGATAGAGAGATTCAGAAGATATAATTAGAGTGCATCCAAGCCTTGCCCAATTGATGGGTCGGCTAATCTATATACAAACTGATCCTACTAATGTCCCACATTTACTATAGAGGCAGAGTCATGCCCATATGCGCGGACGCTTTCTCAGACCCACTCGTGTTCGTGGCGTTGCCCCGAAACATGATCACCCACACTATATCATAGGACCTTTACCCCCAGATTTTGTGGCAAGAAAGGGGAACGTGTACCCCGAAGACTACATTTTTACCACTGTCCCTAACCCACTAGAGATTATTAATATTCAAAATGTTGACTTTAATAATGACTTGTCATATATCAAGACACCCGACTGGATTGTCGATCGAACATTTTTGAGATACATACAGTCCGTCCCATTTTCACAGTCCAGACAGCATAGATGTGTTTTGGTGTAGTCCAGTTAGGATGAGAATTTGAGCTTTTTATGCAACACTACTTCCCGTGATTGTTCGGTCCGTTTGACCCACCACTCTAGATTTGGTAAAAGAAAGCCTTTTTGTACGCTAACTATGATGTGTTCCAATCCTTGTTTTTTTTTGTTTTTTGTTATACCACAGGGATGAGACACTAACATATTTTGACTTTTGAACAAAGATGTAATATTAATTATGAAAATAGTAAAGTTGGTATTTTATATATATATAGATTGCGCTATACATGCTTATAGGTATGCTGCATTATGGATGTAATGCCTCGTTTATTATTTTGTAGAATGGCCAATAACGGTAACGGAAGCGAGTCATCAGTCAGTGGCATTGAATCGATGGAAAGAATCATGGAAAGAGCGGTTATTAGCTTTTTGCAAGCCTTGCAGACCAATATTAACAATGGGATGTTGGAACGACGAGAAGAGCCGGTTACCATAAAATAGTTCCAAGATCTGAAACCCACAACATTTACCGGTGGTCCAGACCCAATGGTAGCAGACGCTTGGGTTAAAGACATGGAAAAGATTTTTCGCGTCCTATCCTACACTGAAAAACAGAATGTAACTTTCGTCACTTTCACTTTCAAAGACAATGCACAGGAATGATGGCTTCTCACTTTGGAGAAAGAAGAAATTGTGACTTAGGCAAGATTCTTGGAAGTATTTTACGAAAAATACTTCCCAGATTCATTACGGGAACATAAGGCATTAGAATTCATACATCTAAAGTAAGGAACAATAACAGTGGCTGAATACGAGAGCAAGTTCACATAACTCGCTCAGTTTACAACATACGTCATCCCCACCGAAACTCGAAAAGCAAGAAAATTCGAAACATGATTGGATGCTGAAATTAAAGATAGGCTTGAGGTCTTGAAACTGCCAACCTATGCAGAAGTGGTAGACCGGGCATACATTATAGAAAAGGGGATTAAAGCCTCGCATTTCGGGGAACCAAGTCAAAAGAAGCGATTCTAGGAAAGAGACAATAGAAGACCCGGTGTTACACCTCCCAAAAAGGTGAACATAGGCACAACCAGTTCAGGCAATCAAGGTCCTACCAACCCTCAAGGTGGCACTATTCCAATTTGTCCTACTTGTGGGAAGGCTCATTGGGGACAATGTGTCACGACCCAAATCTGCCCTATAGGTTTAGCGTCGTATCCGGCTAATAATCTTTGGATTACCAAAGGCCTTTTAACAGAATAACACATAATTAGGAGCTACGAAAGCAAATAGCAATTGTACAACATCCATTGAGCTGTGCAGACTTATATAAGACAGAAAAATTTTAAACTTTATACACATACATATACACATCATCATATATATACATAGATAAGCTAGACAAAAAGGGACTTAGCCCTATTTACAAAATACACAAAGACTTGTCTAGCTGAACAGGAAAACAGAACTTCAACTTAAGCACTTAGCCATAATCACTAGACATGTCCGGAACCTCCACGGGAGGCACAGTGGGTTAGCTTGACGAAACGGAATTAAGTTGACGCCGCTAACTTTGATCCAGTGCCTGACCACCTACATATATATAATAAATTGTGAGCTAAAGCCCAGTGAATAACATTAACGTAAAGGGATTAGTGAACGAATTCCAAATACAATATCCGTAAAACAAATCATGTCACAAATCAATCATATCAGTCTCATATCAGAACATAACGTAACGGTACATCCACAGAACATATCACATATCGTCTTCCGACTAGAGTAATCGGTTCCGGATATCGATTAAACACATATCATCACAATGAAGTGGCTAACGAGATCTCGTAATCACATATATGTCATGGACCTGCATTTACATGCTGCCCCCATGACTTAGGACTATCTGTGGATGCCATAATAGATTCACAAATAGGATATTCATTCACATAATCAAGATAGCATTTTAAGAAACCATAACTTATCGATAACAATTAAAACATAATTTATATCAACATATCTTTACAGAAATGTTACTCATAGTGGCTTTCCAATACCCGTTGTTCAGTCTTCGAGTCTTGACCTACAAACACAAATATTCATAGCACAATTTCTCAATATACATTCAAGTCAATTAGTCAATTCTTAACCTTCTTCGGTTTATCCATTTCTTGTTCATTTGGTTGTTTCTATTCTTTCTTTAATTTATTGCATGCTTATAATATGCATATGGATATGTATGATACCTGAAAATCATGTAAATGATGGCGCATAAATTAGAAAAAGGAAAAAAAATAATAAAATTAGAAAATCTATCCTGCTTGGACCAAAACTCCTTCTTTTGCAAAATCATACTCCAATTTTCCAAATTTAGATTTAATTTATTTTCTTCATATTAAACCCACAATTTTAAAGTATGAATTAGACTTTCCAAACCCTTGAAAATTTCATGATATATGTAAAAGTAGAACCCAAATTCATTATTAATAATAAAATCAAACTTAACCAATGAATTACAGAATCAATTCCTTAGAGTTTCAACTTAACTCAATCTATGACCAAAACTTAATTTATGATCATAAATGTTCCCAAATGTGTTTAAATTGAATAGAACTTTTAAATTCAATTGCATGCATGGATCAAACAAATTCATAATTTTTATAATAAAATCAAAACTTTCCCTTACATGAGGATTAATTCTAAATTTCCATAAATTTGATTCTTCTAAAGCTTTCCTTTCTCTCTTTAAAATATGAGATTGAATTAATCCAAATTCTTCAAAATCCATGATGCATGTATAATTAGAGTATTAAACTTATAAAATTTATTCATGCATGTAACAATGAAGCTCAATTTCATGCAAAATCACAACATCAAACCCAAAATAATTAATTTTTAATTTATTTTCCATAACCATCCACATGCATGTAACCCATTGCAAATTAACTTCTATAATTTTGAATCTAATTCAATTTCTTCACCTTTTTACTAAATGCTTTTAATTTACATGAAATTGAAGTTATATGACTCTTAGGAAAGCATTTGCATGCATGAAATTAAGATTAAAACTAACTAATTTTCTATATTCAAAGTCAAATCATAATTTAATTCTTGAATTGCTCTAATTTAGATTTTCATCAATTTCCTTCCATCTTCTTAAATTAACCCTTAATTTTCAGATTTATATATTTAATTCATGTATAGAAAATTTATAATCTTTAGGAGAACATTCATCTATAAGGAATTTGGAGATTAATTGATTTAAAACATACTCTCCATGAAACTCTCTTGAAACCCATCTCAACTCAAAGTTTCTCTAAATAATCCTCTAAAAGTCCACCTTGAATCAATTTTTGTCGAGATTATTTAAATAATACAAGAAAGAGGATGAAATTTCTTACTTTAAGATGATTTTTCCACAATTTTTTACTTAAGTCTTGGTGTCCTTCTGAACCCCCTTCTCTTCTTCTTCCTTTCTTCTTGAAAGTCTCTCTCTCTCTCTCTCTGCCGTGCGTTTGTCTAGCCCAGCACACATACATCTCCTTTTTCTTTTTGATTTCATTTCTTTCTTTTTCTTTTATATATCAAAGATTCTAGAACACTTTCATTCTCTCTACATTTTTTTTGTTTTAATATTTAATTGGATATAATTAAATTAATTGCTAATGACTCATAATTAGACTTAATTAATTATGCTTAGTATCAAATCAAATTACTTTAAATTAATTCTTAATTTATATTGATTTCACTTAGTCCTAATTAATTATGATTACCACACAACTTAATTAACCCAATAACCTTAATCATTCCAAATTTTACGAATCTGAATCAGATGTTTTAATCAAAACCCCAAAAGGCTCCAAATATCAAATTAAACTTATTGACATTATCAATTTTGATTTCTCAAATCATTAAGGCCTTCAATTCAAACTCAAAATTTTTGCCAATAAATTACACACTCAAATTGGACACCTCATAAATAAATTTAATTCATAATAATCTAAATTCTCAATCCTCGCAACTTAATTAACTCTAATTCGGACCCAAGTAATCAAATCCCAATTTTATAAATTCGACTTGAATATTTAATTAAACTCTCATACGGTCCGATACTCGAAATTAAATCATTCAATGCACCGTGTGTACTATCTTCAGCCATTTAGGCTTTCAATTCATAATTCTAAAATAAATCCTCAATAGAATCACATATGAATTAGCCTCCATAATTTTTCTTAAATCCCAAATTAAATTAGAATAATTGACAATTAAATTTCAAATCTCCTTAATTAATTAAATTCTAATCATTATACGCGGTGGGGTTGTCACAGCCTTCCCCTCTTAGGAAGTTTGGTCCTCCAAACTTAAGACACTTGTACTGGAAATCAGTCATATAACTTAGTCTCACGCCATTTCCTTCCCTCGGTAACTTCTTCTTCTTCTTTTTTTTTCTTTTTCATTGGAGTTTCTCCACATAAAATTGAACTTATTCACAATCACCTAATGGGTAATAACCCAATTGGCGATTCATCAACGTCTCTATTGACATCAATCACATAACTTATGTACTATAATTCATCAATCTGTAATTCATATACTTCCAAAAGTAGGAGATTTATTTTAAGGAATGTTCATGTATGAATATTACTATGTCAGAGTAACTTAAACATTGACTCTTATCTTCCCTTTTTGCTTGATAGGGGAATAATTCTTCCAGATTTATAATTCAATATATCATAATTAGTCACTTTCAATGTTTTCACTGGTTCCATAATGATATAATTTCAGTAAATGAAGTCTTACTTCTTCAGACATCGAGTAGGAAAATCTTCATTGGCTCAAATCGTTTAGTCTTTTATTTAGCTCAAATCTTAGCGATACTCTAATAATTTTTAGCAACCTCAGGTTGAGTTCTAAATGGTCCAACAAATGGGTTCCATCTTTATCAAACAATGCATAACATAGCTTGTAACAAAACATGGGATGAATTGAGTTCATCAATCGAAATGTTTCAAAACTTCTTGGGATGTTTACTAACATCTACATAATACAAAGGATGATATTCCTGACAAAACAAAGGAATAACCGCCCCGGAATCGAAGCACACCCGTTCATGACCGTCGGTGGCCGACCCGAAATCGGTTAGACAACCCACCCGAAAAACCATCGGTGGCAAAATGTAACCCACCCGTACAAGACCATCAGTGGTACCATCTGTACATGACCGTCGATGGCAAAACATAACCCACCCGTACAAGACCGTCAGTGGTACCATTCGTACATGACCGTCAATGGCAAAACGTAACCCACCCGTACAAGACCGTCAATGGTACCATCCGTACATGACCGTCAATGGCAAAGAGATATCTCAACAAAGGTGCTATATAAACTTAACGTCCCCTAACACAAAAGGAACTTTCAAGAATGTCATCAAAACAAAGCTAATACTTGATACAGAAACTAATGGATAATCATTCATGCTTGATCAAATACTTTTCCAAAACAAAGCAAAGCAAAGCTTTATCAAAACATTATAACATAGCTTTATTAAAAAAATAACATTCACACATAAACTGTAACTTCAAGCAGTCCTACTTGTACTTAAGTATTATCCTTAACCAATTAAATTATTTGAGTTTTCTCTTAGATTTGGGACAGTCTTTTATTTGATGCCCAACTTCTCACATTTCCAGTAATTCCATGACATAGACCCCGATGAATCTTGTGACATATTGACATACTAGGATAACTTACTTTTCTTACAACCTTGCCTAGAATTACCCATCTTTCCTACCACAAAATTCTTAGTTTTCTTCTTTGATTCACTTTTCACTTCCACACTTAACTCTTCCTTTTGATCTTGCCATGTATGATAGGATTCACAGCTTTTACCACGTTCTCTAGTACTTCTTCTACTTTACCTAATCACTCTGATAAAGACTTAATTTCCACTCCATTTATACTTTTTCACCATCTTCTCCTAATGACGGAAGAGAAAGGTTAAACACAAGAAGATGGTTGATAACACTTGGGTTAATTTAATTGACTTAAATTATAACACAAGGCACATATTATGTACAAGTGGACATACGCATATAGGCATATAAGGACACCGGTAGGGTAACCTATTCATTCCCAAGGAATTTACCAAGAATTTCCGATTTGAAGCTACGCTAGCCAAATGTGATTCCAACCAGACTTTCGAGGTCATTCGGCAAAGGCATGACACTCTACGGTTTGACATTCTGTATTATAGGTTCCTACCAAAATGTACCATCTTACAGGTTAAATAGTTTTTTTATCCTCAATTAATATAGTTCCATATTGTCACAACCCAAACTCACCCCTGTAGGTTTAGCATCGTAACCGGCCAGCAATCCGTGAATTACCAAAGGCCTCTTAACAGATAAACACATAGTAAGGGGCTGCGGAAGCAATTATACAAAATAGACAAGGTCCAGTGAGCTGTGATAACATACATGGGACAGAATAATTCAAAACTTATATATATATACACAAGCATGTCGGTCGAAGGACATCAGTAGTTACAAAACATTTACAAAAGTGTAATTCCCAGGACCCGACTTTACAAAACAGACAGAGACTAGCATAAGTACAAAAACAACCATGCAACTAGACTTTGATCAGAACCTCCTCAGGAGGCACAACAGTTGGTTGACAAAAACAGAAGTAAAGGCCGTCAACTCTGACCCTGATCACGCGCCAGCTCACCTACATACATAATATAAACTATGAGCGAAAGCTCAGTGAACAATAGCAGAGTAAAAAGGTTTCAATGAATGAGTCCGCACAGATTCAGAAATCATAATTCAGTTTCGTATCAAAATCATAATTTGTCCAGATCATATATAGAAATCATGAGGTATGCTCAAGTATACGTAATACATCCATTAGCATTAACAAAGCAGATACAGAACAGATGCAGACACGTGAGGGTTACGAATAACCAGTTCCATAAAGGAACCTCCGGATCCGGGTAACAGAGAATAAATATGCTGAGCCCCCATGACGAGGCCTCTGGTACGGGTAACAGAGTGTAGACAGATTAAGTTTGTAATAACCCTCACCACTGATCATTGATAACGCTACTGATTACTGCTAAACTGAGACTGATTATGATAAGTAATTGAGCCGACTAAAATACTGAATTGACCGACTGAAATCTGGAACTGAATTGATTGAGTATAGCTGTTTAATTGTATGTCTATCTGTTGACTGTTAAAATTATCTGTTCATATTTTACGCTTTAAACTTTAAATTGAAGGCCTTATCGGCGACCGAATCCGAAATTAATTGATGTTTTGTGTTAATCATAATTTATGTGACTTTATGGTATATTCAGTTAAAATATTATTTGGTATGATTAAATTAGATTAATTATTGATAAATTGCAAGTTGGCCTTATTCACAATTTTGCCACTTAAGTGGCCCATCATCTAAACATTTGAGCCTTACACACACTTGATCACATAACACATTTCATCAGCCTATTTCCTTGTTTTAGCTGACTAGAGTGAGAGAGTGAAAGGAATTGAGTTGTTCATCTTGAGTTCTTGAGAATTGGCTTGGAAACTTGGTAGATTTGAGGAATCCATTGCTAAATTGAGCTGCTAGTCTTGTAATTCAAGACCTAAGGTAGAGTAATTACCCTCTTATTTATGAATTGAGCTTGATCTTGCATGTTTCATGTCAAATTAGTGAATTAAGCCTAGAACTAGCTCAAGTTGTTGAATTAAGAGCTTAATCCATACATGCATGTTGCCATTCTTGAGTTTTGAAGTTAATGTTCTCGGAATCCCACATGCATGTTCATGTTTATGCTAAAATCCATGTTTTCAACTTGATTTTGTAAGAATTGGCTCATTAGAGCAAGTGTTGGAAGCTTTGAATTGGTTAAATTCATGCATGGTTGCATGTTCTTCATATTCATGAAATTTGGTTTCAAAATGGGGTCAATTGATCTTCCGTTGGGGCTTTGATTTTACATTTGAGCTTTGAATCATGTTAAACTATGAGTTTTGGAATGTTTTCTGGAAAATTGGCCCAAAAGGTTTGGTTTTGATGCATCAAAGGTTGAATTTAAGCTTGAGGTTCAAATCTGGGAATTTCAGATTTTGAACTCACGCTCGAGCGGGGTGACTGGCGCTCGAGCGTGAAATTCATGCTCTCAGTACTTTGCACTGTTTTGATGTCCGCTCGAGCGGGGTAATCTACGCTTGAGCGTGACCTTGTGTCTTACGCTCGAGCGGGTATCGAGTGCCCATCGAGCGTGATTTTCACACATCCAGTACTTTTGGAATATTTTACAGTCCGCTCGAGTGGAGTAATTCGCGCTCGAGCAGAGTATTTTGTTTGCCTTTATGCTCGAGCGGGGTAACCTGAGCTCGAGCGGATCCCCTGTTTTCTGAAAATTCTGAAAATGTTTTCTAAGTGCATCTTTGCATCCTCTTTCCATCCTAGGCATTCCTAGGGCATGTTTAAGGCATCTTAAAGAGGATATAGATGTAGAACCGCACCGAGTCTAAGTAGGGACTAAGTCCTTGATTCCCGACTATGTAACTTAGTGTGTGTTCATTCTGTCACTGTATAGGGTTGGCCTTCGGAGATGCGCTCTAGCTGCTTATAGCCCAGAACTCTGTGAGTAACAATTGTGTAAAGATATGTTCAAATGTGACTGTTTAAACTATACTGTTTCTGAACTGATATTGTTTACTAATTAAGTGTTTGTCCTCTATTTTGAACTGTATTGTGGCATCCATAGCAACTAATGTTTACTGTTACTGCTACTATTACAGAGATCTCTGTCAGTTCCTATCTTGGAACTTCTGTTTACTGTTATGATGGTCATCATTGACTGTTCGGTCTTTTAAGACCTACTGTTTATTGTACTGCTATGCTAATGGATATACCACATATGACTGTTAGGACTGAATGACTGAATACTGAATCAATGAACTATTTTCATTACTGTAAGGACATTCATTCTTAACCTCTTTACGCATTATGTTATTCACTGGGCATTAGCTCACTGTTTATATATATATGTAGGTGTTCAGGCACCAAACCGGAGCTAAGAGTGTGGGTTAGACTCCCCTTTTTGCCAAGCCAACCACTGTGCCTCACTGCGAGGTTCCGAGCCTGCCAAGCTATGGCTTAGGAGTGCTTTAATTTCCCCCGTCTGTCTCTATATCTCTTTTATAATCTGTATAGACTATTACTGTACTGTTTAATAGGGATTAGGTCCCTGTTCCGAATGATTGTAAATGTGGTACATACTGTTTTGCACTGATTGTACATATGTATGAAAAGTCTTTTTGCGTATAGACTGTCACAGCTCATTGGACATTGTTTATTTACTGTTTTAGCTTCCGCCATGCCCCTATACTGAATATCTTGTCTTCTTGTTAGCGGGCCTTGGTAATCATGGATTCTTGGCGATTCTGATGCTAAACCCATAGGGACGGGTTTAGGGTCGTGACAAAGTTCCATGATGGAACCTCCAATGCCGGGTAACAGCCAACAGATATCACATGATGTTAAGGATGTCACGAATATATATCAGAAATTGGACAATCATTCATTGTACAGAATATATCATTTCAGAAAACAGATCTTAATTCATCACACAGAAAATAAATAAAGTTGAACATAGTTTTACTAGGTTATTACTCACAGTTGGCCCTAGGACAGATAGACGGAACAGATTAGTCAAACAGTACACGGCACGTGACCTACATAACACATAATAGATACACACTTGAAACACACGTTGTAATTATTCATAACTTACTTCGTTGGCTTTTAGTGTGTTTCTACCCTTTAATTCTCATTATGGAATCTTAAACATGGCCTAGGAATGTTTAGGATAGAATGAGGATGCAAGAATGCATTGGAAAACATTTCTTGAAACTGGCTGAAAATAAGGTCCATGCTCGAGCGTGGATTTCTCCGCTCGAGTGGACATGCAGACAATGAATCTCCGCTCGAGTGTGGACTTCCCCGCTCGAGCAGACTGTAAACCTCGACAAAAGTACTGGATGCATGATTTTCACGCTCGGCGGACGCTTGACCTCCACTCAAGCATGAGACTCAGACCTTTACTCGAGCGTCGATTCCCTCGCTCGAGCGAGCTACAAAACATAAGAAATTCTAGGTATATGCATTTCACGCTCGAGCGTAAACCTCAATGCTCGAGCAGAGGTGTATGTACTCAGAGTGCACGCTCGAGCGTGAAGTTCCCTGCTCGAGCGTGGATCAAATTTCTGGAAATTCCAGATTTGATCACCAAGCTCAAAACCAACCTTTGAATATCCAAAACTCATTTTTCTAGGCCAAAACTTGAGGAAACACATAATAACTCATAAAACAACATGTATTAAAAATCATTTCAAGAAATCATGGCCCAAAAGTATGCCAATTGTACAAAATTCAACTTGGAAGTCAAAGTTAATTCAAGAACATAACATGCATGTACATTTTTGAGCTAAGGCCCTCAAAAACATGATCAAATGCTACTAAATAACATGAATCTCATTGTTTTCTCAAAATTAAAGTGAACTCAACACATGCATGAGGAAATTCTTGAAAATCATCCTTCAAAATGCTATGAAACATGCATGCATGCATGGATTGACCTTTCCCTCTAGTCCTTAAGCTTGATTCTCAAATCTTATAGCTCAAATTACTTGAATTCATGCATGAATAACTTAAATCCACAATTATAAGAATGAATTTCCTACCTTAGATGTTTAATTGGGCTTTAGGTACTAGAATCTTGAACAAGATGAGCAAGCTTCAAATTTTCTTCTAGCAATTCTCTCATTGAATTAAATTCTTGAGCCTAGGACCCAAATCCCTCAAGTCTCCCTCATTCTCACGTTGTCTCTCTCTCTGAAGGCTCAAGTGTGATCAAATGAATAAAGGGGGTAAGTGGGGCTCAAAATGGCCTATTAAGTAACAATTGATCAAAAGTAATCAAATAGCATTATTTAAATCGAATTTAGTCGCCCCGAACCGAATTTTAATTAAACCTACCATAAAATTCTATAAATCCTAATTAGCACAAAAATCAAGTCAATTTTTTATTCGAACGTCGATAAGGCTATCAATTCGCAAACCGAAATTAAAACGTAAACAGATCTTCCTACGCCTAACAGATATAAACACAACAATGCAACACACACACATGCATTTTAATTCAGAACTTCTCCTTAATTACTAATTAGGCATACATAATCATAGATCAACGTTAATCAGAGGCCGGGGTTGTTACAGTCTTCCTCCCTTAAAAGAGTTTGGTCCTCTAAACTTGAGTTACCTTCATTCTAGAACAACATTAGGTCCAGTGGGAACAAATCTAGATATCTCTTCATCATGTCTTTTTCGATTTCCCATGTAGCATAAGTTCCTCCGCGGTTTTGCCAATCAACTTTTACCAGCGGTATTTCTTTGTTTCTCAATTGTTTGATCCTGCGGTTCACAATCTAGACAGGTCTTTCCTCATAAGTGTAGTCATCTTTCAAAAGCATGTGTGTTGGCTCAATAACATGGAGCGAATCTCTTAAATACTCTCAAAGCATCGATACATGAAAGACGTTATGCATATGCTCCATTACTGGAGGTAAGGCTACCCGATACGATACTGGGTTCATCTTTTCAAGGACTTCATAAGGTCCAACGTACCTCGGCGCCAATTTGCCCTTAACACCAAACCGAGTTTGACCCTTTATCGGGGTCACTTTAATGAATACGTGATCACCAACCTCATATTCCCCGTCTCTTCTTCGGACATCAGCATAGCTCTTATGCCGACTCTGTGCAGTTTTCAGACGTTGCTGGATCAGTTTCACTTTCTCGGTTGTTTCTAGCACAAGTTCTGGTCCTAACAAAAGTCTATCACCTACTTCAGCCCAACATATCAGAGAACGACATTTTCTTCCATACAAAGCTTCGTAAGGAGCCATTCCAATGCTTGAATGGTAACTATTGTTGCACACAAATTCAGCAAATGGTAAATAGGTCTCCCAATTTCCCTGGAAGTCTAACACACACATTCTGAGCATATCCTCTAAAGTTTGGTTAGTTCGTTTAGTTTGTCCATTTGTCTATGGGTGATAGGCACTACTCAACCTTAGTTTTGTCCCCAAAGATTGTTGCAAACTCTGCCAAAATTTTAACACAAACTTTGAGTCCCTGTCAGACACAATAGACACTGGCACTACATGCAATCTCACAATTTCAGTCATATAAATATTGGCCAATTTGTCAGCATTGTAAACAAATTTAACAGGTAGGAAATGAATAGACTTAGTTAAACGGTCAACTATAACCCAAATAGAGTCCATACCTCGGGAAGAACGAGGCAATCCCACAATGAAGTCCATGGTAATATGCTCCCATTTCTATTCCGGTATTGGGAGTGGTTGTAGCAAACCAGCGGGTCGTTGATGTTCAGCTTTAACCTGTTGGCAATGTAGATATCTAGCCACAAAGTCTGCAATACTCTTTTTCATTCCAGGCCACCAAAAATTCTGTTTCAAATTATGATACATTTTCGTGTGTCCCGGGTGCATTGCAAACTTATTGCTATGAGCTTCGGTCATAACACGTTTCCTCAAATCATAACAATCAGGTACACAAAAACAGTCTTGAAATTTCAGCACATCATTCTCAAACACAAATCCTGGCCTCGACTTTGAATCAAATTCCTCTATGATCTTTTTCAAGTATTCATCTTTGCATTGTTTTTGTTTGATCTCGTCAAGAATTGTAGGTTGAGCAGAAATAGCAGTTAAAATCCCACAATATTCTTGCACATCAATCTCAATCTCCTTCTGTTCCAGGTCATCTAGCAGTTCTTTTCGACTGGACAACAAACATGACAAATTTGCACTGGATTTTCGGCTCAAGGCATCTGCTACGGTATTAGCTTTCCCTGGGTGATATAAAATCTGCAAATCATAATCTTTGATTAACTCTAACCACCGCCTCTGTCTCATGTTCAATTCCTTTTGGGTAAAGAAATATTTCAAGCTTTTATGATCGGTATACACCTCACAAGTTACCCCATACAAGTAGTGACGCCAAATTTTCAAAGCAAACACCACAGCTGCTAATTCAAGATCATGCGTCGGGTAATTCTTTTCATGAAGTCGGAGTTGTCGAAAAGCATAGGCAATCACTTTTCCGTTTTGCATTAATACACACCCCAAACCTTTATAGGAAGCATCACTGTAAACTTGAAACCCATCAGTACCATTGGGCAAAGTTAAAATTGGTGCAGTCACTAACCTGGTTTTTAACTCTTGAAAGGCTGCCTCTCTTTGTTCATTACAATCAAATGACACATTTTTCTAAGTTGACTGGGTCAATGGCATGGCAAGCTTGGAAAAGTCTTTCACAAATCTTTGGTAGTAACCTGCAAGTCCCAGAAAACTTCTAACTTCTATCACATTTGTCGGTTTAGGCCAATCCACAATGGCTTCAATTTTCTGAGGGTCAACAGAAACATCATCCGTGTTGATTACATGGCCCAACAATGCCACACTGTCAAGCCAGAATTCATATTTGGACAATTTAGCGTATAATTTCTTTTCTCTCAAGGTCTGTAGAACAATTCTCAAGTGGTTCTCATGCTCTTCCCTGCTTTTAGAGTAAATCAGGATATCGTCAATAAACACAATAATAAATTCATCCAGAAATGATTTAAACACTCTGTTCATAAGATCCATGAAGGCAGCAGGTGCATTGGTCACCCCAAACAGCATTACTAAAAATTCATAATGTCCATATCTAGTTCTGAATGCAGTTTTCTCTATGTTTTCAGCCTTAACCTTTAACTGGTGATACCTAGATCTGAGGTCAATTTTGGAAAATACTTGGGCACCTTGAAGTTGGTCAAACAAGTCATCTATTCAAGGTAGAGGGTATTTGTTCTTGATAGTTACTTTGTTCAGTTCTCGATAGTCTATACACAACCTCAAAGATCCATCATTCTTTTTGACAAACAGGACTGGAGCACCCCAAGGTGAAGTGCGCGGACGGATAAATTTCTTATTCAACAACTCCTGAAGTTGAGTTTTTAATTCTTTCAATTCTGAGGTAGACATTCCATAGGGGGTTTTGGAAATAGGTTGTGTTCTCAGAAACACCTCAACAGTGAATTCAATTTCTCTATCAACTAAGTCCCCAGGTAAGTCATTCGAAAACACATCGGGAAATTCACAAGCAACAGGGATAGTTTCTACAGTAGTACTGTCAGATGATACAGTTAATATACAGCATAAGTAACCCCTACATCCCTTCCTAAGTAGTTTTCTGGCTTTCAAAGCTGAAATCAGATATGGGAGTGAAACTACCCCATTTCCAATAAAAGTAAATTCAGGCATACCCGGTGGTCTAAACACAATAGATTTACTTGCATAATCAATGGTAGTACAGTATTTAGTCAACCAGTCCATTCCCAAAATGCAATCAAAATGATCAATGTTCAAGGGCAATAAGTCAACATATAACATTATATCGCCAATCATAATATTACATGCTAGATAAACATGAGCACACATCATAGAACCCCCAGACGGCATAAGTACAGATAACACATACGTCATAAGTTCTAATGGTTTAGTCAATTTTTGAGAGAAAGCATGCGATACAAAGGAATGTGTAGAACCAAAATCTATCAGTACACATGCATTTTGAGAACATACAGAGAGTGTACCTGACACCACAGTATAGGTGTTTTGTACGTCACCGGGCACTAAGGCGAACACTCGACTTTGTCTCAGAGGTTCTTTTCCAGTATTGGCATTTGCATTTGTTTTAGCCATAGAGGCGGATCCAACTGAACTTGCCGTAGGACGGCTAATATTCTCAGACCTGAGTGGGCAATCTTTCACTACATGACCTGATTGGCCACATCGGAAACAAGCACCGGATACTCGGTAGCACACACCCCTATGTTTTCTCCCACAATTAGAACAGACTGGGATAGACCCACTACTCTGACTCGAGCTGTTTGTAAACCCCGTGTTTTGCTTCTTACTAACAAAAGACCGGCCTATTCTAAAACCAAACCCAGACCTTTTTCCTTTCCAATCCGTTTGTATAGCAGCTGGTGTGATATCCCTGTTCCGTAATATGCAAATTGGTCCTTAATTTGAGTATGATTATGTGTTTAGCATGATTTTTATGTGTCATTATGTATATACATGTGATTTTGAAATTCTATCTGTTCACCGTAGGAATATCTGTTTGAGTAATCTGTTTTAGAAATTAAATTGAGCGCCTTATCGGCCACAGAACCCAAAATTGATTACATCATTGTGATTAGCGTAATTTTTAGAGCCTACGGTGAAATTTAATTGAAAATTGATTCGGGTCAGATTAAATCGATTAAATTGAGGAATAATGCCAAATTGCTTTATTATTATTATATTATGAGTGGGGATTTATGTAAAGGCATTTTACACTCAATTCCCTTCCTTTAACTTCATTTTGGGCTGATCAACTCTCTAGAGAGAGAGACAAGGCCGGCTGTTAGAGTGAGAGAGGAGAGAATAGTGCAAATTTGGCCTAAAGCTTGGAAATCTTGGAGATTTAGCTCAAGAATTGACTAGAGCTTAGGAGATCAAAGCTTCTAGGTGAGTAATTCTTGGGTTATAGTTTGTGATTTTGTGTGTTCAAGCTACTTTGGTGATCAAGAGTAAGATTGAAAGGAAATTGTGTTGGATTTGTTGAATTGAAGCTTAATATGTGCATGCATGTAAAGACTTGCCTTGAAATTGCATGTTTGAACACAAATGTGTATAATCCATGTGAAATATTAAAGGAAACTCATGTCTTGATCACCATTCGTGTTACCTAAGTTGAGAATGTGGCTAATTCATCACATGCATGTGCAATTTGAGAAGATATGAGCTTGAAATGCATGCATATGTATGATAGAGTTGAAGTTAATGTCAATTTGAAACATGCAAGTGTGTAATCCTTGAAATTGAGCTTCCTAATGTTGTAATCTTGTATTGGTAGCATGTTAACATGTGTAAATGTGTGATTTGAGCCATTGCATGCAAGTAATGTGGTTGAAATGTCAAAGTTGAGCTCAAGAACACATTCTGGGTTTTCCAGAATTTTGAGGTCCGCTCAAGCGGGAGAACCTCCGCTCGAGCGTAAATTTCGTGCTCCCAGCACTTTTTGTAGAATTGGATATTCACTCGAGCGGGGAGTTTGTGTAGACAGGCCTTCCGCTCGAGCTCTCTATTTCACGCTCGAGTGTAATTTTCATGCAACCAATTTCATGCATGTAACAATGAAACTCAATTTCATGCAAAATCACAACATCAAACCCAAATAATTAATTTCTAATTTATTTTCCATAATCATCCACATGCATGTAACCCATTTCAAACTAACTTCTATAATTTTGATCTAATTCAATTTCTTCACCCTTTTACTAATTCCTTTTAATTTACATGAAATTGAAGTTATATGACTCTTAGGAAAGCATTTGTATGTATGAAATTAAGATTAAAACTAACTAATTTTCTATATTCAAAATCAAATCATAATTTAATTCTTGAATTGCTCTAATTTAGATTTTTATCGATTCCTTCCATCTTCTTAAATTAACCCTCAATTTTTAGATTTATATATTTAATTCATGTATAGAAAATTTATAATCTTTAGGAGAACATTCATCTATAAGGAATTTGGAGATCAAAGTTTCTCTAAATAATCCTCTAAAAGTCCACCTTGAATCAATTTTTGTCTAGATTATTTAAATAATACAAGAAAGAGGATGAAATTTCTTATCTTAAATTGATTTTTCCATAATTTTTGGCTTAAATCTTGGTGTCCTTCTAAACCCCCTTCTTCTCTTCTTCTTCCTTTCTTCTTGAAAACTCTCTCTCTCCCTCTCCCTCTCTCTCTCTCTCTCTCTCTCTCTCTCTCTCTGCCGTGCGTTTCTCTAGCCCAGCACACATACATCTCCTTTTTCTTTTTGATTTCAATTCTTTCTTTTTCTTTTATATATCAAAGATTCTAGAACACTTTCATTCTCTCTACATTTTTTTTGTTTTAATATTTAATTGGATATAATTAAATTAATTGCTAATGACTCATAATTAGACTTAATTAATTATGCTTAGTATCAAATCAAATTACTTTAAATTAATTCTTAATTTATATTGATTTCACTTAGTCCTAATTAATTATGATTACCACACAACTTAATTAACCCAATAACCTTAATCATTCCAAATTTTACGAATCTGAATCAGATGTTTTAATCAAACCCCCAAAAGGCTCCAAATATCAAATTAAACTTACTGACATTATCAATTTTGGTTTCTCAAATCATTAAGGCCTTCAATTCAAACTCAAAATTTTTGCCAATAAATTACACACTCAAATTGGCCACCTCATAAATAAATTTAATGCATAATAATCTAAATTCTCAATCCTCACAACTTAATTAACTCCAATTCGGACCCAATTAATCAAATCCCAATTTTATAAATCCGACTTGAATATTTAATTAAACTCTCATACGGTCCGATAATCGAAATTAAATAATTCAATGCACCGAGTGTACTACCTTGAGCCATTTAGGCTTTCAATTCCTAATTCTAAAATAAATCCTCAATAGAATCACATATGAATCAGCCTCTATAATTTTTCTTAAATCCCAAATTAAATTAGAATAATTGACAATTAAATTTCAAATCTCCTTAATTAATTAAGTTCTAATCATTATACACGGTGGGGTCGTCACACAATGCCATCGAGACACGGGAGCATGCTTTAAATGTGGTCAAGTGGGCTACTTGTTGAGGGATTGTCCAAAGTTTACCAATCCTACAGCCAGCCTCTCTGGCCCAGTTAGAGAACCCACAAGACCTGGAGGAGAGAGGAAAGACCAAAAAGGCCAAGGAAGGACTTTTACCTTAGTACCTGGAAAACTAGAAGTTACCGAAAACATTGTGTTAGGTATACTTTCTATCTATGGTCACTTAGCTCATGTCCTCATTAACTCTAGGTCAATTCATTCTTTTCTTGCACCACACTTTGCTGCCAAGTTGGCATCAACACCCGAACCCTTCAGATATATATTGTCTATGTCTTTCCCTTCTGGTAATTTTACCTGTAGTATTGAGGTGTACAGATCATGTACTATAACCCTAAAAGGCAAAACCTTATATATAGACTTGATTCCCTTCTGCATTGGGAACTTTGATGTGATCCTAGGTATGGATTGGTTGGCTACCAACCACGCCTCTATGGATTGTAAAACCAAAAAGGTTTTCCTTAGGTTACCAAACCAACCCGAGCTTGTCTTTGATGGGACTGGATTTCCAACCCTTCCTGTATTATATCCTCTATGACAGCCCAACGACTTCTAAGAAAGGGTTGTAGTTATATCTGTTATGTGATCGATACACATAAAGAGGCCCCCACCGTTGATACAATTCCCGTGGTTCGAGAATTCCCGGATGTCTTTCTTGAAGATCTACCCAGTATCCCGGTTGATCGGGAAATCGAATTCACCATTGAAACCTAACCTGGCACACAAAAAATATCAAAAGCTCCTTATCTCATGTCGATGACAGAATTAAAAGAGCTAAAGACTTAACTCCAGGAACTCCTGGACAAAGGTCTCATTCGACCTAGTACCTCACCTTAGAGAGCTCCAGTTTTGTTCGTAAAGAAAAATGATGGCACGATGAGGTTATGCATCGATTACCGGAAGCTGAACAAGGTCACCATCAAGAATCAGTACCCTCTACCATGAATCGATGACCTGTTCGATCAACTTCAAGGTGCCAAGGTATTCTCCAAAATCGACTTGCGTTCTAGCTACCATCAACTAAAAGTCAAAACAGAAAGCATCAAAAAGACTGCCTTCAGAACCCGTTATAAGCACTATGAGTTTCTTGTCATGCCTTTTGGCGTCACAATTGCTCCAGCAGCCTTCATGGACCTCATGAACCGAGTGTTCAAATCCTATCTTGATGAGTTCATCATTGTCTTCATTGATGACATCCTCATATACTCTAAGTCACCAGAGGCCCATGAGCAGCACTTGCGAACGGTTCTACAAACACTACATGATCACAAACGTTACGCCAAGTTGAAGAAACGCGAATTCTGGATCACTAGTGTACACTTTCTTGGTCACGTCATTAACAAAGATGGCATCTCGGTTGACCCCCAAAAAATTACAGCAATTGTGGACTGGCCACGACCTACTAATTTGTCAAAAATTCAAAATTTCTTGGGTCTAACTGGTTATTACCGATGCTTCGTGCAAGATTTCTCAAAGATAGCATCACCCTTGACCCAGCTAACTCGGAAGAACACACCCCTTAAATGGACTGACAAACAGGAACATTGCTTTCAAGAATTAAAAAGCAGACTTGTGTTAGCTCCTATATTCGCACTCCCTACAGGAGCAGATGGGTTCGTAATTTATAGTGATGCCTCATATAATAGTTTGTGTTGTGTTCTTATGCAAAATGGAAAAGTCATTGCTTATGCCCCACGCCAACTAAAGCGTCATGAGAAGAACTATCCAACTCATGATCTAGAATTAGCTGCGGTGATCTTTGCCCTCAAGATCTGGCGTCATTGTCTCTACGGTGTAACCTGCGAGATTTACACTAATCACAAGAGTCTTAAATATTTGTTTACACAAAAAGAATTGAATATGAGACAACGACGGTGGCTAGAATTTATGAAAGACTATGATGTAAAGATCCATCACCATCTACGTAAAGCTAACATGGTGGCAGACGCACCGAGCCAAAAGACAACCAGAAGCTTGGCATGTACTCTCGTTTCCCGCAAGATCAATAGACTTCTCACCAACATAACCGTGAAACCTACATTGATTGAAGAAATTAAAGCGCGCTAATGGGAAGATAAACTTTTGAAGAAAAAGTACGATGAGCAAAAGAGTACGCATGATCTTGATTTCACTATAAGCAAAGGGATACTAAAATTTTGAAATCGAATTTGCGTACTCGACATTCCGGAACTCAAGAAGAAGATATTGGTAAAAGCTCATAGCTCGAGATTTGCAGTCCACCCTGGCAACACAAAGATGTACCATGATCTAAAGGAACACTACTGGTGGATAGGAATGAAAAGAGACATAACAAGCCATATCTTCAAATGTCTGCATTGTCAAAGCGTTAAAGCAGAACATCAGAGACCTGCAGGAATGTTGCAACCACTCCCTATTCCTCAGTGGAAATAGGAACACATCACTATGGATTTCGTGGTCGGGCTACCACAGTCATTTTCGAAGAATGATGCAACATGGATTATAGTAGACCGATTGACAAAGTCAGCGCATTTTCTGCCAATTAAAATCATGTACTCCCTTAATAAGTTTGCCACCTTATACATCAAGGAAATTATTCGTTTGCATGGCACCCCAGTTTCAATCACGTCTGACCGAGACCCTCGCTTCGTGTCTCACTTCCGGAATAAATTGCAAAAAGCTTTGGGAACCACATTGAAGAATAGCATTGCTTATCACCCACAAACTGATGGGCAATCCGAAAGAACAATCCAGACGTTAAAAGACATGCTACGTGTATGCGTGTTAGACTTCAAAGGTAACTGGGATGAGCACCTATCTTTAGTGGAATTCGCCTATAACAACAGCTATCAATCAAGCATTGAAATGGCGCTGTACGAAGCTCTATATGAAAGGAAATATCGATCACCTCTATGCTAGACGGAAGTCGGGACAGGAAACTGTTAGGCCTTGAGATCATGCAAGTCACAAGTGAGAAAATCCAACTCATCCAATAGCGAATTCGCACTGTTCAGAGCCGCCAGAAAAGCTATGCAAATATACGAAGACGAGACTTGGAATTCCAAGTAGGGGATCATGTGTTCCTTAAGATCTCACCAACAAGAGGAGTTATCCGATTTGGAAAGCGAGGAAAGTTAAACCCATGTTACATCGGGCCATTTGAGATATTGGAAAGAATTGGTCCTATAGCCTATCGCCTTGCACTACCACCTGAACTATCCAATGTCCACAATGTGTTTTACATTTCAATGCTTCGACAGTATCTTCGTGATCCAAAACATGTTGTTGATTATGAGAACCTGGAAGTTCAAGAGGATCTCTCTTACGAAGAGCAATCAGTGCAGATTCTCGATCGTCGTGATCAAGTTCTCCGAAACAAGACCATATCGTTGGTCAAAGTCTTATGGCGAAATCATCGTACCGAAGAAGCTACATGGGAAACAAAAAGTCAAATACGAGCCAAATATCCGCACCTCTTTGAAAATTAAGGTATGTCAAGTTTGGGGACAAACTTCTATTTAGAAGGGTAGAAATGTGACACCCTAAATATTTAATTAATACCACAACCAGCCACGATTATTAATAAAAATAATAATAATCTATAATAGTAAAATAAAATAATTAATTTTGTGATGGTATGCGATAAAGTATAATTTAATAATAAGAACAATAATAACAATAATAATAAAATAAATGTATGAAATAAGAATAATAATGATAATAATAGTAAGAAATAGTAATTATAATAATACGCATACTGATAATAAGGCCAAGAGTAATTAATTAGCAATTAAGTACGTAGATTTGTAAATATGTGAAAAGAATAACGTTGCGCTTCCTGTGCGTTCTAAACTCTTAGGAGAGTGAATCACCAATTGAGGCATCATGGCTGAGGGTTTGTCATCACCCAGGTGAGGGCTTATGTATACAAGCATATAAGAGAGTGGAGGGGGGGCCTGCAGAAGAAGTAAAGAAATGAAAAAAAAGAAAAAAGAGATAAAGAGGAGCAAGAAGGTCTCGAAAAGCCGACATAACTAGGAAGAAAATAGTAAGGGTCAATATTAAGGTGAGTTATATTATACCTTGCATCATCATAATATATTTTACGTATGTTTTGACTTACCATAATTTATTTTATACAAGTTACATTTTATAAATTATATTAATATTTCAATTACGTAGGTTATTTTCTTAACTCTATTTGTTTAAAATGAAAACCATGGATATGGTTGTTTAAATTTTAGTATATATTTGACTATGACCTTATAAATAATTATGTTTTGTAAGAACCACCGCGGGAGTCCCACGCCTTGGGAAACTTAAATAACCATTGGCCTCTGTTTGGCCATTTTGTGGTCTTCTGTTTGTCATGGATCCATCGACCTCTGTTCTGACTGTCACTTCTGTAATCTCTGTTCTATTATGTTCTGTTCTGTACTGTGGTTATGATTATTTATTTATATAATTTCTGTATTTCAGTTTCTGCCACTTAAATAATTTATTTACTAAATTAAGTTATGTAAATGTTTTGACTTAACTAACTATCCATGGTTATTTTGTACTTCATATACTCTTGGTATAATATTTCACACTCTATTGTGTGCTTATAGCTGTTACCCTTTCAGGTAATGAGATGTAAGAAAGACCCACAACCTCATGTAGTGGAACCTGTGCAAGAAATTGATGCGGATCCGTTAATTTGTTTTTCTTTTTTTTTCTTCCTGTCATTTTTTTTTTCCCTGATGGCCGGTAGCTGCATAATAAAATAACAAAAGCCTATGGATGTACTTTTTTTAAAATAATAAAATGAAGTAACTTTCTATTTAATTATTTTTATTTTTGTTTGCCTCCGCTTGCACAGTTTAATTTGCTACGATTAAAATAAGTTAGTAAGTTACGATTCTAACCTTAAGCCCCTAGGGTTGGGTCGTGACAACAAATATGCATATAAGTGACATATGCCATTCTTTTAGAGGCAAAATAATAAATTTGCTCAACTTGGTGAGTTAATCTGAACAATTCAACAATCATTTTTCGCCAAAAACACTAACGATATTATTAATTGGACAATATTCACACAAAATTAAAAATTAAAATTGATCTAATTAAAAATATAAATATCAAAAATAATATTTACTTATTTATTTAAAATATAAACAAATTTATTTATAAATAAATAAATAAATTTTTGGTAGCTTTACTTCATTACTCCACCTTTTTTTTTTTTTAAATCTATAACCTATATAAAAAAGCATGTAACAGTGGTATAACGATGCTGCTTGCTTCATTCCTAATGCTCTGCAACAGAAAAATTGAACCGCTTGACCTCTGTTTGCTGGCTCAATGGTTTCTCTAAGAATTCTGAATGTGCTACAAATGAAAGCAATAGAGACTCTAGCTTCAACATGTGGCTATTGCCTCTTCTCTGCCTTCTACTTTGTCTAAAAGAAATTGCACAGATATGTATATGTATTCCACGTGATTGTAAAAAAAGAGGTAAAATTGATCTCTAAGATGTGGCTATGGTTTTGCCTCAAAATCTGTAGATATAATATAGATTCCAGATTGTGGGAATTGATTGGACCTCTAGATTGGACAAGCAGTATGTTCTCCTCTGTCTCATCTGCAGCAAACTAAAAAATCTGGTATGTTCTCCTCTGTCTCATCCTATCTTCAATGATGTATTTGATTCCGTTTTCTGCCATACATTTATGCTCTTATTTTATTCATATTTGGTTCCCTTTAAAATTTGCCTACCATGTGTTTGCCAATATGTCTAAACCATAAAAAATTTCATAATAGGGAAAAATGTAATAAATTAGCATTAACCGTAACTAGTAATTGCCATAAGAAAATTCCATTGGTTAGTAATCTAGGTATCCGCATTGATCCTCACTACTCATCACTTATTAATGGAATTTTTTTGAGGGTTATTTCTTGCTTTTTTTCCCTGGCTTAATTTTGCTGAAGATGTTGTCAGAATACATTGATATTAAAAATAATTTGCCAGCACTGTCTTCAGAAGTTGTGCATCGTGTTGTTGAAATATTGAAGTTTTTCAATACGAGGACTTGTCAGCTTGTTCTTGGTACTGGTGCCTCGTAGGTATTTGTTTTCAGACTGTAATTGATGGATACATGCTTCTTAAGTTGTTAGTTGATGCTAAAACACAGAGATACTCATCAATCCTAGAGAAACCCGTTAATTGTTTTATGAGTATTCAAATCATATATCCTATTGTACATAATGTTACTCTACTCCATACTTCTATTTATTTTTGTTCTATTTTGTGTTGGAATTTTTTTATTTTTTTATTTTTTAAAGCAAAAATTATGAATGAGTATATCTTAGTCATGTGTTGTCTGTATGAAACTGTAGGTGGCCAGTTTGAAATCCATTACTTCTAAGTTTTCATGTTGTTTCGTGTAGTCTTATGTGAATGTTTGTAAATATGCTATCACAATATATTCACTTAACTACTTTTAAGTTTTAACATTAAATACAGTTCATCCAAGTAACAAGTTGCAAATTTTATATTCTCATTTCCAACTTTTTCTGAATTCTAGTATGGTAATTGTTAGTTATTTTCAAGTGTCTTGCTATAATCCTATCAAATTTGGACATAGTCATTATGGTAGAACAAGTTTATGGTTGGTTTTGCTTGTCATTGATGGATTTGAAATTGGATATTTTTTCGCAGAGTTCTTAATGATTTCTATTTATGGTTGATATTTTCATCTTTCTAGTACTCACATATACTTGGCCTCAATCCTTTCTTTCTTTATAGTTATTTTATTTATTTTATTTGAAAATTTTTAGAATGCATCTCAATATTAGACGAACAATTTAACATCATTCAAGATGCCATGCAATTTTGGCAACAAAAAAAAAAAAAGGCCATGCAATTCCCTTCTGTGTGAACAATTGTCATGTAACAAGTATTAACGCCTATCATTTGTTAGCTTGGATACTACTACTTTCCTCTTTCACCTGGGTGGCCCATGGAACAACCATGCACAGTTTGATTGCCTCTTGAATAAACATCAACATTCTTCGATTGGTTTCCCCTAGAACAAACTTCATGTTAAGGATAGTGCAATAATGGAAATGCTATGACTCAGAATATGATAAATCCTGAAATCATTCAGTCAGTGATAGTTTTGTGCCTAGAAAGCAAAATAATAATGACCTCATTTGAGCTACTTCCCCTCCCTCTCTCTCTCTCTCTCTCTCTCTCGTTTGTTTAGGGATGGTATCATGAATCTTTTGTATCATTTTTTAGTTGTCACTCTGCATATTCTCCTATCTTTTATCCTTTTACCTGATGTAGGCTATATATATGTTCATTAAAAAGTCGAAATATAGTGCACATAGAAACTGTGTTCTACATGTATGATTTGTAATTGCTAACATTTAGTTTTTGCATGTGGAACTAAGAAATTAGGAGGATTCTCTTCATGAAAGTACCTGAGACATGAAAGGCATTGGTACTGTCTGAGCTGGGAATGTGGATGTCTTTTTTACTTCTTTGTATGGAGTTTTTAATTTAATTTGTTTTATTTTATTTTATTTTTATTTTTAAAGCAGCATACTTTTGTTTTGACCTCCATCTGATATGGAATTTTTTTTTGTGAATTGTTGTCAACTTCAAATTGAAACTTCTTGAATTTTTTTTGCTACATATTGTCAGCATTAGAGCGTCTAATCGCCATTGACTTGTTATGATATTGCAATATTTGAAGAAAAATTTTGCCTTTGGGACCCCTATTAAAAGTGTACCAATAGCATTGGTTTGAAGATCGTTGATATTTTGTCTAACATCGTTGATATTTCAGTGTACCACTGAAATTACTGATGTAAGTATTTTGTCTAACATCGTTGATTTGAAGACAAATCAATGAACCTCTGCTGTACTTTTAATTTGTAAATATTAAAAGATAAATCAGCATTAGGGGGTGTAATCGCCATGTAAATATTTTGTCAAAATTCGCTCACTGAAATTACTTAGTATGTGGATTCTTTTAATTTGTTTGCAATTATAATGTGAGAAGCTTCATTTGCTTACTTACATCTATGTTGGTGTTCCCCATTCCAAGTGCCTCAAATTTATGCTATGGAAGCTAAAAATTCGGAGCTAAATTCCAAAGTTCCCCATGTTGAGCAAGCTCCGAATAACTTGACAAACACATCCAACCAAGTAATTTTTTTAATAGAATCTATAAGTTATTAATGTTTTCCTACACATATATATACATACATATATTTATGTGTGCGTGTTTGTAAAATTAATTAGTTCAAATTTGATTAGGTCACAACAGCTTCTAGTCTTCTTGACATGGCAGCTCAACATCAAGTATGGTCCTTGTCATCGATACAAGATATTTCTCTTACTCATGTACCCACTAATAGCTAATCATATATATCTAATTACTTCCAGCTTTACTTTAGAATAGCATGCAAAACATGTCTTACAATTAACCAAGGAATGAATATTGTGGACCTAAATTCCATTGTTTAAATCTAGACAAAATGTGCTACATAGTAAAAATCATGACATGACGAAACTTGTGCTTTTTTTATTTTTTATTTTTAATTTTCTTGTCAAGCTTCAACTAGACATCTCTCAATCATTTATTACCGCATGGGCTCTTTTTGATTCCCTCAAAATCTTGCTTAAAAGTAATTAGTTGATTGTCATTTTTCACAATTACATTTGATTTACATTGTTGAGTTTAAGGGGATCCTGATATTGATAATGGGTATAGTTTTGATTGTTGTTGATTGGTGCATTTGGTTATTATTGATTTTTTTAGCTATTGTTTGATATGGTCTAAAGACTTATGGTTATTACTTTTATATAATTTGTTGTAGTGTGGTGAACCAATTAAGTGATTAAATCATGTAGCTTGCTTATCTACTGGAGAAATGCATATCACTTTCAGTTGTAATCTTCACTCTGGCACTTTGTACTAGTTTATTTTTTTAATATTATTTATTAATTGTAGATATATAATTACTTGAGTAGTTAAATCTTGATTTATAGGTGGGAGATATAATTGTTCAAAAAAGTATCATTAGGCCAACAAAAACATTACAATCGGAGTAATTAAAAGCACAGACCCATCTAAAGAAGTAGAAGGGGAAGAATTAGGACCTGGCTATTAGGAGGTACATGTTCAAGTGCCAGTCAAACCTAATGAGAGCTTGATCTGATCATATGAACTTGTCAAAACAATTGAACAAGCTATTGGATTTCATGTTGCTTGGCATGCTCTATTTGTGGTATATTTCTTTCGTAAATACTAATTTCATTAACAAATTTATATTAACTTAATATAGTTTCAATTAACTTTATATGTTTATCTTTTGGATACAGATTTCGCAAGTTATGGATGCTAGTTGAGAATATTTATACAAGTGAGGTTGAGAATTTGGGAACTGAATGTGTTTTGATAATGTCTCTCTGGAAGATGGTGGGGATATATTTTCTGAGTACCAACACGTGGCCAAGGTGACGCCAACGTGTCAGCCGAGATGCCACGTGTCCTGGTCGTCATGCCGAAGTGATCTTGGGTAGGCCGAGGTTATCTCCGAAGATATTGGAATCCGGGATAAGCGGATAAGGGACAAGAGTCCTAGAATGAGGAAGGACTTCAGCCTGGATAAGGATAAAGCTCTTAGGGAGTTTATCTTTATTTATTGGAGAGTCCAAGATAAGCACTGAGCAGAAATCCATTGAAGCTAAGTTTCTATTGGGACTAGGATTGAGTTAGCTATAAAAGAGAGGCACCCCCATGGGTCTAAGGTACGCAATTTATATTCAGAATAGTGAGTTAAGCACTATTGATTATCTTTGAGAGATATTTGATTACTGACTTAATCATCGGAGTGCCCCCGGGTGGATGAACCACCGTCAGAATCTCTTATTTCTGTTACAGGTCATTCAGGCGCCATCTATTATGCCAGTGCTTTCCAGCTGAATACTGAGTTGGCAGTGTGGTCAGAAATTCACTCACACAATTTGGAGCCGTCTGTGGAAAATAAAGGAGAATAGATAGCCAACGACGGACAAAAAGAGAAGATTTTGGATAACACTTCTACTGGGAGTGGAAGACCTATTGACCTTGACGTCGAAGAAGACAATTGTAACAAAGAAACTCGTGACCAGAATCACGGGGGGAAGAACGTTGGCCAAGAAGGCGACGTAGCAAAGAAAATAGACCAAAGTGGGTACTACAACGAGGACGGCCTCCAGGTATGGAAAGAAAGATACCTGCGGAAGGACGATAAGGTAAAGACCATGGCAAACAAATTGGCAGACCTGCAAATAATGGTCAATTTCATGATGCAGAATAATGTCATGCAGCCACCGTTCCCGCTATAGGACACGTCGATTCCAGCGGCCAATGCCCAGAAGAGAGGGAAGAAAACAATCCTTGGTGCCCCTCAGCACGCCAGAAGCAAAAAACACTCGCACTTGCCGTCAAGGGAGGTCGGGCGAGGAGAGTCGAGAAGAGAAGAATCTCGAAGGACACATCGCACCAAGGAGGCAGACCCAAGAGAACATCGGCATGTTCAAAGACAGGAGTTGTGCATCAATGCGACCAATGGAGAAATGTCGAAAAGGGCTCACAACGAAGCTGAGAGCAGTACACCTAAGAGATTGAAATCAGGAAATAGCTAAGCTCCTGGGCGGACCAAGGAGGACTTAAGAGATTACCTCAAGAAGAAGCAATAAAATGCTGAGGTCACTTCCCCTGTTAAGCCGAGAACACCATTCTCGGTGGAGTTGGACAAATTTAAAGCACCAAAAAGATTCAGTATGCCGAGGTTCCAGATATACGATAGGAAGTCGGACCCCAACTTTTATGTCGGATTATACCTAAACTCGATGGCACTGTACACTGGGAACGAGCCGTTGCTCTGCAAGGTGTTCTCCTCATCCTTCGGAGAGATTGCATTGGATTGGTTTCACAAATTGCCGAAAGGAAGTGTGAAGACCTGGGAAGGCCTGGCCGAGATGTTCGTGGCCAGGTTCGTGACAAACAAACTACAGCCATTAAGGGTGGACGTCCTGATGGCTCTGAGAATTAGTGAGGATAAAGGCCTTAGGGCCTACGCAAAAAAGTATTATGAGGTGTTCAACCAAATACCCAAATGCAACCAAAAGGTGGCGATCGTGTCTTTCAAGAACGGCCTGAAAGATGATTGCGCACTACGAAAGTCATCAGCAAAGACATTACCAAAAAGCATGGAGGAGCTCATGGCCAGAATTGAGAAATACGCCAGAGCCGAGAAAGACACGCCAGGGATTAAGGTGACAAAGCAGGAGAAAGCAAACGGCTCATCGAAGCGAGGCCAAGGTAACAACGGATCCAACAAGCAAAAGATAGGGCTGAGAACTGCACAGGCAGTCACAACTGTATTTCGAATCCCAATTCACGAAGTTCTGGATAAAATCCGAACCCAACCCTATTTCAGAGCATTGGCAAAGGTTCCAGGAGAGTTTATGGGAAGAAACCTTGGGAAGCATTGTGCTTACCATAACAAAGATGGGCATCTAACTCAGGGTTGCAGAGCCCTAAAGTCACACTTGGAAGACCTGGTAAGGCAAGGCCATTTGAGGGACCTTGTAGATGAGGCCAGACAAGAGAAGAGCAGGCAAGACTGCCTCAGGCACCAGTAGCTCCACCTCCCCCAGCACAGCAGCCACAGGTAGGCGGACCTCGGGTAGTCAATGTAATTCACGCGAAGGTCAACGAAAACGAAATACGAGGGGAGACACAGAAGGTAAAGCACCTACAGCATTTGTACCAGTGCAGCGTAAAAGACCTCGCCGAGGAGTGCCAGGACCAAGAGTGTCCTTCTCGGGCCGACACGGAGATGGTACAACATCCGCACAACGATGCCTTGGTAGTATCCCTCCAGGTTGGGGAGTGCCAAGTAAAGCGCATCCTAATTGACCAAGGCAGCTCTTGTGACATCATATATGTCAGATATTACAAGGAGCTTGGCCTTCACCCAGACGATATGGAACAATCCAATGGCCCAATGGTCGGGTTCAATGGAATGTTGACATGGCCACTGGGAGCAACAAACCTAGAGATGCATGCTGGCACCAAGAGGGTGAAGACAGAATTCACCATAATCGACACACCATCCCCTTACAATGCTATACTGAGGAGGCCATGGCTACATGCAATGGGGCTGTACCCTCAACACTGCATCAGCTATTGCGGTTCCTAATAGAACACGGGATAGAAGAGGTCAGAGAGGATCAGCTATAGGCAAAAACTGCTCCATGGCAGCAATGAAATCTACTTGCAGCATACGAGAACCAGAGACAGTAGAAATCGAAGATGAGGACTTGGAGGTCTGCAAAGAGCCAGTCGAGAAGAGTGAAGAAGCCCTGAAGAAAATCCTTGTCCAGCAAGAGGATGAGGAATGCTTCTTCCTTCTCGGCTCAGGCTTAGCTGAAGAAGAGAAAAAAGAACTGGAGGAGTTCTTGAGAGCAAACATTGAAGTGTTTGCCTGGACGCCTTACGAAATGCCAAGCATTGACCCCGAAGTCACTTGCCATAAATTGAACGTGGACAAGTCGGCCAAACCCGTGATCCAACGGGCAAGAAAACTGATATTGCTGCATGTTGAGGTAGTGGAAGAGGAAGTAGACAGACTTCTGGAGGCCAGAGCCATTCGAGAGGTAAATTACCCGATATGGCTATCGAATACAGTGGTGGTAAAGAAAAAGAATGGTAAATTGAAGGTCTACATGGACTTTACCAGCCTAAACAAAGCCTGTCCCAAAGACAATTTTCATTTACCCAAGATTGACCAACTGGTGGATGCCACATCAAGGCATGGAAGGATGAGCTTCCTGGATGCCTACAGAGGGTACCATCAAATAGCGATGGATTCGCCAGATGAAGAGAAGACTGTGTTTATCACCCCAAAAGGGATGTGTTGCTACAGAGTGATGCCTTTTGGGTTGAAAAACGCAGGAGCAACTTACTAGAGATTGGTAACTAAGATGTTCAAACATCTAATTGGCAAAACAGTGGAAGTTTACATCGATGATATGGTCGTGAAGACCAAGGAACCTGAAGGTCATCTGGCCGACCTAAAAGTAGTCTTTGACATCCGTAAAACATATCGGCTCCAACTCAATGCATCGAAATGTGCATTTGGAGTTGGATTTGGTAAGTTCTTGGGATACCTGGTGACCAGAAGGGGCATTGAGGCCAGCCCAGATCAGATTAAGGCCATCCTAGAGTTAAAGAGCCCAATGTCAGCAAAATAGGTGCAGATGCTAACTGGAAGGGCTACAGCGCTGAACAAGTTCATTAGCAGAAGCTCGGACAAATGAAAACCCTTCTTCAGCTTAGTAAAGAAGGCCACAGACTTCTTATGGACAGAAGAGTGCGAAGTCGCCCTGGCTGACTTAAAAAAGTATTTGACCACGACTCCAGTTCTCTCAAATCCAGAACCTGGAGAGGAGTTGTTCCTATACTTAGCAGTTTCAGAGCACGCGGTAAGCGCAGTGGTAATCTGAGAAGAAAAAGGGGAACAAAGGGCTGTTTACTATGTAAGCAAAACCCTGGCTAATGTAAAAACCAGATATTTACCCCTAGAAAAGTTGGCGCTGGCATTAGTAATGGTTTCAAAGAAGCTGAACCATTACTTTCAAGCCCACAAAATTGTGGTGCTAACTGAACACCCTTTGAAGTCCCTGTTGCAACAGAGAGATCTGACAGGAAGAATAGCCAGATGGGCAGTGGCCTTGGGCCAGTATGACCTAGAGTACAGACCCAGAACCACAATCAAAGGCCAAGTCTTGGCCGACTTTGTGGCCGAATTCACTCCAGGAGCCACTATACATCGAGCTCCGTTGGACCGAGGTGAACGATGTCCAAGCGAGTAAAGAGGAGCCCAGCCGAGAGCAACAGAACAAAGGAAAGAAAAAAAACTAAGGCCCTGTAGCATTTACATCGGCGACTCATTTCGACTGTTTGTTGATATGAGTTCAAACCGACAAGGAGCGGGGCAGGAGTAGTATTGGTATCCCTAGATGGACAGATACTAGGGCAATCCATCCGTTTGGGGTTCAAGGCCTCAAACAATGAAGTAGAGTATAAAGCACTGATTGCAGGACTGAAACTGGCAGTAGCAGTAGAGGCAGATGAGGTGATAGTCTTCTGTGACTCTCAGCTTATAGTCAACCAAACAACAGGCTAGTTCGCAACCCGAGACGAAAGGATGTCAGCCTATGCGAAAGAGGTCGATAGATTGATGGCCCTGTTTCAGAATTTCAAGCTACAGCAGATTAGCCGAGATGATAACAGTCATGTTGATGCCCTGGCCAACCTGGCTAGTGCAATATAACCTGGAAAAACAAGGACGATAATGGTTGACTACTTATCGGGCCCGAGCATTGAACCACTAACCACAGAGCGTAAAGCAATGTGTGTAGACATGGGACCAAGCTAGATGGACGCAATAGTAGCATTCCTAAGAGAAGAAAAATTGCCAGATGATCAGAAAGAGGCACACAAGATTAGATTGAAATCGGCAAGATTCAATCTGACAGCAAAGGAACATCTCTACAGAAGATCCTTCACTGGACCCCTTTTGAGGTGTGTACATCCTTCACAAATTGAAGATTTTTTGTACAAAATACATGAAGGAATATGTGGAAGCCATGTTGGGGGTTGATCACTTGCTCATAAGGCCATTATCCAGGGGTATTGGTGGCCCTGCATGCAGAAAGATACAAAGGCCTATGTCAAGAAGTATGAAAAGTGTCAAAGTTTTGCACCTCTGATACACCAACCAGCAGCAGACCTAAACCCAGTATCCAATCCTTGGCCGTTTGCCCAATGGAGCATGGATCTCGTTGGGCAACTGCCCCAAGCAACTGGGCAAAAGAAGTACCTGTTGGTAGCAACAGATTACTTTACCAAATGGATAGAAGCTGAACCCCTTGCCAAGATTCGAGACATGGATGTAAAGAGCTTCATATGAAAGAACATCATCACCAGGTTTGGGATCCCAAGAGCACTAGTTGCAGACAATGGAACACAGTTTGACAGTAAGCTAATCAAGAGCTTCTGTGCAAAGTTCAAAATCAAGAATTATTTTTCCACCCCAAGTTTTCCTCAAAGCAATGGATAAGCAGAAGCATCCAACAAAGTCATCTTGGATGGAATTAAGAAGAGGCTACAAGCAGCAAAGGGAAAATGGGTGGATGAACTGCCAAGTGCATTGTGGGCATATCGGACTATGCCGAGAAGATCAACTAGGGAATCCCCATTTGCCATGGCTTATGGCATAGAAGCAATTATTCCTCTAGAATTCGGCATCCCAGGAATCAAAACCCAGGGAGTAGAAGATGGGATTAATGATATATATTAGCCCAAGATCTGGATCTACTAGAAGAAAGAAAGGAGAGAACTGCAATTCAACTGGCAGTGTACCAGTAGAAGCTTGCCAAGGCTTATAATAAGAAGGTCAACCCAAGGAAATTTCAAATCAGTGACCTCATCTTGAGAAAAGTTGTCGGCAACAAGAAGGATCCCAGAGAGGGCAAACTTGACCCAAATTGGGAGGGACCCTATAATCTCGGTACTGGGCAATAGGGCATATCTGCTTGAAGATAAAGAGGGCAAAGAATTGCCAAGGCCCTGGAATACTTGCAATCTTAAGTTTTTTTATCATTAAATTTTCTTGTTCTTTGTTATTAGCCGAAGTAATAAATAAAGCTTGATTTTTTACACTTGTGACTGATAAGATAGTTGATGCATAATGAGAACCCAAGGGGAACTTAAGTTCACATTAGGGGGTAGAAAGTTGGAAAATGGTTCCTGGCAAGGTAGAATATACAAGCCAAGATCATGTTTAACACTTGTTGAAATTTGTAAAAAAAATTTACAAGTTGAAGTTAAACCGAGATCATGTTTAACACTTGTTGAAATTTGTGAAAAATTTACAAGTTGAAGTTAAACTGAGGTTATGTTTAACACTTGTTGAAATTTGTAAAAAATTTACAAGTTGAAGTTAAACCGAGATCATGTTTAACACTTGTTGAAATTTGTGAAAAATTTACAAGTTGAAGTTAAACTAAGGTTATGTTTAACACTTGTTGAAATTTGTGAAAAATTTACAAGTTGAAAAGCTAAGGTTATGTTTAACACTTGTTAAAATTTGTGAAAAATTTACAAGTTGAAAAACTAAGATTATGTTTAACACTTATTGAAATTTGTAAAAAATTTACAAGTTGAAGTTAAACCGAGATCATGTTTAACACTTGTTGAAATTTGTGAAAAACTTACAAGTTGAAGTTAAACTGAGATCATGTTTAACACTTATTGAAATTTTTGAAAAATTTACAAATTGAAGTTAAACCGAGATCCTGTCAAACACTTGTTGAAATTTGTGAAAAAATTTACAAGTAAAAGCCAAGGTTGTATTAAAATGAGTACTTATGCACTTGCCGATGTAAACCGTTGGTGGGTATAACCGAGGTATTTCATCCCGAGAAGATTACACAGTTAAGGTGGACATTAAAAATATGTAGAAATATTCTAAGTATGAAAGTCATACAAGAGCAGTAAAGAGAAGACAAACATACAAGCATTCAAAAGAAAAAGTTGTATTTATATTCAAAAGAAGGCACATCGGCCACATGAAG
The DNA here is from genome assembly GCA_025200525.1 of Camellia lanceoleosa. Lineage (NCBI taxonomy): Eukaryota > Viridiplantae > Streptophyta > Magnoliopsida > Ericales > Theaceae > Camellia > Camellia lanceoleosa. Next base: position 124,024,483 of record CM045764.1, on the reverse strand, counting down.
TACTTACATTGTTCCAGAGAAGGAAAAAGTACAAGGTGCAGGAAAAAAAGAAAAAGAACATCAAACTAAGATTCTTCAGCACCACTAGCAAGTTGGGTCTGGAGCTTGGAAGATTGCTGAGAAGACATATCAGCCGCCTTTTCAGCTGCAAGCTCGGCATCTATTTCCTGGAGGGTTTGGTCGAGGCTCTTATCGGCAATAGGCGCGTCCGATATGGCCTTCTCGGGAGTAGTATCTTTGGGAACCTCCTCACCCTCTTCATCTTGAGTCAAGTCTAGGACTTGCTCATTTTGAGTAGGGGACTTGGCCCCAGCAGCTTCCTTTGACTTACTCACCAAAGCTTCCTCCTCAAACTCAGAATCGTCGTCAGATTGGCTTGGAGTTGGGGGGAATGGCAGGGCGAGGACATCGGTGTTCCTGAGGGGGGAGTCCTTGGGGGATTTCAAGCTTTTTCACTAAAGCCATCCAACCAAGGGTGAAACCCTTGTTGCATACCTGCTTCACTTGACGCTCGTAGTCCGCCGTGACATCGGCCACCCCCTCAGCATATGCCTTTTCGTCTGTGGCCTTGACCTCGGCAGTTTTGGTGGCCAAGGCGTCTTGAAGTTCCTTTTGGGCCTCGGCCGTCTTTTCTTCAGCCTCTTTCTTCTGGGCCTGAAGAACTTTGTTAATGGCCTCAGCAGCATCCACTTTTTCTTCGGCATCATCCTTAGCTTTGACAACAGCCTCAGCCTGGTCCGCCAAAGTCTTCATTTTTTATTGCAAGTTTTTATTGGTCTTCTGCAGACTAGTAGCCTCCTTAGTCTTGTCGGCCAACGCCTTCCTTGTCTCAAAAGATTGCATTGAAAATGAGTGGACGTGCTGGATTGCCTGAAGAAAAATGGACAGAGCAGAAGTTATTAGAAAATTTTCTAAGTATAAAAAAGAAAAAAAGGTACCAAGTGTGAAGACATACTTGAACAGAACGCTGGAGCATCAGAGCAAAATTTTCATACTCGCTTATCTCGGCGTTTCGGTCAAGATCGCCAAGAAGAAGCAAAGCAGTACTAAGAGCGACGCCGACATTAACGTCGTCGGCACTATTGCCAGCTCTAACTTGCCTGTCCTCCAGAGTGATTTAGGAGGCCCAAGGGGAGTCATACTTCATGGAGCCCGAAACTGTTGCAGAAGACGACCTCAGCCTCTTTGATCTTGTGGACTCGGATGGTTGGGCCTCGGTAGGCCTCTTCTCGGCAGCAGATAGGGCCTTATCACTCTTAACCAATTTGGAAATTGGCAAGGTGTCCTCAGTATCAATCTGAGTCACTATTGCCTTTGGCTGAGCCTTCTTTATTCTTTTTTGTTTCGGTTTTGGCTGAGATGGTGCTGGTTCAGCGTCAACAGTGGCCAGGATGTTGGCCAAGAGGTCCTTAGCAACTGCTTTCTGGCGGCCCATCTCAGCGGCAAAAATTGTTCGGCGTCGTCGACGGCATTGAGATGACGGGATCAGCTGTGGAGCCGAGGTAGATGGTTGTTCTGCTAGATCTGAGGTAGAACCCTGATCCAGCCGAGATGAAGAAGCTGTTGGTGGAGTTGTGGCGGAAGGAGGAGACTTGCTTTTCTACTTCCTTGGGACGTCGGGAAGTATCGACTTGTAGGTCGGGATGAAATTGAGTAACAAAGGGGCTCTCCGCTTGTGGACTAGCAAATCTAATAGTTTCTTCAAGCCTTTGCTGGGAAAGAAAAACTGGCGAAAGCCCTTGGGTGGCTGAGGAAGAACTGCAAAAAGAAGAGCACAGACATTAGAACAAAGTATTGAAACAATTTAAAACAGAGCGCAAGAAAAAGTGACACATGGCCCTTACCATCTCCTTCTCCGAAAACTGTTCGGCTTAAGGGATAAAGGTGGAGGTCATCATTGGGTTGAAACTCCCAGTTGCTCGAGACAATAAAGTAATCGTCTCCAGCACCCTTGTTTGAGTCAGGGAGGTCGGCAATGAGCTTGTACTCAGTGGACCTCAGCTTGAGGTAATAGATGTGGCCTTTTTCCGATTTCAGGCGACACATAGTGTAGCAGTACTGGAAATCGGCAAGAGTAACTCTAGCATTCTCTTGTTTGGCTAAGGCTATTGTGCCGTTGATAACTCGGTAGGAATTGATGGCAAGCTGCATTGGGTTCAATTTATAATAGTGAAGGATTTCTCGGAAAAAAGTGTCAAGTGGAAACCTAAGTCCACACTCGATAAAGGCCACTACTGGGAAAGGCATGAGGTTCACATCGGGTATAATGGAATCCTCCTCCCCTGCCAACCTAAGGTAGACGTCGGCAGAGATGGAAAACTCCCGCCTAAAGTACTCTAATTTGCTCGGGGTGTCTACCCTATGCTTCCACATACCCATGACGTCGGCTTAGGGAGAAGGTGTATAAATTGGAAATAAAGGTTCTGTAAAGGCTCAGAAAACCTCGGCAAAACCTAAAGTTCACACTGGGGTAAGAATTTATGAAGATCATAAGGGAATTCGCCTCAGTTTTCCCTAAGATTTGTATGTTCTAGGGGAAATCTCAAACCTAAGTCTAAAACGGAGATTGAAGCCAAGAATCTGGAGAAAATACAAAAAAAAAACACAAACAAGAGCAATGATTCAGAATCAAGAATAGTGGTGAATCATCAAGAACACTGTGACAGAGTGTGTGCAAGGGTACAGAGCCAAGAACAGTGACAAAAGTGAGCAAATTTGTGAGCAGTATGTGAATGTTCAAGACACGAATTGGGCAAAAGAAAAATCGTAAAATAAATGTGCTCAGATACGTGATTTATAAATCAACAACTTGAGCAGAACAGCAATGGCAAGCAAATAATAAGGTAAAGCTTTCTCAAAAACTAGAAACCATGAGGGAATAGAAGCTTACCAAAGGAGTGAAGCTGGTGTTGAAGACATCGGAGTCAGGAGACGGTTACAATCAGAAAATGACAGCGAAAGGTTCACCAGAGGAGAGGAGTGAAAGCTGTTACAGAGCTTGAAAATCTAGAAACAATGGCGTATTTTGGAGAGAGAGAGAGAATTGAGAGCTTGAGAATGAGGATGCAAAAGTGAAGAGACGGAGAGAGAGAAATTGATTTTGATCAAAACGCGAAGAATGGCGGCAAAACACCATCAATGTGCCTAGAACGACGTATTGGTCAGACGGCACACGCAGGCGCGAGACGACTTACAGGCACGTATCGAGTACGGTCTAGAAGAGGACAAACGCATGACAGAAACGGATCATGTATTTTGCGTGACAGCTCATACGCGTGATAAAACTCTTAGAGTTCTTGGTTTAAATGAAGCAATGACATCGGCTGATAGGAAAATCTCAGCTAAATAAACTCAAATAAACTTGGTTAAAAATTCTAAAAGCCTTGATGAGACAGACTACAGGACCTGGTTGTGAGAAGCCGGTGCATTATGACCTCAATAAATTTATGATACAGCAAGATAGCTGACATGAACGATATAGGTTCCATCACCTCAGGATGCCAAGGTAACAGAACCTAGGGGGCAGTTGTGGGAATATATTTTCTGAGTACCAACACGTGGCCAAGGTGACGTCGACGTGTCAGCCGAGATACCACGTGTTCTGGTCGTGACGCCGAGGTGATCTCGGATAGGCCGAGGTTATCTCCGAAGATATCAGAATCCGGGATAAGCGAATAAGGGACAAGAGTCCTAGAATGAGGAAGGACTACAGCCTGGATAAGGATAAAGCTCTTAGGGAATTTATCTTTATATATTGGAGAGTCCAAGATAAGCACTGAGCAGAAGTCCATTGAAGCTAAGTTTCTATTGGGACTAGGATTGAGTTGGCTATAAAAGAGAAGCACCCCCATGGGTCTAAGGTACGCAATTTATATTCAGAACAGTGAGTTAAGCACTACTGATTATCTTTGAGAGATATTTGATTACTGACTTAATCATCGGAGTGCCCCCGGGTGAACGAACCACCGCCAGAATCTCTTCTTTCTGTTGCAGGTCATTCAGGCACCATCTATTCTGTCAGTGCTTTCCAACTGAATACTGAGTTGGTAGTGTAGTCAGAAATTCACTTACACAGATATCACTATGACTTTTCAAAACTTATGGTTGAAATAATTTTCTTTTAAATTTTTTTTGCTTTAACTTTGTTAGTGTGGTAGAATATTTTATAATTTTAATTATGATTTTTGTTACAATATAAATAAACTTATATTTTTAGATAGAAAAATGATTGTGGTTTGATTTTTTTGTTTTTGTTTTTGTTTTTGATGTGATGATCCTTTGGTGGTAATATGTGTTTATTATGAAAATATTACAGGATGAATGGATGTCAAATTAATATAAGATGTGACAATTAATATTCAATTGTTTATAAAATCGATTTAATTTTTATAGGTATTGACGTATACTTAGTTGTAACTTTTAAAAGTGTCAATGAAAAGAACATATAAGTGGCATTTTGTAGTAGTGGCAGTAGCTTTGCAAAGTGTTACTAGAATAAGCTCTAATGGCACTTATATCCATTTAATGACACAAATGAATTGGATCTAGTGGATTTATGAAGTTAAAGATATCAACTGTGACATAACAAGTGTCATTAAAAATCCATATAGTGGCATTTTTTATATTGTAAGTTTTCTTTAATGGCACTTAATAGCATCATGAATAGTAACTACCATGATATTAAAGTGTCATTGAAAGTCTTTAACCCTGATGGTATAATAGCATTTACAAGCGTCACGAAGTCTTTTTTTAATGGCGCTTGATAGTGTCACAAATAGTGTCTATCATGACATCAAAGTGTCATTGAAAGTTTTTAGCTATGATGTTGTAGTGGCACTTGCAAATGACACTGAGGTGCCGCTAGTATCTACCATAACACGGGTATAAATGACACTTGTTTAAAATGTCATAAGATTAAAAAATGTCATTAGAAGAATAATTTTGTGGCACTTTCAAATGTTACTAAGCTAAAAAAATGTTATAGTGGAAGGATGAAGACAATTTTATCCTTCTTTTATTCCCTACTATTTTAGGGCTTATTTATTAAAGTTAAATATTAAATTTTATTATTCATGTACTCGGTGGAGTCCATGGTGAACATTATGAGAAATTATTCAATACTGTCGGAGCACTACGTATCCATACTCCAAACCAATCACCAACTAGTTAGTCTCATGTTATTCTCCCATCCCCAACATAAATTGTGAGCCATTGTGTTTCTCTACCAATCAAAATCTTATGGAGCATCACGTATCAATACTCCGAGAGTACTGAATAACTATCCGAACATTATTGAATAATAAAGAAAATGAGCCACTAGTGGGAATTTGTTTTGTTTTGCTTTTGCTTTTTTGTTTTTGGTTTTGTTTGTTTTGTTTTAGTTTTAGTTTTAGTTTTTTTTTTTTTTTTTTTTAACATTAGTGGAAGTTTAATTATATATATTTTGCTTTGTTATAATAATTTATTTATTAATTTATCATAACTCGCTGACGCTATATTATATCAATCGCCTTGTCTCTTATTGAAATGGATCTGGAGTCCGGTTTTGAGTTCTGAATGTTCAAAATTATAGTCGAAATATCGGATTTACTTGAGGAAGTGTTTAAAAACCTGTTGTTGCCTTTGTTGCTTTCCTACTAGCAAGTGTTGTTTTATTTGTTTCTTTCGATCTCTCGTTATTTGTGAGCACCAACGCTGTGTTTGTTCCAAGAAATTAGAATAAATGGCAACCAGTAGTGATACTTCCAAAGAAGAGCAAGTTGAGAAAAACAAGGAACAACTCCTTCAGAAATGGAATCCCCCAAAGGTCCCCGTGTACAATGTCTACCACAGAAGAGGAATGTTCGAGTTCAAACCACCCACGTACGAGATCAAAAAACTAGAAAATACAGTCTTCATCCGAGGTGAATTCGAGGAGTTTCAATTGCTTGAAAAACGAGCAATAGAAGAACATAGGAGGAAGTACACTTTTCTCCATTTTGGGTTAGTACAAGTAGCTGTGAAGCCGCTGACTGCAACTGGATTAAAGAGCTCCGTGCTAGTCTGTCTGCGTGATCGTCGCTGGCTTGACTTCAGACAATCTCTATTAGCTGTTGCTCAGTCTAAGTTGAGTGATGGCCCAATTTATTTTAATTGCTATCCAAGTTACCCGGTGTCTTTAACGGACCCACATATCCTTATGAACATAAACCTGAGCATCAAAACTGATGATTTACAGGAAGGGTCAGTAGTAGCTGATCATATAGCTGTTTCTTACAGGGTTTATTACAGAGTATCCAATAACGAATCTTACAAATCAAAAGTGTCTTCCTCTGGACGCAAAACCACTTTTGTAGAGACCAATCTGCTGAGACACGATAAGGTCAGTGTTTCCAAGACAATGGAGTCGGATTCGTTTCAAGTCCCAGAAAGATGGAATGTGAGAGACGAGTGATCGAGCCGAGCAAAGGAGCAGTTAGGCCACTGGTGGATGATGATGAATGAAGAATGTTTGGAAAACTCTAGTGTGTGTATTGTGTTTGTAGTATGTAAGATATTAGTTCAGTATTGCTATATCTGTGTGTATGTATAGTATGAGCTGTCTCTATTGGTTTTTGTTGAGTATAATATTGCCGTGTATTTGTTTGTATCAACTCTTTGCCAGCTGGCTGCTTGTTGCATGTTAAAATATTATATAGTGTATTATCATATGTGATATTAGGTGAATATTTTTATCTCCAACTAATCCAAGCCATCATCACCACAACCACATATGACATTAGTGACTAATCTAATCATGCATGTGGGTTTGGTTATGGTGTGCAACTTACACCTTACACTTTATACCTTACACTTACACCTTACATTTACACCTTTTGTGAAAAATTAAACCTTACACTTACACCTTTTTTGAGGTTGCACACCATATGCAACTCACTTAGACCTTACACCTTACACTTACACCTTATACTTATACTTACACCTTACACTTACACTTTTTGTGTAAGTGGCACATGGTGTGCAATTGCACACCTAAGAAAAGTCCATGTAGTTAACATCATTATTGTAATATAAAATTTCTCATCATTGACAAAATCCTAACATATAATATCACTATTATATCTAAATAATTAACACTGTGATCACACTAATTGTACCATCAAAATTTTAGGAGAAAAAAAATTGAAACATAGAGGTGTGAAAATTTTAGTTGCCATGACAGAGTCGAATTATTTGTATCTATTAGATTTTTTAAATAAAAAAGTTCATTTCATATGATATGGTTGTAATATGATAAGGTTATTAAGAGTTTTATAATTCTTTCTAATCATTTTTGTGATTAGAAAATCCAAATTTATTGATGCAAATCTTTCATATAATATGTGGCACTATCCTCACATGATGAAGAGATCCACCAACATCTACTTACATATTCATATCTCACAGTTTTTACCATCCCTGGTTAAACCAAACCAGGAAAGATAACTTCAGTCTCATCTAGTAACTATTATAAGTTGTCACATTACTTTATTTAATTTTCTGCATATCTTTTCATAAAAAATTAAAAAATTATTAAAATAACTAACCTAGTCAAAAGCGCAAGTCCAACATCGATGTTACATCAGGTAATGGGTGGCTAAACTTCTTATTACACTGATAATCTCTCGAGTTTGGGAGAAATTTTATTTTAATTTTTGTAATATCAATTTTAATAATTTAAACTTTAATTTTTTAATTTTATTATAACATAATCTCCTCATCATGTCATTAGCATTTTGAAAGAAAGAAAAAAAAAAATCATGTGCAAAATTAGATAAACTAATATGAAATTCAAAAGAAATTATTGAGACCAATAATGTATTCATTACACTATTAATTTCTATAATTTATTCTAAATTTCATTTTTATGCCTCTAATTTTAGGTTCAAAATTTTAACATAAGTGATAAACAAATCACATTATAATAAAATTAAAAATACAATGACTAATTATAAAATTTACCTTACCAAAATTTACTAACTCCTCGTGGCTTAACATATGATTAAACCGATGGTACTATTCTTTTTGGAACATTTCACGTAGTGGAAGATACATAATCACGTACAGTAAAATATAAAGTTGCTTTTAGAAAAGATAAAGTAGCTTTCAGAAAAGGAAAAAGTAGATGGTAAAGAAAGAAGTGCACTCGATTCTGAAAAAAAATTTCCAATAGAGTTGGGATTTATTTTTTCGTTTAAATCATAGACAGGGTGTTGTTCCACAAGTTTGTTTTAATAATTTAAATTTAAATTTTATAAAAAAAAAGATTATATAAATTTATAAAAATATATATTAAGTAAATAATAATAAGTTATTCAATTTATTACTAAAAAATTTAATGGATTATAATTATCAAATTCGACTGAATTTTTTTTTAAAACCCAACAAAAAATGAATGAACATATATCAAAAATTAAAAAGGTGATGGTCCAATTAGGTTCAACCCATCGGAGATTTGTTGGGCCATAGTTACACCGACCTGTTATCCTTCCACTGCCGAGAGTGAGAGGTTATCGCTGCTCTGTGAGGCCAGCCTAACGCAGTGCCCCCCACTTTAGTAACCACACAACCCAAGCCTTCGCTTGCCCTGCATGGTTCAGCTCTCAGCTTGGACAGGACAGCCCAGCAAATTAGCAACACAAGCCCTATCCTTTGAGCTGCACACATGTTCCATCACCCTGTTGCCCCCACTTGGGTTACAGGCTAACGTTGCTAAGCCCAGCGATTACTTAATCATTTTACACTCCTTATAAAGTAAATAAATTCTCTCCACTTTAGCGATGTGGGACTTAATTACTATGTATAACAAACTTTTTAATTAAATCATATATTTGATGTGGCTGACTCTCTCTCTCTCAATCCTACCTCAAAACTCATTTCAGACAAATGTAATCTTTTTTTTTTTCTATAAATAGCAGATTGAATTGTATTAATCTAAAAATAAAAAATGGAGTCATTTTAGAACTGAGCAACACCGGAAATGCAAATGAAGTAATGCAGCACAATTGTAATTTTTGAAACTCGGGAAAAATGTATTTTTGGAAACAATCTATTATGTTGGTTTACTATATATATATATATATATATCCAAAGTGAAGCTTATGCTTGTGTAGAATATGGTGTGTTCTTAAATGCTCGAGTTTAGAAAAACTAAATATAATTTTGTAAATTTGAAGTCTGAGAACATTGGAGATGTATGGCTGCAAGCTTACTGATGAAAATTATTGATTTTCTTATTTAAAAATGGAACCCAAAAAAAAAAAATTTGAAAACTTTTCACACTTCTTAGTATGAATTTATTCAACCAGATAATTTAATCGTACTGTTTTTAATTCTTCCTCAATTTTATCCTCCATTTGCAAAATTACCCTACAAATTGACCCAACTTACCTATATGTATACTCAATAACCTTGCACCCAACCACATATTATCTCCCCCTAACCCTAATATCACTAATCAAGTGACTCTCACCCCTCATTTTCATCACATATATATATATATATATATATTTTTTTTGTTGTCAATTTGCTTGTTGTGTATTAATTTTTGAAATATGATTTTGAATAACATCATGCATTTGATTAATATAGCTTTGTGTCGGGATTTAACATAAATAATCAATTTTTGTTTGAAATTGTAAAAAATTAAATTATATGGTCATTAATAATATTCTTTCCAATTATGTATTTTTAACCCACCCAACCTACTCAAACTGTTGGTTCAAATCTATCAAATTAAATCAACCCCCAGTTTTTGGGATAAATCTGTTGGGGCAGATTAAAAAATTCTTAATCCATGGTTGGGTTGATACCCCCTAGTGCATAGAGCATCTCCAATTACAAATGTTATAATATCATTGTCATTGTCAAATTAGGGCAATAAATAGTAGAATTTAGCTCAAATTATAGCAATGGTGCTTCAATAGAGGATTATCATTTTTGTCATTTTTGCACAAAATGGGCGATCATCCGGCCAGACGTCTCATACACACCAATTTTTAATTTTCGTTTTGCAAAAATGACGAACGTAAGGAAGGGAGAGAGGGATGTTTTGCTAGGAGGGAGGGAGACAAGGAGAGAAGTTTTTTATAAGAATTGGCCATTATAACAGCTATCAAAACTTGTGTCAAATTTGACACAAACTTTAACATTTATCAAATTTGACAATTACCATAACTTGCTGTTGGAGCAACATTTCTGTCAACAACTACCATAATTTAGCAATAGCAATTCCAATGACTTGCCATTACAGATGCTCTTAGGTATTTTTTTGCCTTGATCTCTAAGGCCTACAATGCTGGGCTTTGTTGGGTAAAATGAAATGTAAACACACTGGTCCAGTAAACCCTCAAGCCTAACTCAATGGGCTTACTAGACCCCATCTTGGTCCAACAACAGTACAGTAACCAGACACTTCTTCTGGGTGGGCTAGGGGAAGCAATGCCACGAATACTCCACTTGTTACAGCAAGAGTTCGCCACGTGGAGGCACTCAGTGGGCTGTCATTTCTCTCCAGAAGCAGCCAGCTCACTATTTGTTAATAGAATAATAATAAATGGGTTTTAAGTTGAAAAATGCTAGGGAGGTAAAATGTTTTATCAAATATTTTATATGGATGTAGGAATTAAATTATGTGAGTTTTATGTGAATTTTATACTTATGTGAAATATTTAGTAAAATATTTAATAAAATATTTAGAGTTTTTAGCATTACTCTTTTAAGTAACCATGCTTAACCTTGGAGTACGAATCTAAAAAATTATTAGTTAGTCTTGGGATCAGGGGCGGCTCCATGACATCCACAGGTAATCAACGGAATACCCTTAAATTTGAAATTTTAATAATTTTTTTTTTTTTTTTTTTTTGGATTTAGTTTAGTTTTGAATACCCAATCCAAGATGGTTGAATACCCCTCTGACCCACTTGGCCCATTTGTCTAAACAAATAATGAAACCTCTAGCCCACTTAGCTACTTAGCCCATTTGCCAAAACAAATAACCCTCTAGTCCACTTAGCCCCTTAGCCCATTTGCCTAAACAAATAATAAAACCCAAAAGAATTGCAATGAGATATATATATATATATTATATAGGCACGAATCTGCTGCTTGGAAGAATAAAGTCAAAAAGTGTAGTTAGTTAGGGCCAAAAATGTAGTTAGGGCACGAATCTGCTGCTTGGAGGAGGCTCAACGCTGCTGTCGTTTTGTATCTCTCAATCTCTCCCTCTCTTTTCGCGGTCCCCCCCTTCTCTCTTTCTGTGGGTGGTCCCCCTCTGTCTTTCATTGTTGCCCATGGAATATGGATCATGGATGTTGGTATTGAATGAAGATGAAGTGGTTGCTGTCATGCTTTGCTGTTGCTGACTGATTGTTAAGAAAAAGGCAAAAAGAAATTTGGGAATTATATCTCATCAGGTATTATTTTTTTATCTCTATAATATTAAAATTTATTTAAACTTGATACTATAAACAAAACCTTCCATCCATATATAATTAATTTTATAGTTATGCATGTTAATATAATATTTGGGAATTATACTTTGTTGTCATCAGGTATAATATTTTTTAAAGTTTTTTCACTTTATTTGTTTAAAAAATTAAATAGGAGCTGAAATTTTATAATCAATTTATTTATACTCTTGTAGTTATTTTTTTTCTATGGTTTAGATAGCTCTGTTTTTTGTGTGGATATTCTTAGGTGCATCCTACTCTTTTGTTTAGTTCTCGAATTATGGACAAATTTCTGAAAAGAAAATCAACTATTGTTCAAGATTCTTCGAAGCGAATACGTGTTGACTTGAACAACCTTCCTTCTGATCTAGGATTACAATCAAAAATTTTGTCATATCATCCTAATGATAGGGACGAAATAAGAAGAACATATTTACAAAAAGGACCCTGTCAACCTCTTAGCCACAATTTCTCTCAAAGAGATATTAGTGGAGTTATGCGTCGATTTAATTCTGCTTGGTTTAAAGAATACAAGAATTGGTTGGAATATAGTATTGAAAAAGATGCAGCATTTTGTTTATGTTGTTACTTGTTTAGGCCCGATTTAGGAAAGGGATGTGATACTTTTGTGACAGAGGGATTTAAAATTTGGAATATGAAAAACAAGTTACAAATTCATGTTGGAGGTGTTAATAGTGCTCACAACCAAGCTGTGAAGAAGTGTGAAGATCTTATGAAGCAAAAGCAACACATTCAAAGTGTTTTTCTTAAGCAGTCAAATCAAGAAAAAATTGAATATCGGACTCGCTTAAATGCAACTGTTGATTGCATACGATTCCTTTTGCGTCGAGGGTTGGCTTTTCGTGGTCATGATGAATCTGATGATTCAAGTGATAAAGGAAATTTCCTTGAACTTCTACAATTTTTGGCGGATCATAATGAATCTATCAATAAAGTTGTATTGGGGAATACTCCAAAAAATAATAAGCTAACTCACCATGATATTCAGAAAGACATTGTGAATGCTGCTACATGTGAGACTATCAATGCTATCATAAAGGATTTGGACAATGAGTTTTTTTCAATTTTAGTTGATGAGTCTCGTGACATATTAGTTAAAGAACAAATGGCAGTTATTCTACGTTATGTGGACAAAAAGGGCATTGTTATAGATCGGTTTCTTGGTATTGTACATGTATCAAATACAATCGCTTTATCATTTAAAGCAGCAATTGAATCCTTATTTTGTCGACATGGATTGAGTATATCAAAACTACGAGGGCAAGGCTATGATGGAGCTAGCAATATGCAAGGTGAATTCAATGGTATTAAAGCTTTAATTTTGAGGGAGAATAAATCTGCATTTTATGTTCATTGCTTTGCCCATCAACTTCAATTGGCTCTTGTAGCTGTTGCTAAAAAGCACATTGACGTTGCTGAACTTTTTTGCTCTGTTGCTAACATAGTGAATGTTGTTGGTGGCTGTTGCAAGAGACGAGATGCTCTTAGAGATGCGCAATTTGCTAAAATAACAGAAGCACTAGACAATGGTGAACTTAGAAGTGGGCGAGGTTTGAATCAAGAGACTAGTCTTAAACGTGCTAGTGATACACGTTGGGGATCACATTTTGTGACAATTATCAACTTGATTTTGATGTTCTCTTCTTCGATTGATGTACTTGAGATTATTAAAGAGGATGGCTTACAACCCAAGCAAAGAGTTGAAGCTCGTTCTATCATGAAGTTAATGCTATCTTTTGAATTTGCCTTCACTTTACACTTGATGAAAAATATTTTAGGGATTACAAATGAGTTGTCATTAGCATTGCAAAAGAAAAATCAAGATATTGTCAATGCTATGACACTTGTTAAAGTATCTAAGCAACGATTGCAGATGATGAGAGATGATGAATGGGAATCTTTATTGACTGAAGTGTCTTCATTTTGTAACAAACATGAGATTTCTATTCCAAATATGGATGAAATATTTGTAGTTAGTGGGCGGCCATGACGCAAAGCTCTACAAATTGTAAATTTACATCATTATCAAGTTGAGCTATTCTACACAGTCTTAGATATGCAACTTCAAGAGCTTAACAATCGCTTTTCAGAAGCAAATACTGAGTTACTTCTTTGTATGGCTTGCTTGAATCCTAGTAAATCATTCTTTGCTTTTGATAAGCATAAGTTGATTCGTCTTGCAGAGTTCTATCCATATGATTTTTCTGCAACAGATTTAATGGTCCTTGACATCCAACTTCAAAACTACATTGTTGATATGCGCTTAAGTGAAGACTTTTTAGAACTTAGAGGAGTTGGTGATCTTGCTATAAAGTTAGTGGAGACAGATAAACATGTAATATATCCATTAGTCTATTTGCTTGTGAAATTAGCATTGACTCTACCTGTCGCAACAGCAACAGTGGAAAGAAGTTTTTCAGCAATGAAGTATATAAAGAGCAATTTGCGTAACCGAATGGGAGATCAGTGGATGAATGATTGTTTGGTTACATACATTGAAAGAGATGTATTTGATAGCATTGATAATGAGGGGATTATGCAACGTTTTCAAAATATGAAATCTCGTCGAGGGAAATTGTAATATTTTATCTAATTACAAGTTGTTTTGATGGCAATTGTAATATTTTATCTAATTGTAAGTTTTTTTTTTTTTTTTGTCAAAACTTTAATATTAATATATTAGAGTTCTCTTTTATATTTGTTTTTTTAATAAAGTTGTTAGATTTTAAGTTACTTAATGAATACCTTGATTAAAATTCCTGGAGCCGCCACTGGGGATACCACGTAATCATATCTAAGATTAATCATAAATTTTTATGTCTTTCTAAATTTTTAATTACTCAATATTAAATTGTAAAAATATACCTAAGACACCATGGGGTTATACCCAAACAGAAATGTTTCAAACCTCTAAATCAAGAGTTTTACGAGCAACTCCAACCACACTCTCTACTTTTCACTAGCTAAAGTACAAAAAAATACACTATTTATTTTACCGAATTACTTTAGCTATTTTGTTCTCCAACCACGCTCTTTATTTTAGCTAATCATTTAAACTAACTTAATTAATTTTTAAAATAAAAAAAATACTAATGGTTGATATTTTACTAATATAAATTTGCAATAATAATAAATTTGCCCATACAAACATACAAAACCTATAAAATGAGGAGAAAAAAAATACAAAATACAAAATAAGTTATTCTGTAATTCATCAAACAGAATTGAAAGAACATATAAAATTGCTACACACACACACACACACACACATATATATATATATAATCTAAAATCCCAAATCCAAGACATAAATATACAAAAATCTAAAATATATACATACATAATTGTTTGGAGAGCCTCTAGGGCTCTTCAATTGTAGCCACCAAAAAAATACGATGGTAAAGTAGTTAACCCAATAACTAGCCCATTAGAGTTCAAAATTAGACTTACGTTGGCTAAAATGCCTAATAAGTCTTATTTAACTATCTCTTTGGAGATGCTCTAATAGCTCTAATGTAGGTGTGGATCTCATATGATGGGATATTTTAGCCTTTTATTTTTTATTTTTTTATTTTTCAACTCATTAGAATTGATTTAGAGGTCTTTTGAAAAGCAAAAAAAAATCAATTTTTAACTTTTTATCCATTTTAAATCACATCATTTCTCAAATTTTTTACTCAAAAAAAAACAAAATAAATTAAAAAAACTAAAAACTAAGTTTTTATCAACTTTTTAAAACACCACGCTCCAAATTTAGAACTACCAATCCTGCTCTATACCCAAATCAACGAATAACTTCTCCAACCTGCTTACATCACACAAAGATGAAAACGACAAATGAGCCCTAACTTTCTCGCACGGTACAAAGATATAGCCACCTTAAGTCTCACGCAAATTTTGTAATACCAATTTTAACCAAAGACGTGCAACCCCAATTGTATATCGAGAAAAGGAAAATTAGCAGGTGAACGGAGAAGCACAAAAAAAATGGAAAGCACAAAGAAATTATCTGGTGAAACCATCCAATGACACGTGATCATACGAATACTTTGTTCTTATTTTTATGAGTAATGATTCAAAGGAGAGGTAAGGGGGTGACCCCCAAAAGGAGGTCTCAAACATTATTCTATTTTTATTTTGTTTTTATAAATAAATAAAATCACATATCAACAATATTACCTGTCAAAAATTAAAAAATAAATAAAATCAGAAAATATCTTAAATTCTCTCTAAAAAGCAATATATTATATGTCCATTTAATATATGTTGTCATATCGCTACTAAATTTTTACTTTTGTTGAAAACAGTCATGCTACATATCACTAAATTTTTACCATTAACACCATCATTAATGATGTGACAAGTCAAAAAAAAAAATTAAAACACAAAACACATGTAGAACCTACTATCACATTCCTAATGCAACCACTAATTAGTGGTCTCCATCATTTTTCTTGTTAAAAAATAGTTGCATGTAGTGCTTTGGAATTGTAAACAATTTCTTCAAGACAAAAATTATACCAAAATGCACGGAACACAACTAAATCATATACCAGTAATCTTAGGCATTCAAAAAGAATTACCACCAAAAATATCTTAAATTTGAAATATATAGATATTATATTTATTTTTAAGTGTAATTCACACTATATCAAGTTTAAAATTACATTTTGTTTTTATTATAAATACTCATATTTTGGGATGTATTTGAAAGATGATAAAAAGTAATTTTTTAACTTTTAATCAAGTTTTTGACTTTTTTAAACAAGTGATTTGAGAAGTTAATAAAAAGTTACTTTTGACTTTTTTTATTAATATTTGTTTATGAAGTCAAATCATAATAAAATGACTAAACTATTTCCATTCAATTTAAAATATTTACAACTTCACTTATGTGATATATTTTGACCCATAAGGGTTAGAATTGTAATTTCATCGATGGCTAAAAATCAACTTCTCAAATGTTTTTAAATACAAAAGAAATTAGCTTTTGACTTTTACTACAAACTTGACTAAAAGTCAAATACCCAAAAGAGACCTTTATATAGAATAACATTATACAAACTAAATACTAATAAGAGTTAATTTGGTGGTTGAAATACTCCTTCATTTGCGATAATGTTTCATATTTTCTTTTATCTCTTAGTAAAAAAAAATATTATACAAGTAATAAATTTTTTTTATTTTACTAATATAAGTTATCCCCATCATAATATTTAAGTGAGTTTCAAATTATCCAACTTCATTCTTCAATTTATATAAGAGTTATTAATGTATAGAATGAAACAAAATGAGATTACCATCCTATCTACAGTGACAACATCATAACCCAGGTAGGAAGCAAAATAGGCCCGACTTGTCTCTCAAGTGCTTGCGTGCTGTTAACTGTGGAGCTGCCACATACTCCCCTTTGCATGCCAGTCCCCTATTGCTATGCGGCCACGTCCATCTCCTTCACCATCCTCGTCATCCAACCCCTCTCCTCTCTCCTCTCTCTCTCTCCGCCCTATATATATCTCTCACTCCTCTTTTGCTACCCTCATTCAACACCAAATCTTCTTCTCTCTCTAGAAAATTTTACATCATGGGTAGTGTTTGTGCAGAGCAGCAACACAAGCTCCACGCCTCCCACCAACTCCTTCTCCACAAAAAATCACTCCGAGAGATCGACATTCCGCCGCGAAAACTCCTCAGCCGCCGCGCCACCGCCGCCAACGATTCTTTTTCCGATATGTTCTCTGACTCCCCGAGGACTGCCGAGGAAACCCTCCTCCAGAAATTCCTTCCCAGTAATGGCGGCGATGACGATGATGATGACGATCCTTACTCTTCGGACACCTTCCGGATGTATGAGTTTAAAGTCAGGCGCTGCAGTCGTAGCCGAAGCCATGACTGGACTGACTGTCCTTTTGCTCATCCCGGCGAAAAAGCTCGCCGGAGAGATCCCAGACGGTACAATTATTCTGGTACCGTCTGCTCTGATTATCGTCGCGGCAGTTGTAGCCGCGGCGAAAATTGCGAGTTTGCACACGGGGTGTTTGAGTGTTGGCTCCATCCGGCCCGGTATCGTACCGAAGCGTGTAAGGACGGTAAGAATTGCAAGCGGAAGGTCTGTTTCTTCGCTCACTCGCCTCGGCAGCTCCGCCTCTTGCCTCCTCCATCCGACGGCAATTCTCCGCAGGCGCCGCCGCAAGTGTATTCTCCGGCGGCGGAGAGGATGTACCGGAATTCGAACCATTGCTGTGTGTTTTGTCACTCGGTCACAGCTTCTCCGACTTCTACACTAATGGGTGTGTCTCATTCGTCGCCACCATTGTCGCCGTCGCTGTCTCCGCCTCTCTCGCCAGTGAAATCGAGGTCGATGAGCGGGCTTTCCCCAATATCGCGGTACGGCAGTGGCGAAAGGTGTGGATTGAGTCAGTTCAATCCTGGTGCTGTGAATTACAAAGATGAGTTGAATGAGATAATGAACTCTTTGGAGTCTATGAATGTCTATGAAACTCCAAATTCAGCTACCAACAAGAGAAATCTTTCGTGGGTCGAGGTTAATTTCAATAATGGTGATGATCAACCTCAGTTCAATCTCTCTCCATCGACCTCAAGCCCTTCTGTGTCTAGAGATCGATTCAGTTCAAGCAAGACCTTCATTGATGACAAGCTGAATGACAATGGTTTGGCTTGCCCTGATCTTGGTTGGGTCAATGATCTTTTGACTTAAATTATTATGATGATGATGATGAAAAGATGAAGCAGAGGATGAAGATCGTCCGCATATATAGTCATGCACCATCCATATATATATTTGATCAAGCATATATATATATATATATATGTGTGTGTGTGTGTGATTTGGTGTGTTTATTGTTTTTACTCAGATTTTCTTTGCAAGTCTATTCCTTTTATCTGTAAGTGTTTAACTCAAGAGTGTGATTTTGACGTCTTTTTTTAAAATAAGAGAGATTGTTTTGATGTATTGAATTGAATTTGAATTGTAAACAGCGAATGAAATTATGATTCTCTCTTCTAAATTTTTTTCCGCCAAAATATTCCCTCTGGATTAGTTTAATGCAATCTCATTTTAATCATCTTGTGTTTTCTTTTTCTTTTTTTTTTTTAGCAATACTTGTGATGGCTGGAATTTGGCTTTTGTATCAAATTTATTTTATTTGGTAGGTCATCACTTCAAATGGACTCATTTTTCATGCATTAGTTTAAATGTTAATTAAATTTTGTACAAAAATTGTCATTATAATAATATTACTTTTTTGAATAATGTTATGGTTATATTTCAATATTACATTTTGGATATATATCAAATTATGTGATGGGTGTTGCATGGGTGTTGCTTTGAATTATTTAAATTTAATATAATCTTAAGTTATTCAATTTACACATTGTTTTGTTTACTTTTTGAATAAATTATTTGAATTATGTAAATTAGATTTAAACTGTATGGTGTATAAATTATACACACATAATAAATTTGTTCCACAAATAACTTATCTTTTCTTTTCTTTTCTTTTTATCTTCATAGCATTACTTTTTAGACTGAGTGATTTTGAAAACTAACTAAAAATTATTGGAAAATAATGTGTTCATAAATTTAATGTATTTTAAATGACATTAAAAGTAATTTTTTTGTCAATAAGAGATTTTTTTTACAAATATAATTAGAAAATCATAGTCCAACACATCCTGTCTGCCAACCAATACTAACCAACCAAGAAAGAGCAAATGAGAAATAATTATAATTTTTTTTTATAATAATTAACTCTTAGATTTTCTAGTTAAAAGAATAGATGAATGACCAATTGATAGTACACCAAAAATAAATTTGGATCTATATAGTTTAAGTTTAATATATTTTGAATTATATGACTAGACAAATCATAATATAACATATCTACCAGCTCAAGAATACTGACTAACAATATAAGAAAAAAATAAGTGGAAAATAATATTAAATTTTATATTTGATAAGAATTAACTTTCTGATTTTTTATTTTATTTTATTTTTTTGGTGTTGAAAAGAACCAATTGAAAATACTTTATTTGGTGTCTATAATTCATATAACTTTTTGAAAGAGCTGAGCTGGCATAGCAAATCTGGAAAGCTACGTGGCGAACTTGGATGCAAAGTAGAAGAGTCGTGGCATGATTTGGGGAAGGGATCACGCATGCATGATACCAAAGTAAGGACTGCTTAACAGGTGTGGATTGGGGAGTGATTTTTGGATACTTCTGCTTAAAATATGGGAAAATTACAAATCGACTGTATTTTTTAAAAATAATTATTTATACATAGAAAAATTTAATTAAAATTTATAAATTTTATCATTGCTCTGAATTTTTTTTTCTCCAATACCTGTCTTGATTTGTTATTTCTCTTTAAAATTTTAAACAAATTTACCTTAACTAGTCTCAAATTGTTTTCAAATCTTTGAACCCAAAATTACCCATTGAAAGTAATCCCTTAAAAATATTTCAGGGTACAATTTGCCCATTGAAAGTAAGAAGGGTGCAAAAAAGTCTAACACGCTAATTTAATGTACCCTGAACCGTCACATATTTCTTCTATCATCCAATAGTCAAAAATAAATTTTCAAACCACATTTCATTATTTATTTATTTTAAACCAAATGATATATATATATATTTTTTCATCTAATAATCTGATGGTTGCTAAGCCTCCGTTTGGGAAGTGGGTTGTTTTTTTTTTTTTTTTTTTTTTTTTTTTTTTTTTTTTTTTTTGTTTTTTATTTTTTTTTTTTTTTTTTTTTTGTTTTTGTGAGAGAGGATTGTAATGTTTTATTTTTGCTTATTTTTATTTTATTTTTTTTTTTTTAAAATATTTTAAAAAAAAAAAAAAGCTTCTAAATGGACAAACGGAACCCACAGTACTACTTTTTTCTTCTATTCCACAAACCTATCGCCCAATCAAACATCGCCTCGTGGTACCGCAATACAGAAGATATAAGAGAGAAACTAATCAATACTTTTAAGTTTAAGTACTATTTCAAATTAATAAGGTACCGTTTGATAACGTTTACGTTTTTTATTTATATTTATAAAAATTTTATAAATTGATTTTTATTTATTTTTAAAGGAATATAAATTATAAACGTGTTTGGTTTGAATAAAATATTTAAAAATATAAACTAAAAAATATGTTTGTTTAGGCTTAAAATATTTATATTTATTTTTATTATTTATGACAATGGGATCACACACATTATAATTGAAAAAAAATTAATTAAAAAAAATATTTCAAAAAAAAATAATTGAAAAAAAAGATTAATTGAAAAAAATTATTGGAAAAAAATAATTGAAAAAAAAATTATTTGAAAAAAAATTATTTGAAAAAAAAATTATTTGAAAAAAAATTAATTTAAAAAATAAATAAATAAATTTAATTGGGAAAAAAATTATTTGAAAAAAAAAATTGAAAATAAATTATTTGAAAAAAAATTAATTGAAAAAAAAATTAAAAACTGAAAACGTAAACTCATTTTTTGAATTTACGTTTTTTCCTCAAATTTATAAACTGAAACAACTATTTATAAACCAAAAAAATTATCAAACAAGTTTTTATGATAGATTTTTAAATTTTTGTAAATATAAACTGAAAATCGAAAATGAAATGGTTACCAAACATACCCTAATTATTGATCTGAATTACAAAACACATGACTTGCATGTTAAAAATTTTAAAAAGAACATGTCAATATCAATTAATAAATGAAAGGGAACATGAATCTAAAAATATTGAATAAGGAATATTTTGAAAAGTTGGTAAAAAATCAACTTCTAACTTTTTATCCATTTTAGGTCACATTATCTCTTACATAACTTACCTACAAAAAAATAAAATAAATTTAAAAAATTAAAAAATTAATTTTTTTACCAACTTTTTAAAACACCCTTAATTTCTCGATCCAAAGGGCTATGATAAATGCATGGTCCATATGTACCGTTAATTTGCCAAACCAAGCATAGTGATAGCAACATGGCATGGCGTACCTTTTTCCACCACTGTAGATTTGTATATGCATTCTTTGTGTTTCCTCGGAGCGGTACTTATCTCTGTTTGGACAGCTAGAATAGTAGGGTAAGGACCATGAGGGACTGTTTGGCATGACCTAAGGGGTTTGTAACAGTGATGATGGGTTAGGTGGATCATTGTCAACAGATTAGAAGGAATGGTGTGGGGTACCCTGTGGGGTAGGGAGGGGAGAGAGAAGCCCCATGCTGAAGTGACCTTTGCTAGGGTAAGGGTGAGGGAGGGGGGAGGATATGGGGTCCCCCACATGCCTTTGCAATGACTCACAGACCCAAGTTAACTAAACCCTAGCCCCACACACCATATTCTTCAAGCCGCCTCATATTTTTCCATTGAAGAATTGAATGCTCTTCATGGGACAATGCCCCGTTTGGTAGAGTCATTGGAAAGTGATTATAGATTATAAATTAACAGATTATAAATTTTATAAATTGTAAGATGTTCTGTAACCTATTTGTGGAATTATAGATTTAAGTTCTTGAGAATAGTGTTTGGTAAATAAGGCGTAAAATAGCTTTTTCAGATAATTGACCTTTTTGCCCTTATATGATATAAAAATGATAATTTTGTCCTTTTTTTTTCAATTTTAATTTTAAAAAATTATTTCAGTAATAAAAGTTAATGTAATTAGTATTAATTAGTATAAACTAATATAAAAAAATTGATACACTTGGTAAAAATATAATAGTAGTATTATTGTAATAATTTTTTTCCATTATAAATTAATTAGTATCAATTAATTTTTTAATTAGTATCAATTAATACTAAAATTATTAATTAGTATCAATTAATGGCTTAATTAGTCGGAATTACTACTAAAATTATTAATTAGTATAAATTAATATTAATAATTAATTTTTATTAGTATCTAATAATATTAATAATCAACAATTTTTATTACAATTAATGATATAACAATTGTTATTTCTTTAATTTATTATTCTTTTTCATTACAATTAAATTGTGTAATTTATTTAATGGATATAAATTGCACAATTTATTTCAATATTAATAAATTATTTTAATTATTATTTTGATTAATTTATTTTTTTTATTTTTATTTCAATTTATTTTGTTCAATATTATTTTTATTATTTTGTTTTCAATTTATTTCGTTTAATTCGGTTTAATTATTACAATTAAATCTGTGATGTCATTACATATTATTTTAATTAATGTTGTAATATCAATTTATATCAATTAATTCTGTAATGTTGTATCAATTTATTTTAATAAATGTTGTGATGTGATTACATATTATTTTATTTCAATTAATTTTTCATTACAATTATTTTATTTTATTTTTAAATAAATTGTTTTTCATTTTATTTTGAAGAGTAAATATTAATTCTGAAAAGTAATTTTTTCTTTTTTAATTAACATTAATATTGATTTTTTTCTTTTTTTTTTCAATTTATTTTCAATTTATTTTCTAGGGTTTGCAAACCCTAGCTCCGATAACCTGGTCGTGGCGGCTTTGACAGATCGCGATGGCGGCTTCGATGGTTCGACAGATCGGCAGCGGCCGCGATGGTTGAGCGAGCTTCGCGATGGCGGCAGCGGCGTTGAAGATCGCGATAGTCGGATCGGCAGCGGCGTTGAGAGATCGCGATGAACTAAGGCTTCGCGATGGTTCGAGCAGAACTTGAGCCCGGCGCGTCGCGATGGCGGCGAACGAGGCGTTGACAGATCACGATGGTTCGAGACAGAGAGACGAAGATATGAGCTTATTTGAGAGAGAGAGAGAGAGCAAGGAGAGATCTCGGGTTCACGAAATCGCCGAAATGGCCGGAATCGCTGCAGAGAGAGAGAGACAAAATGAGATTTTTTATTTATATAAACGTAATTGTTGAAGTTTTGGAGGCATTTAAGTCATTTCATGCTCCTCCAAACAACAAGGCTTAATCCGAAATCAGTGTCTCCGACCAACCGCCATTTTGGCTTAAATGACTTTTTTTAAGCTATAATTTGCAACTTTAATTTTTACCAAACAGATCAGAATGGCTTAATTTAAGCCATAAGTTGAAATAAACTGAATTTAATTTTTACCAAACACACACAATAGGTCCATAATTACTCGTGAGTCATACATGTGATTCACCTCACCTAAGCCCCTTTGTCAAACCCTCATTTGGATTTCAAGTCTCATCCCTTTTACTTCTTTTAGATCATGTTTGAATTATAAATTTGAATAGAAATTTAAAAAATGAAAATAAAAAAAATAAGTGAAATGTAAATATAAATATAATATAATAACAATTCATCTACACCCACTTTTTTTTTTTTTTTTTTGGACTGAAATCTATTATCCAAACATAACTTTATATTAGAGGAAAAAAACAAAAACGAAAAAAATAAAAAATAAAAAAAACAAAATTTGTGCCTACAAATTTACCTCCACCTGAAACAAGTTTAGACCAAACATTTTAATTTTTCTAGATATATTTTTTCTAGAAAACTCATATCACGTTAGTGAAAAATTTGCTACATAGCTGGTTTAATGAATACCACTAATCACATCACCTAATGGGCCACACCTTTTTTAAAAAGAACTAACCCTAATATCTTGTACGCTCATCAAATAGTGTCGTCAGCTTAATCTGTCCATATGACAGTCACATGAAGATAGAACTCTTGAAATATTTACACATCTTTCACATGTTTTAAAAAAGATTTCATTTTGCAAACTAATCAGGACGTGGGCGTTTTGACAGTTTTGAGCCATTTGAAACATTATTCTTCATGTAATCCATAACCCACTTATGAAAACTAGTCATTTTCTAGCCAAGCCAGGCCACAACGTTGTCATGGCATTTCACAAAATTTTCAAAGGTAACTCAATGATTAAGCTACTGAGACTACGCCTAAAGACCACTATAGAACTTTAAAAAATTCTTATTATCAAAGGCTTAAAAAAGATATTTAGTCTGAGACTTCCAAAATCTTGAGCCACTACTGAAAGGTACCTTTCACAACCTTATGAATGTGCACAAAATGACGTGACGACTCATTCTGATTCTCATTTCAAATAAACCACATTGTTCCATTGTAAAACCACCTGTCATAATACAACATTTCTGAAAGAATGGTTACTTCTAGCTAGCATTGTCCATTCAGATAATTCCAGAATTAGATAATATTCAAGGTGATGCTCAGTTGTTCTCATCAAGAAATACGAGACAAAAATTGCACATAATAATATTTACAATAACTCGTACATTCATTTTGCACGGTCAACAGTTCCGAATTATGTATATATGCAGTAACCAGTTATCCAAGAACACAATAGCACAATTATGCCACCAAATGACTTAGTAGAACTCAGTTATCCTTGCAATTTCTTGAATAACTCGAAGACAATCTAGACTGAGACTGAAAGAAATCGAGTTGTGTACCTGATCCGAAGGATCTTCTTGTGGCAGCATTTGGGGAATCTGACAGTAGAGGTTCGTACACTGGGTTTCGGTTCTTGGGTTGAGTAATAGATAATGGAGTAATAGTTAATGGAGTAACATCTTTCTCAAGCAATCTTAGCTGTGGCTCTATATTTCCCAATGACAATATCGGCCCTCCCAAACGTTCAGCTTGCTGAAGTATGTTGATTTTGCTCGATCTGTAAGTATACCTGAAATACTTCAGAGCTAGCACCGGACCCATCCCTGCTGCCACAATCAACTGAAAAAGAATATATTGCAGTTCCAGTTAGCATATAAGTTCGTCACTTATCCAACGAAAGCATGTTAGTGCAATGGTTTTTTATTTAATTTGATTTGATTTGATTTATTTATTTATTTATTTGACTAGTATAATGATTTTTTTTTTAACTTCTGCGAAAACGACAACACTCCTGTGTACAATGTAGCAAGTTGTAACCGGTCATCTAAGTAGCCAGAGATGAAATTTTGAGAAGATCTGCATGCTTAAAAGCATGGACAGACACATGACATGATTTGGACACAACACGAACATGCAAATTTTCAAAAAATGTAGGACATGATACATCATGGGTTTTATATACTTATTGTGTCATATATTTGAACATTATATATTTATTCTAACCAAATTCATCAATCTTGACTATGTTGCTCTATTGAAAAATAAATAATAATAACAATAATAATAAAAAAGAGACATTGCATGTCCCCAGCATGTCTGACTAGAAAAAAAAAAAGAAAAAATGGGACACTTTGTTTAGTGTGTCTGACACATGTCCGTGTCCACAACGTGTCAGACACTCATGTGATCCATGCTTCATAGGCAGCATGTAAATGAAAGAGAGCATAAAATGAGAAGTAAAACTCACAAGCATAGTTTTC
Source organism: Camellia lanceoleosa (assembly GCA_025200525.1). Classification (NCBI taxonomy): domain Eukaryota; kingdom Viridiplantae; phylum Streptophyta; class Magnoliopsida; order Ericales; family Theaceae; genus Camellia; species Camellia lanceoleosa. Next base: position 123,998,618 of record CM045764.1, on the reverse strand, counting down.
CAATAAAATGGCTGTCTACAGAGGCGGAACATGATCGTGTACATCCCTGACGATGGCGCGCCACTAACAATCCAGTTGATGATATAAAAACCAACCAGATTCCCCCATATGGCTAAATGTTGCAATATTGTGAATGGGCTACACACATAAAACAAACAAAAGTATAGCAGTTAAAACGGACTAAATTAATTTCAATGCAATATTTCTCATTCATATCTTCTTATTATAGCAACATTGGGGGTTTGTAATTGCACTGATTATACCCATTTTTTATATGAAAAGAAATCAAGAAGTCAAAATTGTGTTGATGAACATGATTAACCAAATAATAACGTACTTTATCCCTAATGCAACAACAAAAGCCTGCAACCAAATACATCCAGAGAGTGCCACCATCGAAATTTCCTCCATTTCACTTTTTTCGAAAGCATAAGCATGTATGGTTATCACAAATACTACAATTGCCTGCAAACCATCCCCATTATCAGCACAACGGAAGTAAGGAAAATGGTAACATGGTAATAGAGAATAATATATTCATTTTTAATTCTATCTTTCCTAGTCTTACCACACATCCATCTAAGCATTCTCATCTCAATTACATTCATTTTATGAAACTCATTGTTTCCTAGTCGCACAATATTATGATGTAAAATAATAAACAGCACTCACATGGAACAGAGACCGCCCAAACCATCCAGCAAATGTGCTAGGATTAAGAAGCCTGTTTCAAGAACGATCCTATTTTAGTTTGATTCCTAGCAGGAAGAATCTGAGCAAGAGATAGCAAAGGACCCAGTTTCCCATCCCAACAAATGCAATAGTTACTATAAGTGAAAACGAATTCTTATCTTTTCTTTTAATCGTGAAAGCAAAAGAATATGTGGATAAAGAGCAGAAAATCACAACCTTCCCGCTTGGCAGTAAAATAAAATTTGTGGATGCTGCATCACAGTACTTTCACCAAGATCTTTGTCAAGAACACTGACTAAAACAGGGATGCTAGTGTAGAAAACATTATAAGCCATCAAACTGACGGAATTGAAAAGACTGGTACCCGAGACGCCTGAAATAAATGAGAAACTGAATGTGTTCTAGTGTTAGTACATCAGAAAACTAAAAAAATATAAGTTGCGGAAGAGCAGAATAAAGAGAAGAATAATGCTATATGTACCATTTGATATACTAATTAGTGTACCAATTGATGATATGGCATAATTTAAGAGGTTTTTGAAATTTGTAGTGTGATTAATGAGTGGGGTCGATAATAATGTCATAACTAGTGTTGGTACACTAGTTAGTATACTAATTGGTGCACATAGCACCACCGTAAAGAGAAGCCACCACATGATAACTCACAAGATTTGGATGAAACATATCACTAGGGATTTATAAAATGAATATTGGGATAGAAATGTTGTGCGATTGTACGAATACCGCCCATGAACAAGTATCAACCTTTGCAGAAACCTAAACTCTGCAAGACAAGAAATAGTTGATGTCATTGTCAACATATGGAAGCTCAAATCCAGGCCAAATATCAGAAAACAAACATATGTAATACCCATACATGAAGACCAAGTATGTCATTATCTAATCTAACACCTATAAAATGTGACAGATTTCATAAAAACTAGACCATGTCTCTGGCCAAATTAAACACTTCACCTGGGAAGAACATCGAAAAAATCGAAATAACATTTCTCAAAAGGAAGAGTAAGCAATCAAAATTGCACCTACATTATTTAGAAGCATGCAACCATATTAACAACTTAAGCTCATAGCCGAGTTAGGGGTCAACAATTTATCTTGGTACCAGAGCAATAAATTGATACTGTGTTCAAATCTTACTGACCCATTAACTATAATACCTACATGTGTTTGGCCCACTTATGGAGGAGAGCCTAACCACACATGAGGGGCATGCTGAGGATATAAATTAAAAAGTAAACGCTCTCTCTAACAGCTTGAGCTTTTAGATGGGTTGGTGGTCAACAATTTATCATTAAGTATTACAACTAGAAGGCGCAAGTTAAATTCATATGCAATATATATAAAATAATATAAGAAAAGCAATCTGGAATAACTTCCAGTCCATAAATTTAGACATGTAGCATCAAGAACTCACTCCCAATGCTATAATCAGCTGCCCTCGCTGCCTGTAGTCCTTCTCTACCGCTAATTCCAACCCCAATATCTGCTTGTTGTATCATCCTCACATCATTCCCACCATCCCCAATGGCCAATGTTCTGTAGTCACAGGATTTTAATAGCTCCACAAGCTGCAAAGGTTAAAATTAAAAATATATATAAAAAAAATATTTAAAAAAAGTACCTATAAAGTTAATAAGAAAACATAAATAATCCAACGGTATTTCTTGGGGAGAGGCCATTGTGATGACAATAACTGCACTATAAAGAACTAGCTTTAACAGTATGCAAACAAGTATGAGGGGCTTAGCTCAAAGTAAATTTACCCTACAGGGTAAAGTGAATTTCTCTATCGAAAAACCATCAAGAAAATTTCATATGCAAAATGTTAGATCTAGAGGATCTATGGGCCGAGAAACATAAACTAGAAGAGTTTTGGCAATGTAAATTGATTAATGATCATCTATATTAAAAACTATGTTACATAGATTCGGGTATGGGTGTCGGGTGCAAGCGCATGTCTAGAGATTGGATCCATCAAATCTCAAATTTAAGGATACGCAAACTTGGCAAAAACTGTCATTTTTTTATAATTGCAATCTATTATTTGAGATTAAATGATGTCCAATGTTACATACAACGACTGTGTTAAATACAAATATATAAGAAGTATCTGATGGAAAGTATTAGACACATCCCATGCCCTTGTCCAAGTGTCGGATGTCCAACATGGATATTTGATTTATTTTGAAGGGTCTATGCAACATAGATTAAGAATATTACAATCTACAGAAATTAAATTAGCAACTAATAGCACCATAGAGAGAATCATGTCTAAAGGTATAATCACTTTTAATTAACATCAATATAAATTAACTCAACAGGTTTAAGGCCATGCCATGTAAATCCCAATTCATATTGTTTTTCCCTGCTCCTGTAAAAAAATAATGTAACTCCATACCATAATTATTGGTGGGTTAGATACATCGGTTGTCAAGAAAACTTATCATCTCCCTTTCCTTTTTTTCTTTTGTCATTTAAATGTGAAATTTAATTTGATATTTTGCTAGCAGCTTTAATTTAATTGACCATATACAAACACATTTATTGCGGACTTCTTCCAAACCTCTTTAGGTAAGTTTTCTTCAAAACATAACTAGTTCTAAATATTTGCAGTCTACTGACTGACTTGCAGTTATTATGTGTTGAAAGCCATTAAAAATAACTCAAACCAAAAGTTTAACGAAGACCACAACCTTCATCTGGACTTGCTGACCACTGTCGCCTAGTTTCCCATTATTTTTTTCATTTTTCCGTAAGTGTGCCTTTTTTTAAAAAAGGAACAATAAACAAAAAAACCCCAATAAATGCGGAAAAAAATTGAACTCGAGAAAGGGCATCACAACGCATGAGGAACCCGACACTACGGGGTCTGAGCAGGTGCAAATAAAAAATGAATTACAGAATTTAAAACAACCTACAAACAATTACAATGAATAGCCCATTCGAGAACTAATAGAGAACACCTGTGCTTTTTGAGATGGTGTAACACGGCAACATATGGCTGTCCTTGACAAAATTGCTAACTCAGTGAATGCTTTCTTGTAATCCTTAAGTGCAATCTCAAGAGCCCATCCACCAATAACAAAAGCCACGTCCTGCTACAAATAATATTAGTGATTCAAAAAGACTTTCAAGGAAGATGTTAAAGTGCTCTCCATTGCCAACAGGACAAAGTATTGGAGAACTAGTTGCTGAATTTTTAGATGCACTATTATGATGGAGCCAAATCCATACCTTGGCTTCTGAATTTGTTATTCTCATCGTAAGCAAAACTCTCTCTAAACTTCTACTTACTTCATCTTCAGTTTTGCCATTTATTAACAGGAGCTGGCCTTTAGGCTCTGCCAACAAGTCAGGAAATAGTAAAAGTTAATGGTGAGGAATATTCGAAGACAATTGAAAAAAACGAAGACTTTTTTTAACTTTAGCACATTCCATTCCATTGTCTTCAAAAGCTGCATTCTTATTGTAATATCCTTACTGTTGAATTTAAATGCAAAATGTTAAACATGAGAAACAGATGAGTTTTTAACTCCAGATGGCTGATATGCAAAACTACTGTTTGTGCATGCATTTAGGGTGCACCACCTTGATCACTTGTAAACAACCATTTCTCAAATGTATACCAAATTAAAAACCAAACAATAATTCTGATTTTAAAAAAATTTGAACAAAAAGAAACCTTTGATTAGAAGACTTCATCAGGAATCTACCAATCACGATTCCCCCAAGGATGAAGGACATCCGATATGGGTAATCAATATAGGATCTGAACTAAAAGAAACTCAGGCCAGAACTAATCGGCTTCTCTCATTAGCTTGGAAATATTTTTGTCCAAAGTTATTCCTCTGTCCCATTTTTTTGTCCATGAAAATTCCAACTTTATAAGGGGACGCACTGAATGTGTTCACACCCAACTAATATAGTCTGAATTACCAAAACTATTATTCTATTAAAAGCATTCACGCTCATTTAGAAAAGGATAATATTGTAAAATCACAAGATTACATTCGACTTTTCAAAATGGACAACCATTTTAAAATGGGAAGGAGGGTGTAGATAAAAACTATTCATTTAATTTCAACATGTGTAATCAATATAGGACAGTGAGCAGAGCAAAAAACAACTGATCCAGCTGGGGATACAAAATTGCATGAAAGAGCAATTTGTATGGCAGTATTCTGCTTGTCTCCAGTTAGCATCCAAAAGTTTATTCCAGCTTTTCTAAGTGACTCAATTGTTTCCGGTACACCATCCTGGAAAATTATATAAGAAGATAACAAATTAAGTCCGAAGTCTAAAAGTTAGTGGATGCATGAAGGATATCTGCCCCCACACAGAAAAACGAGTTAAATACAGGTTAAAGCACAGTGTCCCAACAAAAATGCTTGCCTGTAGACGATCCTCTATGGCAGCGATCCCAAGGATTTCAAAGTCATGCTCTAATCTTTGGCAGACCTCAGCTACTCTCCGCTGCAAAATAAAAGATTGAGGAAACAAAGTATGTCAATGACCAACTTCCATGCGAGCAGGTATACATGCACATTCTCATAGAAGAAAAAGAAGAAAATGAAAATAACATTAAGATGTACACCTTACCTCCCTATCCACCAATGTGCTATTAGCCTCTTTAAACAATGAAGACCATTCTCGATATTCATCTTCCTCTTATTCACCCCAAGCCAAGCATAATGTTCGCAGTCCCATTTGAGCATATTGTTCAACTGCATCGGCAGAAGTCCTTGTTTGTTGTCCTGAATAGTTTGCAGCTAGAGAATACCTAAGCAGTTGAAAAGCATCACTGAATTCAAACTCAATAATTAACAAATAAATGCTCACAACCCATTTTTGACTCTTCACACTTAAAAAAGCATATCATGCAAGCAGGTCCACAGGATAAGTACAAATATATGAGAAAATGTACATCTCTACGTTGACCAAAGTGATGCATAACATGGCTATTCCAAGTCTGAACGTTTCTTTGTTTTTTAATAAGTACAAATATCATAAAGGTGCCAGAAGGGGGCAGAACCAATTCACACAGAGAGTACACAGGAACAGTAGTTAAGCTCCTTCAAAAACACTCAAAGAGCCCTAAAAAGACCTAACATGACAGATATTGCTGTACATCTGGTAGAAAATAGCTACCAGAAAATTCGGAAGAAAAATTAATGTGTTGCAAAGAAGATTAGGGACAGATACAACTCAGAAACCCCAATTGTCATGGAGTATAACCCCAAAGGAAACATGGCATCTAATTTCACCAGCCTAATGGCCAGGTGATATCCAGATGGATTCTCAATATAAACATCGAGGGCCCAAATTTTGTTGCCTAGAAAAAGAACAGTTGGCATCAAGCTTATAAATTTGGAACAAGATTCATATAATGTTACTCCCTTACTTGAATGTGGATGAGTTTAACATCAAACAGACAAAATATGAATAGACACCAAATACAATGTCCCCTCTCAAAATCTATGTTACACGGACTCTTCAAAATAAATCAAATACCCGTGTCGGTCACCCGACACTCGGACCAGGGTATGGGATATGTTTTGGATACTTTTCAACGGATATTTCTTATATAATTGTATATAGGGCTGCAAATGAACCGAGCTGGCTCGGCTCGTTTAGTAAATGAGCTGAGCTCGAGCTCAAATAAGCTTGGCTCGTTTATCTTTATTTAAATTATATAATAAATATATTAAATAATATATAAATATATATAAATTATAGCATAAATACATTATTTATGTATTAAATAATATAAATACCATTTTTTTATTTAAATAGCTTTATTTAAACAATATAAATAATAGTAATAAAAATTATCAAGCTAAGCCGAGCTATTGAGCCGAGCTCGAGCTCAATAAATGAACTCAATAAGCAAACGAGCCAAGCTCGAGCTCAACAAAGCTCGGCTAGGCTGGATTTGCAACTAATTGTATGTAACACTATTATTATATGTACATATTATTGAATAATTGCTATAAATGTCTTTTTGACACTGTAAGCTATATATAACACCATTTTATCTCACATACTTAATTAAAAATATAAAAATGACTTTTTTTTTGTCGAGTCTGCATATCCTTAAATTTATAATTCAATGAGTTCGACCTCTAGATACATACCCACACCTGACACTCATACCCGAGTTCAATATAGCTCAACACATAGTTCTAGACTTCCAGTTATATTTGAAAGAAGAAAAAAAAAAATCAGTCTTTTACCAAACGAATGGGCACTAGAGAAAATCAGTAGTGTTAATTGATCTAAAAAAATAAAAACAATAATAATAAAGAGGGTTCCGAGAAGAAATGTTTTTGGATGTGTATGTAGGCATTGAACAAGTGAAGGGACTGGAAGCTGGAAGATTTTCCTATGAATGCATTTTATAGTGTCTTCTCAAAATCCTTCATGAGAAGTGTAAAAAAAATTAAGATTACCGGCACGCGCATAAGGAAGAATTGCTTCATCTGCCCCCTTAGATAGAAGGATGATTTTTCCACTTTTGCAGTACATTCTTTTCCTATCAGAAGTGAACTCGAGAGTGTCCAGTACATCATACTGTAATATTGCACGATTAAAATTGATCTCTGCAATTCATCAAAACAAAGGAAGCTATACATCATGATGGCTATAAGAATGCCTCGTACACAGCCAAAATCAGAATAATCGTACCAAGAATATTTGCATTCTTATTGAAAAAAACAATATTCAAGCAAGAAGCAGCACGAACAAGAGCATCCTCATCCTGAGATTGTACCTTGTATGAGATTGATCCACTTTTGCTACACAAATTTGAAAAATAAAAATAAAAATAAAAAAAAAAATAAAAAAAATCAGAACCAATAGATAAGAAGTCATTCAAAATAAGCCCAAAGCACAATAAATAGAACATAAGCCATGTGATTGGTCCTATGGATGGATTTGACAATTCTAGCAAAGCATGGACCAACAAAGATGCTAAAATCACCTTTGCATGGGTATCGCAGTATTACATATTGCCATAACTGTAAAAAATCGAACAACATCAGGAGGACCACTGCCAACAGCATTGATTAGCTCCGCATCTGTGTACATGAGGTGGAATAAATTAAACTCCAAGGGATTCACATGTTTCACAAGTGAAAGACAAGTTTTACAATTGAAAGAGATCCTGAAGGTAAAGCATAAAGCAAATCCACGTGAGAAGAAACACACCAGTGGATACAGTCCAGACTGAATAACTTCAAACTTTACCAGTGGAAAAATATCATGCAAATATGACAGTTAATGCTTCACAACCATCATGTTATTAGACTTGACAAAGCTTACAGGTTTACCAACTCATAACAAGCAAGCAAATAAGAACCAAGAGGTTAAAAGCTTTCAACAAAACATAAAACTCCATAATTCAAATAACAAATTTGCTTCAACTACAGAGTCAAGGGTAATGGTGAATTAAGAGAAATGGAGCAAAGCTGAAAGGATCAAGCATAAATGCAGAATGAGGTATACTTATCAACAACAACAACAATAGCAAAAAGAAAAAACTTCAGACTGAGGCATAACGCTAGGAAATCCGACAAAACCATGAGCTAAAATTAAGAATGGAAATATAATGCATTATCCTTTCTAAGTCATTAAGTTGGATAGCCTTATAAAAAACAATCCATGTACAATTCTATTCCGCAACAGAAACTCTCCATTCATGAGGATATGAATCAGCACAGGCGATTGGATTAATAATGGTTTACATGGTGATTCAGCAATAAAAACATGTACAAGTTAAGTAGGCCATATATCTGCCAAGACAGATTTTTCTCAAAATGATTTAGAAGTTTTGGAAGAAATAAATATAGAATAAAGAAAAATAGGAGTAATAGAATACACAAGGCAATGAGTAACAATACACAGACAAAATGCAAAACCATACCTTTCAGAGCATCCCCACTCTCGTTCCCATAGAAAATGCCATTGATATAACATCTCCTAAAAATCATTTTATTCTCAGTAAGGGTTCCTGTTTTATCTGTCATTATGTACTCAACTTGTCCCAAGTCCTCACTGATTGCTGTGCTGCCATATACAATAACGACAACTTAAATAAAGTGTGAATAAACTCATGGATTACCACAATTTAGATAAACGAAAATATATATGTGAGAATAAACTCATTCATGGGTTTCAATTTCATTACTTTGCTGCATGGGCAGGAGTGCCAGTTTCTAGGTCAATCATCTCATTGTCCCAATCAATAAACCTTGCATATAAGCTCTTCACAAGATCCAGAGACACCTGCCACATAACAGTGAAATACTTGAAGCTTTAGAAGTGGCACTCTTACTTATCTAAAATTTACGTTCCTCTCAATTCAAAGAGTCAATTGATCATTCATCAATGCTCTACGGACTACATAAATTTGAGAATTGGATGGGTGGTCTTAATCATAATTGCTAATCATGTATTCAATCAAGTTTATGTATTTTCACATAGTCTATCTTATAATGGCAGATAAATTGGATGAGAATACATATACTTAAATATTTAGAACAAACTAAACAAAGGTCATGTTTGTTTCCACTTATTTGCAACTTATTTAGATTACATTTTGAATTTCATGCTTAAGTAGATGTACTTTAAACAGGTAGGGTGTTTGGATTCACATTTGTATTTTCAGATTATTTGCTTTTCAGCATAAAAAGATCAAAATAAGATTAAAAAGCTAACTTTTTTAATGTTGGGTTTTAAATATTTACTTTATGCTAAAATCAATTTTTTAAGTGGAAACAAATGAGGCCAAAACACATACATACACGTGTCAAATATAACTAGCAGTAGTGAGTGTCAAGTCTACATTCTCTAAAAAAAAATTATTTTTGTTTTTATATATGTATATATATCAGCAACAAATACATTCTTCCAAATAGGGAACATTAATGACGATCCAGATATATTTTTGACATATGGAATTTCATCAAATTGCTTGTATTCTTAATAAATATAGATATAGATTAAAAATAATAATAATAATCTACAATGAATATAACCTAATTAAAACTATGAATTTTTTAATATTTCATAAGGGAAGTTTTTTTTAAGGTCCTTGATATTAAGATTTTATAAGATAAACGACATACAATATTTTCATAATAGTTAAGGTCCCTCAACATTTCTACAAAGAAAATTCGACTCAGAGAAATTTCACCCGACTCTGAGAAATTTAAAATTTCTCTGTGATCATACTATCGAAATTTCGCTGAATCGGGTGAAATTTCTTTGGGCAAAATTTCTCTGAATCAAATTTTCTCTATGAAAATGTTGAGGGACCTTAACTAATAAAAAAAACATCTTGGACCTCTCATACTACACAAAGTTGGAAATGGATGTTTCACTAATTTTCCCTATTTAATATTACAAAGCATGAATAAATGAACAAGTTCAATACCTTAATTGTGTTACAAAACTTTGGATGGACTATATTCCATGAGTCAATTAGTTAGTTCATCTTTAAGTGTTTACTTACACGAAAAGTTTGCAAAATCTTATCAAAAATGGCAAATTATCCACGTCTTCAATGTCTTTTTGAAGGGAAAAGGAAAAAAAAAAGGTACATATATCACCAATGTGAAGGAATGAGACCATGGCATCATATTCTGATCATCTTACAAAAAATATTGAACCAAAAGAAACAAAAGTTTTTTATTTATATATATATATTTTACAATAGATATAATTTTAGTAGAACGAGTATTTAGTAAAAAAATAACATTTTTCCTTAACGCATTCATGTCTCAGCTGTATTGCATGTGTGGTTTACATATAGGGATGATAATTACACAACCTCATTCGGTAACATAAGGGGATCTTTGCCTCTCATGTGTTCATGGATTGGGCAATACACAAGCTACCACAACTAACCTAGAGGTTTCAATCATTAAAGGAAATTCAAGAAAACTAATATAATCTTAGCTCACAGGTCTGCTTATGGTTATGTATCAGTTCTTTTCTCTTTTCTTTCTTTACATGGACTACTCGCCTTCTACAGTGTATACTTTCAGAACATATTGACCTGTGGTTATGTACGGACTCTTTTCTCTTTGCGTTCTTTGCAAGGACTACTTGCCTTCTAAATATATACGGTTAGAACACATCATCACATCTGAAGGTTCAGGCATAAGTAAAAATCACGTCACCTTCAACAATGATAACGAAGAAGACATAATAAGCAGAGCATTGAACATGTGTACCTTTATAGAAATGGGTATCATGATGGAACAAAGAAGCTCAAACCGTAGAGGAATGACCACCCATTCATACCAAGGACTTTCATTTGGATATTGAACATACCATAGCTACAAAACAAAAACACCAAGAAGGTTGGTATAAAGTCGAGAAAGATCACAACAAAAAACATTAGAGGGCAAGTATTTCTCCCTCTGTCCCTTTTTACGTGTCGTGGTTGACCATAAACGGTTTTAATAATAGCATCTTTGAATAATAATAGATTTACAAAAGTGGCCTTTGTCATATTTGAAGAAATTTTGTAGTAATTGTGATGGTATTTAAACAAAAAGGGATAATATGAAAAGGTGATGACGGATGATTAAACTTCTTAAATTTGAACTAGGATACATAAAATGGGAATTCCTTTGGGAAGTGGGCTTTTATGTAGGTTTTTTTAGTTGTAGGATATTATTAGATAAAAAAATTTTGGTGTTTGGGAAGATAGTTGAATTTTTTTGTGGTTGGATGTGATGTTTGTGAGAGAAAAAGTGAAATAATTATGGGGTTAGATGTGATATTTTGTTTGGGTTTGTTTTTTTTTTGGTTTTGCAAAAAGTTATTGTTGTGTAAAAAATCAAAAAAAATCCAACACACAAACTTCCCAAACACCACCAAAATAGGACAAAGAGTACTTCAAAAGTCTAATACTTCACCAAAAATGAAAGCAACATGATTCTGGGAAATGATACAAAAAATCACCAGTAACTAGCAAGTAAATACAATCAAGCTGGCAAGAACAGTTAGCCAAAAGGAAAAGCCTAATTCTGTAATATGATTATTTCGTTTGAGGGTATTTATGCACTTCGGAGCATACTAATAAGAGGAGAGCCCTAATACTGTATTCTTTCTCTCTCATAAGCCTTACATTGTTATTCTTCTCTCTTTATCTCTTATTTCTTTTTTCTTCTGTAAAATTGTCGCTAACCAAATAAGAAAAACAAACTGGCAAATTGAGACAAACCTTTCTTGCTTCAATATCCTTCCAAACATTCCCAGCTATGCCTAGAACAATAACAACCACCATCTGGAAAATAAATATTGCTCCAGTCAGCTTGTCAATCATCGCATCCATAAATGTAAGCTTTGGTTCGGTATACCCTGCTCATACCAGTTTATTTTCATTTCTTGAAGGTAGAATAATTAGAATCAGAATTACACTACCCTATCTGAATCGGCAAGTATATAGTAATCTAGACCAAGAAAAAAAATCAATAAACTATCATGTAAAAATCCGAGTCGGGGTAAGGATAAGATTCAGTAACAAATTCAGGTATAAATCAATAAAGAACAATCTCAAAAACCACTGCACTTTTGCTTCATGGACTCAGATACATGTGTTGGGTGTGGATATGTGCTTATGCGTCAATTTATCTCCACTTCAAAAAATATGAAGACAAGTTACCTGTAATCATATTTTTTAACATTGTTCTTTTATTGCTTAGAGTAAAGCAACTTTTATGTCACATGTTCAGCGTGGGCAGTAGAGTCAATTAGAAGCAACCATGCAACGAAAGAAACACAAGAAGGAACTAAACCATTTTAATTGCATTTCCATCTGTTTGTTACAAAAATGCTTTAAGCCATTTTCTAAAACTCATGGGAACTCCCTCTGTAACGGATACAGTGGTGTCACCATGTTTGACTCTGTTCATGAAAAACGGCTTAACAAATGTTCGATCATTGTATGACATTTGTCGTTTGAAGCGAGCCTTCACTTCCCGGCCGTTCTCTTCCTTATTCACCGTCACCGGAAAGACATCTAAACTTGCTTCATCGGAAAAATTAGAGAAAGTTGTGGACCCTCTTCTTTTGCCGATCTTACCAATGCTACTGCGGTAATGAATACGAGCCTTGCTAATGACCCAGCTCCCAAAATCAGTACGTTTCCTATTCATTAAATGAATGAGCAAACACAGAACAAAACCAATTTAAAACAACAACAACAACAACAACAACAAAAAATAATAATAATAAAAAATAAATAAACAGAAAAGAAAATGACATTGTCCTGGAGTGATTTCTGGTAACTTACTTCTCTCTCTCTCTCTCTCTGTGTATGTGCCGTTTTGGCAACTTGCAATTTCTGGATAACTTCCTTTTTCTCTCAATGTGCCGTTTTGACAACTTAAAAAAAAAAAATGTTCGATCATTGTTTGACTCTTTTAATAGTAAAAAGTCATTTGACTCTTTTTTTGGGGAAGAGCTGCAAAACACTGTTTTTTTTTTTTTTTAAGTTGTCAAAACGGCACATAGAGAGAAAAAGGAAGTTACCCAGAAATTGCATGTTGCCAAAACGGCACATACACAGAGAGAAAAAAAAGTTACGAAATCACTCGACAATATCAATGGCGAAGAACAAACCATGGCGAGTTCTAGAGGGAGGAGGTCGGATTGTGGTGAGACTTTAGGCGTCCGACCCCTCATCTCTTTCATTTTCTTTTCTGTTTATTTAATTTTTATTTTTATTATTATTATTATTTTTTGTTGTTGTTGTTGTTTTAAATTGGTTTTGTTCTATATTTGCTCATTCATTGAGAATGAAGAGAAACATACTTGATTCTGAGGCTGGGTCATTAGCAAATTCATTACCATAGTAATCTGTAAGATCGGCAAAAGAAGAGGTCCTGAATAAGGAAGAGAAGTCGCTTCAAACCACAATTGTCCTGGAGTGATTTATGGTAACTTCCTTTTTCTCTCTCTCTCTGTGTATGTGCCGTTTTGGCAACTTGCAATTTCTGGGTAACTTCCTTTTTCTCTCTATATGCCGTTTTGACAACTTAAAAAAAAAAAAAAAAAAAAAAAAAATGTTCGATCATTGTTTGACTCTTTGAATAGTAAAAAGTCATTTGACTCTTTTTTTGGGGAAGAGCTGCAAAATGCTGTTTTTTTTTTTTTTTTAAGTTGTCAAAACGACATAGAAGAAAAAGAAGTTACCAATTACAAGTTATACACGAGAGAAAAGGAAGTTATCAAAAATCATTCGAGACAATGTCAATAAGAACAATCCATGAAGTTCTAGGGAGGAGGTGCGGATTGTGGTGAGACTTTAAGCGTCAGGCCCTCATCTCTTTCATTTTCTTTTACATTTTATTTATTTTTATTTTTATTATTATTTTTTTTGTTATTGTTGTTGTTGTTGTTTTAAATTGGTTTTGTTACGTGTTTGCTCATTCATTGAGAGAATGAAGAGAAGCATCTTGATCTGATGGAGGGGTCATTAGCAAGGCTCGTATTCATTACCATAGTAGTACTGGTAAGATCGGCAAAAGAAGAGGGTCCACAACTTTCTCTAATTTTTCCGATGAAGCAAGTTTAGATGTCTTTCCGATGACGGTGAATAAGGAAGAGAACGGCCGGGAAGTGAAGGCTCGCTTCAAACCACAAATGTCATACAATGATTGAACATTTGTTAAGCCGTTTTTCATTAATTGTTCTTCGGCCATTGACATTGTCCTGGAGTGATTTATGGTAACTTCCTTTTTCTCTCTCTCTCTGTGTGTATGTGCCGTTTTGGCAACTTGCAATTTCTAGGTAACTTCCTTTTTCTCTCTATATGCCGTTTTGACAACTTAAAAAAATATATATATATATTCGATCATTGTTGGACTCTTTTAATAGTAAAAAGTCATTTGACTCTTTTTTTGGGGAAGAAAGCAAAAGCCTTTTTTTTTTAAGTTGTCAAAAGCGACCGTAGAGAAAAAGGAAGTTACCCAGAAATTGCAAGTTGCATACTATGAAGAGAGAGAGAGAAAGGAAGTTATCGAAATCATTCGAGACAATGTCAATAACGAAGAACAAATAATGGCGAGTTCTAGAGGAGGTGCGGATTGTGGTGAGACTTTAAGCGTCAGGCCCTCATCTCTTTCATTTTCTTTTACATTTATTTATTTATTTATTTTTTGTTGTTTTAAATTGGTTTTGTTACGTGTTTGCTCATTCATTGAGAGAATGAAGAGAAGCATCTTGATCAGGAGCTGGGTCATTAGCAAGGCTCGTATTCATTACATGATAATCTTGGTAAGATCGGCAAAAGAAGAGGGTCCACAACTTTCTCTAATTTTTCCGATGAAGCAAATTTAGATGTCTTTCCGGTGACGGTGAATAAGAAAGAGAACGGCCGGGAAGTGAAGGCTCGCTTCAAACAACAAATGTCATACAATGATCGAACATTTGTTAAGCCGTTTTTCATGGATTGTTCTTCGGCCATTGACATTGTCCTGGAGTGATTTATGGTAACTTCCTTTCTCTCTCTCTCTGTGTATGTGCCGTTTTGGCAACTTGCAATTTCTGGGTAACTTCCTTTTTCTCTCTATGTGCCATTTTGACAACTTAAAAAAAAAAAATATGTTCGATCATTGTTTGACTCTTTTAATAGTAAAAAGTCATTTGACTCTTTTTTTGGGGAAGAGCTGCAAAACGCTGTTTTTTTTTTTTTTTTTTAAGTTGTCCAAACGGCACATAGAGAGAAAAAGGAAGTTACCCAGAGTTAGTTGAACATACTGAAAAAAAAAAGTTATCGAAATCATTCGAGGACAATGTCATGAAGAACAATCCATGGCGAGGGAGTGCGGATTGTGGTGAGACTTTAAGCGTCAGACCCCTCATCTCTTTCATTTTCTTTTCTGTTTATTTATTTTTTATTTTTATTATTATTTTTTGTTGTTGTTGTTGTTGTTGTTGTTGTTTTAAATTGGTTTTGTTCTGTGTTTGCTCATTCATTCAGAGAATGAAGAGGAAACGTACTGATTCTGGGAGCTGGGTCATTAGCAAGGCTCGTATTCATTACCGTAGTAGTACTGGTAAGATCGGCAAAAGAAGAGGGACCACAACTTTCTCTAATTTTTCCGATGAAGCAAGTTTAGATGTCTTTCCGGTGACGGTGAATAAGGAAGAGAACGGCCGGGAAGTGAAGGCTCGCTTCAAACAACAAATGTCATACAATGATCGAACATTTGTTAAGCCGTTTTTCATGGATTGTTCTTCGGTCATTGACATTGTCCCGGAGTGATTTATGGTAACTTCCTTTTTCTCTCTCTCTCTGTGTATGTGCCGTTTTGGCAACTTGCAATTTCTGGATAACTTCCTTTTTCTCTCTATGTGCCGTTTTGACAACTTAAAAAAAAAAAAATGTTCGATCATTGTTTGACTCTTTTAATAGTAAAAAGTCATTTGACTCTTTTTTGGGGGAAGAGCTGCAAAACACTGTTTTTTTTTAAAGTTGTCAAAAGCGGCACATAGAGAAAAGGAAGTTACCAGAAATTTCAAGACAATGTCAATGGCCGAAGAACAACCCATGACCGAGTTCTAGAGGGGAGGAGGACTAGATTGTGGTGAGACTTTAACCGTCCAACCCCTCATCTCTTTCATTTTCTTTTCTGTTTATTTATTTTTTTTTTATTATTATTTTTTTTTTTTGTTTTAAATTGGTTTTGTTACATGTTTGCTCATTCATTGAGAGAATGAAGAGAAGCGTATTGATCTGATTTGGGTCATTAGCAAGGCTCGTATTCATTACCGTAGTAATCTTGGTAAGATCGGCAAAAGTAGAGGTCCTAACTTTCTCTAATTTTTCCGATGAAGCATGTTTAGATGTCTTTCTGGTGACGGTGAATAAAGAAGAGAACGGCCGGGAAGTGAAGGCTCGCTTCAAACGACAAATGTCATACAATGATCGAACATTTGTTAAGCCGTTTTTCATGAACAGAGTCAAACATGGTGACACCACTGTATCCGTTACAGAGGGAGTTCCCATGAGTTTTAGAAAATGGCTTAAAGCATTTCTGTAACAAACAGATAGAAATGCAATTAAAGCAACACACTCCTGCAATCAATTTAGGATTTCCTCTTAATCAATTTCTTATCATGTAATCATGAATTAACGCTAATCGAGGTGAGGTTGTCTGGCCCGGTGACATGCTTCCTCCAAGGACTTAGCTTGAGAAGGCGAAATTTGAAGGCTCTATTTTTGTTATATTTATGTTTAAATGTTTATTCAAGCCGAGAGCTTTACATGTATAGAGCTTAGGACTCTTTCTTTTGTTGTAACCAAGTGATATCTTGGAAAGATATAAGCCCGTAGGGCATTTATTTTGTTATTATCAACTTGTATTACATGTAGATTCAGGATGAAAGTTTATGAATGTAACGCATGTAATCCTTTTTGTAGTACAAACTCTGATGGATGAAAGTGTAACATTTCTATTATATTCTCGAATCCCATGGAATGGATTAGTTCTATTATTTTTGGGGTGTTACATATTAAATCTATAAAATTACATAGAAGTCCTCATTGTACAAAAAGTGACTGTTATTTTTCGTGAAAAGAGGGCAAAATGGTCTTTCATCTTCAATCTTCAGATTAATAGTCCTAATTTTTCAATAGGTATGCTAATCCCACTCTTAAGAGGATTGGTGGTTCAAATGGACTAATTTTAATACAACCAAGCATAATTTTAATAGACCTCATGGATGGTTAATCTAATTCTCTCTTCTACAAAATCAGAAAACATACCAATCCCACTGGGCACACCTCTAAGCACGGATTTGGGGGTGCGGCTATGCCTTCAAGGCACAATAGCCTGCTGTGTTCCTTTGTGAGAAGTTGTCCCGAGTGTTTTTCGATAATCTATACTGTTCATATTGTAGGGTTGATGCTTGAGCGGCATTCCTTGTGCTCGAGCGGGTTATCTGTTGGCTGCAAAATACTAGAAGTGTGTATTCTACGCTCGAGGGGGTCTTATTACGCTCGAGCGGGTAGTGCCTTGTTGTTGTGTCTTTGCGCTCGAGCGGCCTTTATTGCGCTCGAGCGGAACAAAATGTTGTGTCTTACGCTCAAGTGTACACTTCTCCGCTCGAGCGGACTGCGCGTATATCAGATCGCGAAAAGCATTTTTTACATCACTTTTTAAGATCTATTCTTCTTGAAACTCTAATCCGGCACTCTCTCTCTCTACAAATACTCTAAGATCCAAGCATCTCTACCCTATTTTCTTTGAGAAAAAAGGTGGAGCATCTTATGGGCTTCCATTCCAACCGAACAAAGCTTGGTTTTGTGCACCTTTGGGGTTCTTCTTCATCTCCTTTGGGCTTCTACTCTTGAGGTAGGGATATTATACACTTTAATATGGCTTTTAACCTAGATATGTGTTGTTGTGTATAGATGAGGGGATTTGAGAGTAATTTTGAGTAAACTAGGGTTTGGTTTCAAAGTTTACAAGAGGGGTTTTCCTTGTTGAACTATAAAATGACTATAGTGCCTTGTGTATGAAGTTTCTCTAGTGCTAAAAATGATGGAATCTAGCCATTAGGTTGAATTTGAGAAAAATGGGAGATTTGCCCGAATTTAAGTTAAATAAATTATTTTGTATAAATAATGGAATTAGTGTGAGAAATATGAAATTGGGAGGTTGTGTGAATGAATGGTATAGTTAGATTTGATAAATCACTCACTTATGGAAAATTTGATAAATTATCTATTGATAGATTGTATATCTGTTTTGGGCTATCGGTGGAGAATAACTATGTGTTAGACTTATTTATTTTGATGATTTATTTATGTTTTAATTTATTTGAAAGAGAAAAATAGAATCCCGAATTTATTTTGATGATTTATTTAATTATGTTTTAAATCCAAAATTTATTTTGATAATTTATTTAATTATATTTTAATTTATTTGAACAAGAAAAATAGAATCAAAATTTATTTTGTCCCATTATTTTCACCTAAACTTTTATCTTAAATATTGTTTGAATGTATTTAATATTTATTTAAATCGAGTTCATTTCAACCCAAAATAATGTCCAAACGAGAGGTTCAAGCATTGACACAACGAGCCAAAATGTTCAAATAGCCTATACGATGCGAGCCAAAAGGTTCAAGTGGAAGATATTCAAATTAGTAATGATGGAGTAGAAGATATTCAAATGAATACTTGACTATAAGCGGTTATAAGCGGCTATAAATTCAAATGAATACTTGACTATAAGCGGCTATAAGTTTCATTATATATACCAAAGCTTTCAATGTAAACAAGTTACAAAAAAAAATCAAAAATATTTTTGATCTATAATCACTCATATCTATTCTTTGAAAAATTCTCGAGAAGTGTTCATCAATTTTTGTTTACATCATTTTTAGAAATTATACCTTTGAGATTTATAGTTTTAAGTCCATCTTTCACATGTGAGGTTCTGAAAAATCGAGCTTCATTTTATTTCTATTTTTAAGAGATAATTCTTGTAACTTTTGTGAAAGCAAAAACACCTTCTTTTCAACATTGTAAGAGTGTAATACACTTAGTGTTGTTGATTAAGAAAGTCTTGAAAAATCTGAGAAGGGTTGCTCCATTTGTGAAAAGGTTGCTAGCATCTTATGAAGTTAGAGTATAGTGAAAAATCTCAAGTGAAGCTTGAGGAGTAGACATAGGCCGAGTTGAAGCCGAACCACTATAAATTTGTTTGCCTCTCTCTCCCTTATCTCTTTAATTTATTTAAATTGTCATAGCTATATTTCACATTTTAACTGTGCTAAAATTATTAACTGACATAGTTGTTAGAACACTTGTTTTAATTATTTTTATTTCATTAACTATATTTATCTATTGTGCTAGTCATAATTTTTGTTAGGGTATTATTATTTTTATTTGTAAAAACCTAATTCACCCCCCTCTTAGGTTGTCTTTTGGGTAACACTATGATTGTTGTAGAAACTGTATGAGGACTAGGTAAATTGAAACTGGTCATTTGAATTATATCATTGAATATGACGGTTTGATTAAACCATTGAATATGTGATTTGGATAGTCATTATATATGACAACGCTTTAAATACATTGTATATGTATCATTGTTTGGAAAGAGATAGGGGATGGACTCCATTTTAAATTAAGTTGGCCAGAGTGTCTAAGGTGAAAGTCCCGAAACCTTATATGTATATTTGGGTGCCGATTCCCTCGGACGAGAATCCATAAAATGGCAAGAAGATTGAAGTGTTTGAATAATGAATGGTATTGAATAATGAATGAGTTGTAGTCTCATTTGAAATGATTTAGATGATAAGGAACTGTACTTATGCATTGATTTGAAATAAATGAATGGAAGCGGATTAAGATGTGGTTATTAATATTGAATGGTAATGAAAAGTATGTAAGTTGGCCACGAATGTTGAACATTTAACTGATGCATATATCTTAGTTAAACTTCATACATTGTGTTAGTTTATTTCTACTGGGTTTTGGCTCACCTTACTTAGGAAACCATTTTCATTTACTGGTGACATGCCATCTCCAAGGTCATATAGCTTGGGAGGACTAAGGGCTGAAGACTATGGGTTCGTTTGGTTTGAATTTCCCAAAAATTTTTGAGAAAATTTCTCTACAAATGAGTTTTCAGAAAAACTCAAACCAAACAAATTTTTCCAAAAAAAATTCCCAAAACTTGTAAACCAAACAAGTTTTTCAAACAAATCTCTCTTTCATACACATCAAATCAATCACTTTTTCCAAAACTCTCTCTCAAAATAATTTTCCAAAACATCTTTCCAAAAAAACCAAACCAAACAACTTTTCGTACTTTTTATCTCCCAAACTCATACCAAACATACCCTATATTTTTGTTATGTTTATGTTTAAATGTTTATTAAAGCCAATGGCTTAACTTGTAAAGAGCTAGGACTCTTTCTTTTGTTGTAACCAAGTAATATCTTGAAAAGATGTAAGCCTGTAGAACATTTATTTTGTTATCGTTCCTTTGAATTACATACTGTAGATTCAGAATGAATGTTTATGAATGTATAATGCATGTAATTCCTTTTTGTAATAGAAACTACGATGAATGAAGTAAATCATTTTATTATGTTCATAGATTTTATGAATAGTTTATTTGTTTCATATTTTTTGAGGCGTTACATGTAACCTACACTAAAAGTCAAAAGATTCCTTCTCTCTCTACTTTTGCACATTTTTCTTAAAAATTAAAATATACTAATTTTTTTTTCACATTTTAGCCAAAAAATCAAAAAGTTACTAAAATAGTTTGTTCCCAAATGAGGCCTAAATAATAATAATAATAATAAAAAAAGAACATTTTAATTTCATAAAAATATAAACATATCATTATATTAGTTCCACAATAACATGTCTTTTCATAATAGTGACATACTATTCTAGAATTTAAACAACCATAAGAAAACTGATTCCACCATAAGTATTTAGATCATTATAAATTAAAACTAAAAACTAACAAACAAAGTAATAAAAGAAGATATTATGCAAGTTTAGGTTTGGATTTGAGTTTAGGTTTTATATGGAACAAGAGAAGATACTATGTGGGATGATGTATAATATAAATATAGGCTATTTGTATACGATCCGGATCGATTTCAATCCGAAACCGATCCGTAGATTACAAATTTTTAGGGCTGGTCTGGCAAGTTTCAAAAAAGTCAAAAGGTCAAAAAGACGCTATCGTATTTAAGTCACATCATCTTATTTAAGTCACATCACCTCTCTAACACATCACTTCAAATCCAACCCAAATCCAACCCATATTTCGTAAAAAGTCAAAAAGTACACTTATTTAGATCATCCCAAACAATCCCTAATTTTTCAATCTGGACGTGAATTAAGAATTTAAAAAATCATTCTAAATCTATCAAATTATACTGAACCGAATCGAATTACAAATTTAATGAATTTCTTAGTCAGCCCTATAACCAACTAACGATCAGAACACTTATATAAGTACAGTTACGTTGAAGTCATCGGGTTGGATCTGGATCCGAACTAAAAGCAGCCCAACCCTAGCAAGTTGGGTCGGATGCGAATATGGACCGACTCCCAATTTCACCGTCAACTCTCAGCAACAGTGTCAGAATCTAACGGCGTGTTCTGCCTGTTGTAGTAACTCAAACATCTCTCAAGCATTGGAGAGAGAGAGAGAGAAAAGAAGAGTCGACCCCGACCCATCTTCAAACTTTTACGATCATTTCTTCGTCGAAGCAAAATATAGGAATACGATTTTTGCCTTTTTTAGAAAAAAAAATCGAAGATATTTCAATCGTAAAACCGATGAAACGTTGACGAATTTTCACGGATTTGGTGATTCATGTAATGGGTTTTGATGGTTTGATTAGATGATCTATTGATATTTGACAGAAATGGCAAATTCTAGTCAAACCCTGTTTGATCTGGTAATAATATTTGGAACTTATAGGTCTTGATTGTTTGTTTGTTTTTGTTTTTTTTTTTTTTTTTTTTTTTTTTTTTTTTTTTGTAATTGAGCTTAAATGTCTGACTTTAATGCTTTAAATTTACTAGTATATGATATGATGAATATGTAAAACAATGGCCAGGTCCGATTCAATTTTGATTTGGGTAATGTAATTTTTGTTTATTTTGAAAGCGTCTTTCTTGATAATGGAGTATAATCTGAAAAGAGTTTTGGGTTTTGAAAGGAATAATTACAGGGAAAATGCCAAAAAAAAAAAAAAACTGCTTTGATTTTGGATAAGTCAGGTTTCTTTGTCTAAGTCCCAATGCTAAAGGCTGGATTGAAAAACCTACGTTAAGTTCAAGCCTAGTTTGATTGATATAGCATGACTTTTACTGGTTTTAATTGCATGAATGGGTGGCACAAGTAGATCTCTTGTAAACAGCTTCTGCATTTTGAAGTATTTAGTTTAAACTTTTACTATAAAGTCTGTTGGAAACAAGTCAAACTAAAAGGAAGTCTATATGTATGCTTTTGATTTGAACTGTTTTTTTTTTGGATAAATATGAAGGGTTATATTATGATTCATGTGTTATGAGACAAAAGAAGTATATACTATTGTTGAATTTTTTTTGTTGCCAAATCATACTGGTGTTTTGCAAGACTTGAGGTAGTCAATTTGCCGATCTCATCTTGCTTGTTGCTCTCTTTCCTTTAAAGAGGATCTTTTGTTCTTTGTAAATACTAAATAGTTTACCTTCTATTGCTGTTATGTATGCCTTTAGGGATGTTGTGTATAGACTTTTTGTGCATTGGAATGTATGTTACAATTCTGCTGGATGCTGGTGTGGGAGAGTCAATCTTGCAATGGAGATCAAGTCTTCCCTTCTAAGCAGTTTATATTTTCTCTTCATTGAATGCATTATTCAATAGAAACAAATTTCCATTGCCATTACCCTTCTAATAACAGGCTTGTTTCTTTTGGGTCTTTGTCTTGCTTGTGTATGGCCATATGTTTTTGGCTAAAATATGTGACATGCATGCCAAAAGATTGTGTTTTTAGTTTTCTTATATTGAGATATGAAACTCTCTGAACTTCTTGTCATTGCAGGGTTTCTAAATGTTGTCAACCACAAAATTAAACTTGGAGTGATTATGATAGACAATAATACATGCTTTTAAGTTGACGATGAAGCGTTTCGTTTATATCAACGATGATGAGTATCACAAGATCTGTACAGCGACAACTGTATATCAAACAGAAAATATACCTTATTGAACTTTCTTCCAAAGAATTTATGGGAACAGTTCAGGTAATTCTTGAATTGATAATCCAAAATTTCAGATAAATGTGTGTGTGTGTGTGTGTGTGTGTGTTTCTTACTACTGCTATTGTATACAGTCGAGTAAACCCATAAATTTTTGATACTTTTTTCACTGTTTGTGGTCCCTCCAAGCTAACCACACTGATTTTTTATTTAAGATTTGAGAACTTTATTTGATTTCAATATACCGCCTTAGACAGTGTAAAAAGATTCTGGCATTCTTCATGGAAATTATTTGAACTTGGTTCAATTTTATCAATATTATTTTTTTTACAATCGATATATTATAATGGAAACCAATAGGTTAGTCCCTAGTTTCGTGTTTTCATTTTTATGTCTACTAGGTCAGATGTGAGTAGTTCTTAGAATATATGGAACTTACCTCACTTGGGAGTTGCCAAATCCATATTTCCACATGTTGAAAGCCAATATCCTTTGGTACTAGGTGGACAGTGTCAGCAAAAATGTACCTCTTGTCATTTTTGTGTTAGCAATTTCATTCCAAGGGGACTATAAACCTCTACGTGCACAATAAAAGTTATGCAAAATCCAAAAATTGTTATGTTAAAAGCTAATGAAAGTATTTTGAGCCTATACAAAGGAACCTCTATACCATCAAAAGTCCATAGTTCTGCTCCCAAATGATCCACATAATGCATAAAAGGATCAAAAGCGACGACTCCTTCCTTCTCTTCAACACTCTAGCTCCCTGAATCAATACAGTTTCTCTATTTCAGTGAGTCCCTCTTTGCCCCAACAGTTGATATCTAATAGCCTCTCAATGGACTATTCCCATCAGTTCTGCCATGTCCCAATCTCTCTCTCCTTTACGTCAAAAAATGTCTCAAAAAATTGATTGCCCTTTCCATGCAAATAATCAACCATTGAAGCATCCATTGCCACCGGAAAAACAGAAGGGAAAACATCTAACGTCTCCTCTTTGCACGAGACCAGAACTTCAAACTTATCCCACCCCTTCCAAATCCCTTTCTATAGGCTAGTGCCATAAGAAATAGACCCCTCTATAGAAGTTCAAT
Source organism: Camellia lanceoleosa (assembly GCA_025200525.1). NCBI lineage: Eukaryota > Viridiplantae > Streptophyta > Magnoliopsida > Ericales > Theaceae > Camellia > Camellia lanceoleosa. The sequence goes on along the minus strand of CM045764.1, from coordinate 123,974,062 downwards.
TACCTCGACCACACCCATAATTTGAAGCTACCATCCTCCTCTACCATCAAGACTTTTCACACATAAACCTCCGTAGCCACTTCCCTAAAAAAGCTTGATTGAAAATTTCTGACCTCCTAACATGTAAGCCTCCTTGCTTGAGGAAGGAAGGTAGAAAAGTATGTAGGTAGGTTGATAACTGGATAAATAAAATGCTACTTATTCCCAAAACAACACAACCAACAAACACTAAAGAATACTAATGGACTGCAATTACTTCAACACTTAATTCCAGAACAACTAAACTTACTAGAAAATCCTAAACATAATTTAATATATTATTTCTGCTGTAATTCTAGAAATACAACTGAAGTCACCAGTTCCCCCTAAAATCTTGCAATTGTAAAATAACATAAATACCCTATAGTTTAATCCTCAGAAAAACAGATAATATCCAACATCAATTTTTTTAAAAGGCAAGGGACTGTTTGGGCTACATCAATCTCCTACTTGTTATTTTGTCAAAGTTTGATCCTTTGTAAACTTTTTGGACTTATGTATTTTAAGATAAATTCAGTTATGTATTTATTTATTTACATATCTGCCTAGTATGGCTTTTATATTATTTCTTTTTCTTATTTTCCCCCTTCATTATCCTAACAATTTTTTTTTCTCTTGTTTCTAGCCGGTTCATGAATCAGTATTTTTTGTTCATTGCTTGCCTTCAACTATGGCCACTGATTACTCCAGTAAATCCTGCAAGTACATGGGGTCCACTCATTTTAATATTTGCAGTGTCAGCAACTAAAGAGGGATGGGATGACTATAATAGATATCTCTCGGACAAGAAAGCAAATGAGAAAGAAGTTTGGGTTGTCAAGCAGGGCATCAGAAAACCTGTAGGGAAAATATAATTCAACTGTTTTTTTGGGTCTGTTGTTTAGTTGTAATTAGTTTTATTTTTTGATAAGTAAAATGTATGTCTCTATATTAATAAAAAAGGCAAGAAAATTGCACCTATCCATTTTGGGAAGTTGGCAAAAATAGCGTTTTTTGTGTGTTGTTAAAAAAAAAGTTGCCAAAGGCATACAAATTCCATTGGGATGACCAAACGCCACTAAATTTACCACCATTTACCCTCTAAAATTTTGATTAATTAATTTAAAAAAAAAAAAAGTGAGGGATTTTTTAGTCATTTTTGTGATGATGTGACACTTTAAAAAATAAACCAAAAAGTAAAAAAAGCCCTTTTTTACCAACTTCAAACTTTTTCAAAAAAAAAAAAAAAGCTAAGTAAAAAAGCTAAAATGCAATTTTACAGATACAAAAAAGCTAAAACACCAAAATTGAGCTCAGCCAAAAACTTTACAAAAGAAAGAGGATTCACAAAAACTTCTTTTACTTCTCAAATTTTGTTTTCTTCGTTTTCATAAACCAAAACAATGAGAAGTTCCAAAATGGCCATAGTTTCATTTTTGTACAAAAATAATGTTTGAATATCTGAAAACAACCTTTTATAGTTTCTGAAAATGTGGGTTGTTTTTGAAATCTTTTCCTGAAAACAGTTTGCCAAACAAGTTTCCTGTGTTTTCTTGAAATAAATTTTTAAAAAAAACATTGAAAACACAACCAAATAGACCCAATATTTTTAGACACCTTGTGAATAAAAATGATTTAATACAATGTTTATGCTTATTTGTTGGGACATTATTCAACTCATTTTGAAATTTTATTTCTTAAATGAGTTTCATTCTATAATTTTTTCCCAAGGTTTCTTACACTTACTCTTTGTTCCTTGGGTTGGTCTACTCTCTTGTAGGTTCAAGCCCAAGACATTCGTGTTGGTAATATTGTATGGCTTCGCGAGAATGATGAAGTGCCATGTGATCTTGTTCTAATTGGTACTTCTGACCCACAAGGTCTTTGCTATGTAGAGGTAAATATGTGACTCCAGAAGCTAGTCTGTTTGACGGTTTCATTAAGTAGAAGTTGTAAACATAATTTTTTAAACTTTTTTTAAAATATTTTTTATCTTCTTCAGAAGTTAATGGTAAAATTATATTTTTTTGGCTAAAAGGATAGGCTTGAAAGATTTTTACAAGTGAACCATGGTTATGATCACATAAAACATTCAAGTGAGCTTGAGAGACAACCCTTTTGTAAAATCCATTGTCATTGGATAGATCTTAGCCTCTTCTATTCAATGTGTAGATGGCCCCAACAACTAATGTAAATTCGAATTGGACAGTTATTTTATCTCATTACGTAGAGATTTAGAGGTACTCTCTCTTTGATGCAAAATGCCAATGTAAGAAACATGAATACTTCTAAGAAGGTGGTGTGTATATGTTGGACACATGCCAAACAATGACACTTGTTTGATACTTCCTACCACTAGTCGGACGCATGTTCAAATGTGTCATGTTATTTTTTAATCTTTTAAACTTGGACACGCGTTAGACTGGGAGAGTCCATCGCTTAGACACACATTACAAGTTTGAAGAAAATAACTCGTGATCCAATGATAAAAGAAAAACAATATAGATTTATACCTCTTTTAAACTTTAAAAATTAGTGTTATGTTGCCTTTTTTTATATATTTATTTATAAATATCTTTGAATGAAATATTCATTTCTATAATTATTTATCCTTATATATGAAGCATAATAAATATACAAAATTATATATTTTTGTGCGTCCCTCACATTTTTTTTTGATCGGCGAAAGACGGTGGTTAATTGTTAGATTAATACCTAGGTTTGTTGAACTCATGTGTTTTTACTTTTTGTTATTTAATAATGTAAACACACTTTTCTGTTGTGCCTTTTAGGTCCTATTTTGCTGCGTCAAGTGCATGTTTCAAAGAAAGGAAAACAAAAGCAAGCAACTCTACTTCCTCTTTGTTACGTTTCTAGAAGTTTTGAAAACAGAAACAGAGAATAAGGAAACTTAAACACATTCCACTGGCCCTAAGTCAGCATCAAACTATTCTCTTGAAATATAAAATGAGTCTTAAATAAACCCAAACTTAATTGGACAAGGTCCAATTTTATTGGGGCCTAACATTTTTGTTGCATTAAATACAGTTTCTTATAATACTGCAATTTTATCATGGCCTTCTGTTTTTCCATACAGGCTTTTTGGTAAATTTATAAAGTTCATGTCAACTCTCATAGAAACACAAGTTTCTGCCTCCCCGTCATGCTACTTAATCATGTTGTGAAGGATTCTAATATTTTCTTAGGAACATGTATTCAGTTTTTTTTGAAATATTTCAGGGATTCTCATATATAAACCTATTTTGCAGACGTCTGCCTTGGATGGCGAAACTGATCTTAAGACAAGGGTGATACCCTCTGCTTGCGTGGGAATTGATTTTGAGCTATTACACAAAATCAAGGCAAGCTTTTCTATACGTTATCATGACTAAAAATTTGTTAATATTTCCCTTTGAATTTATTGTAATGGTGATTATTTGCATTTTATATTTCTTTGGCAGGGTGTAATTGAGTGTCCTAATCCTAATAAGAACATTAGAAGATTTGATGCAAATTTGCAGTTGTTTCCTCCTTTCATTGATAATGATGTCTGTCCTCTAACAATTAAAAACACAATTCTTCAATCATGCTACTTGAGGAATACCGAGTGGGCTTGTGGAGTTGCTACTTACACAGGCAAGTCCCTGGTTTACAAAATGCCAAAGTCATAACTAAACTATAATAGTTTATCTTTTGTTCACTTTTGTACACTCCCAATGTACAGAGGCTGTACCTCTATTGGTGCCCTTAGTGGATATTTTATTACTTACAAAAAAGAAATACTATGTTTATCTTTATGTGCGTGTATAAATTTTCTGTTTCGTTCATTTCCTTTCTTCGTTGGGCTTTCTCAAGGATCACCATTTATCTAGAGGAGCTAACAGGTGATGCAGAGCAACAAAGAATTAGAGGGAAGGGAGCGAGCAATGCTTATTTTGTAATTATCGTGGGTATCAAATTGGAACCTGTTTGGTTGTCCAAAATATATGAATTAACTCATCTACATTCCACGGATTAGATAATAAGATGTGTTTGATTGTAACAGAAATGACCAACAAAACAATCAACAAAGTTATGTAGTTTGTTAAAATCTAAATTTGGCCAATTCTATTAAAATGTGGGATTACTTTGTAATGTCCAGTAAATTTATTTCCTTACTAAAGTAAATGATTTGCATTAATTATCCATGTATCTTACTAATTGTGATTAATTGACACTTGCCACCACGCCAAAGAATAAAATTAGGTTGCTGGTTGTTGTTAGCCCATTGATGACTTTAAATTCTTCCAATCCTCTTTTATCCTTTTCTAGTATTTCTACTTTCATACAAGAGTTGGTGCCAATATGACAGATTTTCTGTTTGATTCCTTATCTTTAAAGATTTTCTTAACATTTCCGCTCAGTGAATGTAAGAGTGAACATGTTCTTGAGAATTATATTAACAAAGACTCTTAAAACTTTTGAAAAAGTCCTTAGCAATGTCACATGTATGAAGTCCTGCCTAAGATGACAACTATCCATGGGAGTCAATAGTTGTGAAGTATTTGTTTGGACTATGAATTTTGTTATTTTTCCTTCTCTTTTCTTTGGGATATGCAAACTTGAAATGCTCAAAGCTGTGTGACATGGACTCTTCTAACCCTTGCAAGACATAACACACCTAGGTATGGGCATGGGATTTGTCTGACATTTTTGGTTGGAAATGCACCCAGCAAAGGAATTTGCTAATTTGTGTCATTGTATATTTCTGCATAGAGTTCCTATATAGTTGAGTTATTGTGTATTTGCTAAATTTGTTTGGTTTAGTTCCTTGTTGTGTTTCTTTCGCTGCATGGTTGCTTCTAATTGACTCTACTGCCCACACTGAACATGTCACATAAAAGTTGCTTTACTCTAAGCAATAAAAGAACAATGTTAAAAAATATGATTACAGGTAACTTGTCTTCATATTTTTTGAAGTGGAGATAAATTGACGCATAAGCACATATCCACACCCAACACACGTATCTGAGTCCATGAAGCAAAAGTGCAGTGGTTTTTGAGATTGTTCTTTATTGATTTATACCTGAATTTGTTACTGAATCTTATCCTTACCCCTGACTCCCTGGATTTTTTACATGATAGTTTATTGATTTTTTTTCTTGGTCTAGATTACTGTATACTTGCTGATTCGTATAGGGTAGTGTAATTCCTGATTCTAATTATTCTACCTTCAAGAAATGAAACCAAACCGGTATGAGCAGGGTATACAGAACCAAAGCTTCTGACTATGGATCTTGTTGATTGACAAGCTGACTGGAGCAATATTTATTTTCCAAATAGTGGTTGTTATTGTTCCAGGCATAGCTGGGAATGTTTGGAAGGATACAGAAGCAAGAGAGGTTTATCTCAATTTGCAAGTTTGTTTTTCTTATTTGGTTAGCAACAATTTTACAGAAGAAATAAGAAATAAGAGATAAAGAGAGAAGAATAACAATGTAAGGCTTATGAGAGAGAAAGAATACAGTATTAGGGCTCTCCTCTTATTAGTATGCTCCGAAGTGCATAAATACCATCAAACTAAATAATCATATTACAGAATCAGGCTTTTCCTTTTGGCTAATTGTTCTTGCCAGCTTGATTGTATTTACTTGCTAGTTACTGGTATTTTTTGTATCATTTCCCAGAATCATGTTGCTTTCATTTTTGGTGAAGTATTAGACTTTTGAAGTACTCTTTGTCCTATTTTGGTGGTGTTTGGGAAGTTTGTGTTGGATTTTTTTATATTTTTTACACAACAATAACTTTTTGCAAAACCAAAAAAAAACAAACCCAAACAAAATATCACATCTAACCCCATAATCATTTCACTTTTTCTCTCACAAACATCACATCCAACCACAAAAAAATCCAACTATCTTCTCAAACACTAAAAATTTTTTATCCAATAATATCCTACAACTAAAAAAACCTACACAAAACCCACTTCCCAAACACCCACTTTGTGTATCTTGCTTTACTGTTTTGGAATTCCCATTTTATGTATCCTAGTTCAAATTTAAGAAGTTTAATCATCAGTCATCACCTTTTCATATTATCCCTTTTTGTTTAAATACCATCACAATTACTACAAAATTTCTTCAAATATGACAAAGGCCACTTTTGTAAATCTATTATTATTCAAAGATGCTATTATTAAAACTGTTTATGGTCAACCACGACACGTAAAAAGGGACAGAGGGAGAAATACTTGCCCTCTAATGTTTTTTGTTGTGATCTTTCTCGACTTTATACCAACCTTCTTGGTGTTTTTGTTTTGTAGCTATGGTATGTTCAATATCCAAATGAAAGTCCTTGGTATGAATGGGTGGTCATTCCTCTACGGTTTGAGCTTCTTTGTTCCATCATGATACCCATTTCTATAAAGGTACACATGTTCAATGCTCTACCTATTATGCCTTCTTCGCTATCATTGTTGCAGGTGACATGATTTTTACTTATGCCCAAGGTTTAAAAATGCGGTGTTACGTAACGGTTTCGGCCGTTCCGTAACGGTTTCGGCGGTAGGCACCACACGTTACCCCCGATTTTGCGGTGTGATTGGAAATCACAGGTGTATCGGCCGTTATGGCGGCGTGGCGATAAATAACGGTGGCGTATGACCCGTTCTGAGGCTTTTTTCGCTGATTATTTTTTTTAAAAAAAACAAAAGATAAGGCCGATATCAATTCACAGGTGGTACATACCTTTATTATTCAATATCAATCACTGGTTCAAATGCTTTGCTCTTTTGTCTTTTGTCTTTACAGCACTGGTTCAATTACTTTTCTCTTTTGTCTTTACAGCACATGAACCACTTCGAGGTGAGATTCCATAGGTGTATCCATCCACAAATTTTCAGATCTGAAATACGGATGAGTGAGAAATAGAGAGAGAGAAGAGAGAAGAGGGAAGAGGGAGAAGATGAACCTGTGTTGAATCTTCAAGGCTGCCTCTGTTCTATGTTGAAACCAGTGACTCTCCGGCTGCCCCTTTGTGTTGAAGATGAAGTAAGTGCTGCCTCTGATCTGTTTTCTTTTTTTTTTTTTTTTTTTTGTTTGTTCACCGGCTGCCCCTTTGTGTTGAAGACGAAGGAAAGTGCTGTCTCTGATCTGTTTTCTTTTCTTTTTTTTTTTTATTTTGTTTGTTCAGCTTCCTTGGGAAGATACACAACATTCAAGACCTTGGGAAGGTATATAATATAGCACTTGTTTTTTTTGTCGGTGGACCGTGTCTCCAACTGCCAAATTTTATTTTTTTTTATTATTTTTTTGTTTTAACAATGATTTTCAGGCTTTAAATTTGAAAAAATTGGTCTAGGGTCCCTCTCCCATTTTTTGTAATAGAAGAGATCTACAAAATTATTTTTTGATGTCTAAGGTCCCTACAGAGAAATTTGATATCCCTCATCCTTCAAACCTCCATCAACCAATTCAATGATTTGTCTCTCCATTCTACCTATCAAAAACACTATGCACTTTTTAGAGAGAGAATCTAGAGAGAGAGAGAGAGCGCCATAGTTGCATTGCAGAGTTGTTGAACAGACATGGAGGCTGTTGGTATGTCTTTGAACGCACTGGTTGGTGTACCGATGTCGAATTCAAGAAGAGCACATGAAGAAGCCCTAATCAAGCACTCCTTGGTCTCTTCTCGGACGATTCAAAACCCTTGTTTTCAGCATCATCATCGGCAACGATTGTTGGGTGGTTCGAGAAGTTTCCGATGTCGGAGGCGTTGAGGAGGCCCAGGTCCTGACTAGGAAGAGCTGTTGGAAGGTCTACGGAAGGAGAGAGAGTGAAGGCAAGTCCATGGCCGCCGAGTTTTGGGTATTCGGGGACGATGACGAAGGCGAAAGAGGTAGAGAAAGAAAAAGCGGAGCCATTGGAGGAGTTCTTGAAGTGAAATGGAGAGGTGTGAAAAGCATGACCCATTTTTCTACTGGTCTCGTTGGTTAATCGAAGAATACCATTTTTTTGAAACTCGGATATTCCGGAGAGAGTGATGTTTGTGTTGAGTTCATTGAATCCTAAGTAAAAGAGCTCGTCGAGCTGGGACGAAGGTGGGATTGAGAGGAAGAAGACAAAGGCCGATGCATAACCATCTCAGCAAATATACAACCTATAGACTACACGTCAACAGGGGCGAAGTACACAGAGGAGCCAAGGAGGATTTCGGGTGGTCTGTGCCATAGAGTTACTACCTGAAGAAAAATACCTACATTCATGCACAGAATTGAAACTTCAAGATCAAATTTACAGTCTCTAGGTAAAAGAAAACTGAATTTTCCCTGGGTTGAAACCAGAGAAATTCTCTGATTTTTTACTGAATTTTCTCTGGGTTGAAACCAGAGAAATTCTCTGGTTTTTGAACTGAATTTTCTCTGGGTTGGTCCAGAGAAATTCTCTGGATTAAATTGAATTTTCTCTAGGTTTGGACCAAAGAATTTCATTGGATTGAATTTTCTCTGGTTGAATTTTCTCTAGATTGAATTTTCTCTGTTCGAATTTTCCCTGGTCGAATTTTCTCTGGATCGAATTTTCTCTGGATTGATGTTGAAGGACCTTAGACATTATAAAAATATTGAGTGTCCTTTATGCTATAAAATCATTCATTTTGCACGGTCAACAGTTCTGAATTATGTATATATGCAGTAACCAGTTATCCAAGAACACAATAGCTCAATTATGCCGCCAAACGACTTAGTAGAACTCAGTTATCCTTGCAATTTCTTGAATAACTCGAAGACAATCTAGACTGAGACTGAAAGAAATTGAGTTGTGTACCTAATCCGAAGGATCTTCTTGTGGCAGCATTTGGGGAATCGGCGACGAGAGGTTCGCTAATTGGGTTTCAGCTTGGGTTGAGTAATAGATAATGGACTAATAGTTAATGGAGTAACATCTTTCTCAAGCGATCTTAGCGTGGCTCTATATTTCCCAATGACAATATCGGCCCTCCCAAACGTTCAACTTGCGATGTATGTTGATTTTGCTCGATCTGTAAGTATACCGAAATACTTGAGCTAGCACCGGACCCATCCTCGCCGCCACAATCAATCAAAAAGAATATATTGCGCCCAGTTAGCATATAAGTTCCTCACATATCCAATGAAAGCATGCTAGTGCAATGGTTTTTGATTTGATTTGATTTATTTGACTAGTATAATGATTTATTTTTTTTAAACTTCTGGGCAAAACGACAACACTCCTGTGTAAAATGTAGCAAGTTGTAACCGGTCATCTAAGTAGCCAGAGATGAAATTTTGAGAAGATCTGCATGCTTAAAAGCATGGACAGACACATGACATGATTTGGACACAACACGAACATGCAAATTTTCAAAAAATGTAGGACATGATACATCATGGGTTTTATATACTTATTGTGTCATATATTTGAACAGTATATATTTATTCTCACCAAATTCATCAATCTTGACTATGTTGCTCTATTGAAAAATAAATAATAATAACAATAATAATAAAAAAGAGACATTGCATGTCCCCAGCATGTCTGACTAGAAAAAAATAAATAAATAAAAAATGGGACACTTTGTTTAGTGTGTCTGACACATGTCCGTGTCCAAAACGTGTCAGACACTCATGTGATCCATGCTTCATAGGCAGCATGTAAATGAAAGAGAGCATAAAATGAGAAGTAAAACTCACAAGCATAGTTTTCCAACAAGATGGCTACATCTCTGAGGCGGAACATGATCGTGTACATCCCTGACGATGGCACGCCACTAACAATCCAGTTGATGATATAAAAACCAACCAGATTCCCCCATATGGCTAAATGTTGCAATATTGTGAATGGGCTACACACATAAAACAAACAAAAGTATAGCAGTTAAAACGGACTAAATTAATTTCAATGCAATATTTCTCATTCATATCTTCTTATTATAGCAACATTGGGGGTTCGTAATTGCACTGATTATACCCATTTTTTATATGAAAAGAAATCAAGAAGTCAAAATTATGTTGATGAACATGATTAACCAAATAATAACGTACTTTGTCTCTAATGCAACAACAAAAGCCTGCAACCAAATACATCCAGAGAGTGCCACCATCGAAATTTCCTCCATTTCACTTTTTTCGAATGCATAAGCATGTATGGTTATCACAAATACTACAATTGCCTGCAAACCATCCCCATTATCAGCACAACGGAAGTAAGGAAAATGGTAACATGGTAATAGAGAATAATATATTCATTTTTAATTCTATCTTTCCTAGTCTTACCACACATCCATCTAAGCATTCTCATCTCAATTACATTCATTTTATGAAACTCATTGTTTCCTAGTCGCACAATATTATGATGTAAAATAATAAACAGCACTCACATGGAACAGAGACCGCCCAAACCATCCAAAGAAATGTGCTAGGATTAAGAAGCTGTTTCAAGAACGATCCTATTTTAGTTTGATTCCTAGCAGAAGAATCGAGCAAGAGATAGCAAAGGACCCAGTTCCCATCCCAACAAATGCAATAGTTACTATAAGTGAAAACGAATTCTTATCTTTTCTTTTAATCGTGAAAGCAAAAGAATATGTGGATAAAGAGCGAAAATCACAACCTTCCGGCAGCGGTAAAATAAAATTTGTGGATCTTTGCATCACGATTTTCACCAAGATCTTTGTCAAGGAGACTGACTAAAACAGGATGCTAGTGTAGAAAACATTATAAGCCATCAAAGCGGCGGAATTGAAAAGATGGTGCAGGGCGCTGAAATAAATGAGAAACTGAATGTGTTCTAGTGTTAGTACATCAGAAAACTAAAAAAATATAAGTTGCGGAAGAGCAGAATAAAGAGAAGAATAATGCTATATGTACCAATTGATCTACTAATTAGTGTACCAATGGATGATATGACATAATTTAAGAGGTTTTTGAAATTTGTAATGTGATTAATGAGTGGGGTCAATAATAATGTCATAACTAGTGTTGTACACTAGTTAGTATACTAATTGGTGCACATAGCACCACCGTAAAGAGAAGCCACCACATGATAACTCACAAGATTTGGATGAAACATATCACTAGGGATTTATAAAACGAATATTGGGATAGAAATGCTGTGCAATTGTACGAATACCGCCCATGAACAAGTATCAACCTTTGCAGAAACCTAAACTCGGCAAGACAAGAAATAGTTGATGTCATTGTCAATGTCAACATATGGAAGCTCAAATCCAGGCCAAATATCAGAAAACAAACATATGTAATACCCATACATGAAGACCAAGTATGTCATAATCTAATCTAACACCTATAAAATGTGACAAAATTCATAAAAACTAGATCATGTCTCTGACGCAAATTAAACACTTCACCTGGAAAGAACATCGAAAAAATCGAAATAACATTTCTCAAAAGGAAGAGTAAGCAATCAAAATTGCACCTATATTATTTAGAAGCATGCAACCATATTAACAACTTAAGCTCATAGCCGAGTTAGGGGTCAACAATTTATCTTGGTACCAGAGCAATAAATTGATACTGTGTTCAAATCTTACTGACCCGTTAACTATAATACCTACATGTGTTTGGCCCACTTATGGAGGAGAGCCTAACCACACATGAGGGGCATGCTGAGGATATAAATTAAAAAGTAACCGCTCTCTCTAACAGCTTGAGCTTTTAGATGGTTTGGTGGTCAACAATTTATCATTAAGTATTACAACTAGAAGGCGCAAGTTAAATTCATATGCAATATATATAAAATAATATAAGAAAAGCGATCTGGAATAACTTCCAGTCCATAAATTTAAACATGTAGCATCAAGAACTCACTCCCAATGCTATAATCAACTGCCCTCGCTGCCTGTAGTCCTTCTCTACCGCTAATTCCAACCCCAATATCTGCTTGTTGTATCATCCTCACATCATTCCTACCAACCCCAATGGCCAATGTTCTGTAGTCACAGGATTTTAAGAGCTCCACAAGCTGCAAAGGTTAAAATTAAAAATATATATATATAATATTTAAAAAAAGTACCTATAAAGTTAAGAAGAAAACATAAATAATCCAACGGTATTTCTCAGGGAGAGGCCATTGTGATGACAATAACTGCACTATAAAGAACTAGCTTTAACAGTATGCAAACAAGTATGAGGAGCTTAGCTCAAAGTAATTTACCCTACAGGGTAAAGTGAATTTCTCTATCGAAAAACCATCAAGAAAATTTCATATGCAAAATGTTAGATCTAGAGGATCTATGGGCCGAGAAACATAAACTAGAAGAGTTTTGGCAATGTAAATTGATTAATGATCATCTATATTAAAAACTATGTTACATAGATTCGGGTATGGCTGTCGGGTGCAAGTGCATGTCTAGAGATTGGATCCATCAAATCTCAAATTTAAGGATACGCAAACTTGGCAAAAAATGTCATTTTTTATAATTGCAATCTATTATTTGAGATTAAATGATGTCCAATGTTACATACAAGGACTGTGTTAAATACAAATATATAAGAAGTATCTGATGGAAAGTATTAGACACATCCCACGCCCTTGTCCAAGTGTCGGATGTCCAACATGGATATTTGATTTATTTTGAAGGGTCTGTGCAACATAGATTAAGAATATTACAATCTACAGAAATTAAATTAGCAACTAATAGCACCATAGAGAGAATCATGTCTAAAGGTATAATGACTTTTAATTAACATCAATATAAATTAACTCAACAGGTTTAAGGCCATGCCATGTAAATCCCAATTCATATTGTTTTTCCCTGCTCCTGTAAAAAAATAATGTAACTCCATACCATAATTGTTGGTGGGTTAGATACATCGGTTGTCAAGAAAACTTATCATCTCCCTTTCCTTTTTTTCTTTTGTCATTTAAATGTCGAAATTTAATTTGATATTTTGCTAGCAGCTTTAGTTTAATTGACCATATACAAACACATTTATTGCGGACTTCTTCCAAACCTCTTTAGGTAAGTTTTCTTCAAAACATAACTAGTTCTAAATATTTGCAGTCTACTGACTGACTTGCAGTTATGACGTGTTGAAAGCCATTAAAAATAACTCGAACCAAAAGTTTAACGAAGACCACAACCTTCATCTGGACTTGCTGACCACTGTCGCCTAGTTTCCCATTATTTTTTTCATTTTTCCGTAAGTGTGCCTTTTTTTAAAAAAGGAACAATAAACAAAAAAACCCCAATAAATGCGGAAAAAAATTGAACTCGAGAAAGGGCATCACAACGCATGAGGAACCCGACACTACGGGGTCTGAGCAGGTGCAAATAAAAAATGAATTACAGAATTTAAAACAACCTACAAACAATTACAATGAATAGCCCATCCGAGAACTAATAGAGAGCACCTGTGCTTTTTGAGATGGTGTAACACGGCAACATATGGCTGTCCTTGACAAAATTGCTAACTCAGTGAATGCTTTCTTGTAATCCTTAAGTGCAATTTCAAGAGCCCATCCACCAATAACAAAAGCCACGTCCTGCTACAAATAATATTACTGATTCAAAAAGACTTTCAAGGAAGATGTTAAAGTGCTTTCCATTGCCAACAGGACAAAGTATTGGAGAACTAGTTGCTGAATTTTTAGATGCACTATTATGATGGAGCCAAATCCATACCTTGGCTTCTGAATTTGTTATTCTCATCGTAAGCAAAACTCTCTCTAAACTTCTACTTACTTCATCTTCAGTTTTGCCATTTATTAACAGGAGCTGGCCTTTAGGCTCTGCCAACAAGTCAGGAAATAGTAAAAGTTAATGGTGAGGAATATTCGAAGACAATTGAAAAAAACGAGAAGAATTTTTTTAACTTTAGCACATTCCATTCCATTGTCTTCAAAAGCTGCATTCTTATTGTAATATCCTTACTGTTGAATTTAAATGCAAAATGTTAAACATGAGAAACAGATGAGTTTTTAACTCCAGATGGCTGATATGCAAAACTACTGTTTGTGCATGCATTTAGGGTGCACCACCTTGATCACTTGTAAACAACCATTTCTCAAATGTATACCAAATTAAAAACCAAACAATAATTCTGATTTAAAAAAAATTTGAACAAAAAGAAACCTTTGATTAGAAGACTTCATCAGGAATCTACCAATCACGATTCCCCCAAGGATGAAGGACATCCGATATGGGTAATCAATATAGGATCTCAACTAAAAGAAACTCAGGCCAGAACTAATCGGCTTCTCTCATTAGCTTGGAAATATTTTTGTCCAAAGTTATTCCTCTGTCCCATTTTTTTGTCCATGAAAATTCCAACTTTATAAGGGGACGCACTGAATGTGTTCATACCCAACTAATATAGTCTGAATTACCAAAACTATTATTCTATTAAAAGCATTCACGCTCATTTAGAAAAGGATAATATTGTAAAATCACAAGATTACATTCGACTTTTCAAAATGGACAACCATTTTAAAATGGGACGGAGGGTGTAGATAAAAACTATTCATTTAATTTCAACATGTGTAATCAATATAGGACAGTGAGCAGAGCAAAAAACAACTGATCCACCTGGGGATACAAAATTGCATGAAAGAGCAATTTGTATGGCAGTATTCTGCTTGTCTCCAGTTAGCATCCAAAAGTTTATTCCAGCTTTTCTAAGTGACTCAATTGTTTCCGGTACACCATCCTGGAAAATTATATAAGAAGATAACAAATTAAGTCCGAAGTCTAAAAGTTAGTGGATGCATGAAGGATATCTGCCCCCACACAGAAAAACGAGTTAAATACAAGTTAAATCACAGTGTCCCAACAAAAATGCTTGCCTGTAGACGATCCTCTATGGAAGCGATCCCAAGGATTTCAAAGTCATGCTCTAATCTTTGGCAGACCTCAGCTACTCTCCGCTGCAAAATAAAAGATTGAGGAAACAAAGTATGTCAATGACCAACTTCCATGCGAGCAGGTATACATGCACATTCTCATAGAAGAAAAAGAAGAAAATGAAAATAACATTAAGATGTACACCTTACCTCCCTATCCACCAATGTGCTATTAGCCTCTTTAAACAATGAAGACCATTCTCGATATTCATCTTCCTCTAATTCACGCCAAGCCAAGCATAATGTTCACAGTCCCATTTGAGCATATTGTTCAACTGCATCGGCAGAAGTCCTTGTTTGTTGTCCTGAATAGTTTGCAGCTAGAGAATACCTAAGCAGTTGAAAAGCATCACTGAATTTAAACTCAATAATTAACAAATAAATGCTCACAACCCATTTTTGACTCTTCACACTTAAAAAAGCATATCATGCAAGCAGGTCCACAGGATAAGTACAAATATATGAGAAAATGTACATCTCTACATTGACCAAAGTGATGCATAACATGGCTATTCCAAGTGTGAACGTTTCTTTGTTTTTGAATAAGTACAAATATCATAAAGCTGCCAGAAGGGGGCAGAACCAATTCACATACAGAGTACACAGGAACAGTAGTTAAGCTCCTTCAAAAACACTCAAAGAGCCCTAAAAAGACCTAACATGACAGATATTGCTGTACATCTGGTAGAAAATAGCTACCAGAAAATTCGGAAGAAAAATTAATGTGTTGCAAAGAAGATTAGGGACAGATACAACTCAGAAACCCCAATTGTCATGGAGTATAACCCCAAAGGAAACATGGCATCTAATTTCACCAGCCTAATGGCCAGGTGATATCCGGATGGATTCTCAATATAAACATCGAGGGCTCAAATTTTGTTGCCTAGAAAAAGAACAGTTGGCATCAAGCTTATAAATTTGGAACAAGATTCATATAATGTTACTCCCTTACTTGAATGTGGATGAGTTTAACATCAAACAGACAAAATATGAATAGACACCAAATACAATGTCCCCTCTCAAAATCTATGTTACACGGACTCTTCA
Organism: Camellia lanceoleosa; assembly: GCA_025200525.1. Lineage (NCBI taxonomy): Eukaryota > Viridiplantae > Streptophyta > Magnoliopsida > Ericales > Theaceae > Camellia > Camellia lanceoleosa. The sequence continues at coordinate 123,958,142 of CM045764.1, read as the reverse complement.
AAATAAATCAAATACCCGTGTCGGTCACCCGACACTCGGACCAGGGTATGGGATATGTTTTGGATACTTTTCAACGGATATTTCTTATATAATTGTATATAGGGTCAAATGAACCGAAATTGGCTCGGCTCTCGTTTAGTAAATGAGCTGAGCTCGAGCTCAAATAAGCTTGGCTCGTTTATCTTTATTTAAATTATATAATAAATATATTAAATAATATATAAATATATATAAATTATAGCATAAATACATTATTTATGTATTAAATAATATAAATACCATTTTTTTATTTAAATAGCTTTATTTAAACAAAATAAATAATAGTAATAAAAATTATCGAGCTAAGCCGAGCTCGAGCCCAGTTAGTTATCGAGCTGGGCTCGAGCTCAATAAATGAACTCAATAAGCAAACGAGCCAAGCTCGAGCTCAACAAAGCTCGGCTAGGCTGCTTATGTTTCAATTGTATGTAACACTATTATTATATGTACATATTATTGAATAATTGCTATAAATGTCTTTTTGACACTGTAAGCTATATATAACACCATTTTATCTCACATACTTGATTAAAAATATAAAAATGACTTTTTTTTTGTCGAGTCTGGATATCCTTAAATTTATAGTTTAATGAGTTCGACCTCTAGATATATACCTACACCTGACACTCATACCTGAGTTCAATATAGCTCAAAACATAGTTCTAGACTTCCAGTTATATTTAAAAGAAGAAAAAAAAATCAGTCTTTTACCAAACGAATGGGCACTAGAGAAAATCAGTAGTGTTAATTGATCTAAAAAAATAAAAACAATAATAATAAAGAGGGTTCCGAGAAGAAATGTTTTTGGATGTGTATGTAGGCATTGAACAAGTGAAGGGACTTGAAGTTGGAAGATTTTCCTATGAATGCATTTTATAGTGTCTTCTCAAAATCCTTCATGAGAAGTGTAAAAAAAATTAAGATTACCGGCACGCGCATAAGGAAGAATTGCTTCATCTGCCCCCTTAGATAGAAGGTTGATCTTTCCACTTTTGCAGTCTTTCACTACTACTGACATTCTTTTCCTATCAGAAGTGAACTCAAGAGTGTCCAGTACATCATACTGTAATATTGCACGATTAAAATTGATCTCTGCAATTCATCAAAACAAAGGAAGCTATACATCATGATGGCTATAAGTATGCCTCGTACACAGCCAAAATCAAAATAATCGTACCAAGAATATTTGCATTCTTATTGAAAAAAACCATATTCAAGCAAGAAGCAGCACGAACAAGATCTTCCTCATCCTGAGATTGTGCCTTGTATGCAAGGTTTAAAAATGCGGTGTTACGTAACGGTTCCGGCCGTTACGTAACGGTTTTGGCGGTAGGCACAACGCGTTACCCCCGATTTTGCGGTGTGATTGGAAATCACAGGTGTATCGGCCATGACGGCCGACGTAGCGGTCGTAACGGTGGCGTAACGGAATAATAGCCAGAATGTGGCGTCCGTTACACCCATTCTGAGGCTTTTTTCGCTTATTATTTTCAAAAACAAAAACAAAAGAGAAGGCCGATATCAATTCACAGGTGGTACATACCTTTATTATTCAATATCAATCACTGGTTCAAATGCTTTGCTCTTTTGTCTTTTGTCTTTACAGCACTGGTTCAATTACTTTTCTCTTTTGTCTTTACAGCACATGAACCACTTTGAGGTGAGATTCCATAGGTGTATCCATCCACAAATTTTCAGATCTGAAATACGGATGAGTGAGAAATAGAGAGAGAGAAGAGAGAAGAGGGAAGAGGGAGGAGATGAACCTGTGTTGAATCTTCAAGGCTGCCTCTGTTCTGTGTTGAAACCAGTGAGTCTCCGGCTGCCCCTTTGTGTTGAAGACGAAGTAAGTGCTACCTCTTTTTTTTTTTTTTTGTTCACCAGCTGCCCCTTTGTGTTGAAGACGAAGGAAAGTGCTGCCTCTGATCTTTTTCTTTTTCTTTTTTTTTTTTTTTTTTCAGCTTCGTGGGGAAGATACACAACATTCAAGACCTTGGGAAGGTATATAATATAGTATTTGTTTTTTTTTTGTCAGTGGACCGTGTCTCCAACTGCCAAATTTTATTTTTTTTTATTCTTTTTTTTTTTTTAACAATGATTTTCAGGCTTTAAATTTTGTAAAACTTAGTAAATTTATGTGATATACTAGTGTATGTGCGTGCCTAAAGGCACGGCATAAATAATGTTGAGATTAAAATGTAATTGTAATTTATACATATCATGTTCAAATTTGTAGAGTCTTGTCAATTTTTGACAAAGATATTGAAAAAATATAAAGAAGAATTCTTCTTCTTAAAAAACTTATAAAGAGTTAGCCTCTTTAATTCTACATCATTAGAGGTGGAATTAGAGAAGCAAAATTAGATGATGAAACACACGCGGATTAATTTCATTTTTAGACTTTATTTATTTTTAAATAATAAGAATTACCAAAAAATAGGAAATAAAAATAAACAAAAAATACTGAAACAATTCTCAAGCGGAAAAAAAGATTGAAACAATTCTCAATCTTACCTTGCGAGTGCGAGTTCGAAGGGTAATTTCAAATTGCAATTTCATACATATATAGTATAAACAGGAGTACTAAGTTAAAACTGTAATTTCAAATTTGTAATCTCATATTCTCTAAAAGGAAATCTCATGTCCTACATATTTAGCAATCATGTTTAACATTGAATCTCATGTTCTACAGTATAAACAGGAGTATTGAGTTAAAATCTATTCAGCTACTAACAAAATGTTGAAAATACAATTTTTATTTTTTTTTTATAAAAAAAATATGAACTTCGGTCACCAAAACCCCAAATTGTTTTTCCCCCTTTTTTTTTTTCCTCTAAAATCTCAGCAACCAAAAAAGGCACCAATAGTAAATTATCCGAAAAACACCTCTTCTTCGTAATTTCTAATTTCAAAATCAAAACAACAGTGACCAAAGCAACCAAAATCAAAACAAACAATCTTACCTTGCCAATTCGAAATTTAGGACTTTGATTTCGTACACGAAAAAGAAAGAGTTTTAACTCAGCATCAATCTTACATAAAACTCAACAATATCTAAGATATAAACAAAAGTAAATAAAGCTAAAATCAACTCTAAGCTAAAAAATACACACACGCACAAACACAAAAAAAAAAAACTCACCTAATAAATATGATAACATACACAAAAGATGAAGAATTCAACTCAACATCAATCTCATATAAAGTGAACAACCTCCAATCCAAATATACTGTATAACCCACACTATAAAATGATGAAATGAAGCTCTGTCCAACTCAAAAACAAAAACCAAGAACTTCAGAGGAAGAGTTTAACTCAGCATCAATCTTACATAAACTCAACAATCTCTAAGATACTTTAGGAATTCAAAATTTAAACAGAAGCAAAGAAACAAATTAATTGGCGATAACCCTCGATTAATTGGCACTTGAACCCCATTTTCAAATATGACAGCAAGATAACAATGTCAATCCCATGTCCATTATTAGTAGGTTAAGAGAAAACTGTGTAACTATACCTTAGCATCATTCCAACTTGATGTAGATCAATCACAAATGTTGATTGTTCAGCATTCATAAATTTGCTTCCCATGGCACAAAATATCCTATTTTTTGGAATTCTGGTAAGTTCTCGTAGTAAAATATGCAAAAATGCAGTACCAAAAAAATTAATGATACCAAAAGGCCAGGGATATAAAAATCGAACCTGTCAGTCAAACCCACAGTAGCAACATCTGCAGGTACAAAACTTCCAATATGGGAAAGGAAAACAATTAAAGCTACCTGAAAGAGAAAGAAAAAAAAAAAGAAGTTATCTTTCAAGATATGTCAAATAAATATTTCTATTTATTAAGGATTAGTGCATTTATACAGAACATATATACAACATTATTATACAGAACTTCCAATGTGGGAAAGGAAAACAATTAAAGCTACCTGGAAAAAAAAAAAAAAAAATTATCTTTGAAGATGTGTCAAATAAATATTTCTATTTATTAAGGATTAGTGCATTTATACAGAACATAAATGCAACATTATTATTAAAACTTTGACACAAAGAGAAAGGTGAAACACTAACAAAACTTATACTTATAATCGTCAGATAAAACTATTGAAGTATATAAATTTGAGCAGACATGAAATGATGAAAAACCAGAAACATCAACAATTGAAGTATTTGCATGTGAGAGTATTTAATTAAAAACAGAAGCAGAGTGAAAGTCAAAAAATTAAGAGAAGAAAACAAATCTGCTTTATTATATAGATGGTTAGAGCAACCCATATAAGTTGCTATCAGTTTAGAGCAACAAAGGAAGTTAGGTTGCTGGACATCAAGTCCATTTCATCAAAATTAATTGCAGGTTCGTTTTAAATTTGTATTATGAATACCATGTTCTACAACTTAAAAAAAAAACTTTTACATCATTAGGTGAAGTTTTGATATGGTGTTTAGTTTTTATTTTTTATTTTTGGTCACATAAATTATTCTTAGATTAATAATCTAAATTAACAATCTAAATTATCGATTCAATTTGTAATTGTCAATTTCAATTCACATGAACCCCTCTTAGAGCAGATGTTGCAAATATGTATACTATAAACAGTATAATTGTCAATGTCAATTTCATTGTATACTATAATTGTCAATGTCAATTTCAATCTAAACACATTCACATGGGTATTTACAGTATGTAGCATATATGTATACTATAAACCCCTCTTAGAGCAATATGGGTATTTACATAGAAACCCAATACATATAGATATAGAAATGAAAACATATCAGATGAATACACTATATAGAATTGGATGAATACACTATATAGAAATGAAAACCCAATACGTTCATATGGGTATTTACAGTATGTAGCATACATGTATACTATAAACCCCTCTTAGAGCAATCCAAAACATAGAAACCCAATACATATAGATATAGAAATGAAAACATATCAGATGAAAACCCCTCCAGTTAGATATGTATAAACTATAAACCCCTCCAATACAAATGAATACAAATTCATATCACATATCAGATGAATATAGAAACCCATATCACAAACACAAACACAAACTTTTGAATACAAATGAATACAAACTCTATAGCAGATACAAACCCAGATATTAGATGAATGAATGAAAGAGAGAACCATAGTGTTAACCAAGTCAGCCATAGTGTTAACCAAGATTTGGGTATACCAAATACGGCATTACCAGTCTGCTTTTACAAACGGACTGCTTAGTCCTAGTACTGTTATTCCAAAACCACGATCAAGACCATGATTGGAGACTCCAATCCATTTTGACTGATATATTGTATTATTGTAAACTGTTTCATCATGTTGTCTTAGAGAAGGTGGAGCGAGATGTAGTTCAAGATGCTCACCTTCTTGCAACTGCTGTAAGCCACTCTGTTTAGCTTAATATATTTGTGTTGCTGTGCTTTGTTCTAAAAATAAAAAAAACAAAAGATTTGGATATGTGCAAGATTTGGGTATAAACTAACTCAAATTCTAAACCAAGATAGACCCAGATATTAGACCAATAGATATGTATAAACCCAGATATTCTAACTGAAACATGACTATTACTTGCGCTCTCTCTCTCTTTTTGGTGGTTCAAGCCAATTGTCACTGACAATTTTCTTAAAGTCCAACTTGTTGTCATCCTTCATCAAAATTAAACAAAGAATGAAAAAAAATAAATAGAAATCTACTTCAAACAACATTAACCAAAAGATAAACAAATTGCGAATCGAATCGCGAATCATGATATTTTGGTAATAGAAGTCCAGAGTAATAGCCGAACATGTGCAAGAATGATCTGTACCTTTTCATCATCAAAATCATATAGATCAGCAGCTGCAAAAACCCAGACAGGTTGCACTTAGCCTCAGTTGCAAAAGCATGAAGTAAAAAAATGTTTAATAAATAAATCTCGATATCAATCCACATACTGTCATCCATTTTGAATTTGATTGCATCTTCAGCAAACTTCTTCATCTTAGCATCAAGCTCAACTGTTGCCTCTTCTCCTTTAGCAATGATCAGATCTATATCCTCATCGGTAATTGTGCTATCCTTAGAACTGAAAACCATTTCAGCACCAAACCTCACCATTTGCAGCAGCTCATCTTTGTTAACAGCTGCCAAAACAAATTAACAAATAATCAAATCAAAGTATTTTACTTCAAACAACATTAACCAAAAGATAAACAAATTGCGAATCGAATCGCGAATCATGATATTTTGGTAATAGAAGTCCAGAGTAATAGCTGAACATGTGCAAGAATGATCTGTACCTTTTCATCATCAAAATCATATAGATCAGCAGTTGCGAAAACCCAGACAGGTTGCACTTAGCCTCAGTTGCAAAAGCATAAAGTAAAAAAATGTTTAATAAATAAATCTCGATATCAATCCACATACTGTCATCCATTTTGAATTTGATTGCATCTTCAGCAAACTTCTTCATCTTAGCATCAAGCTCAGCTGTTGCCTTCTCCTTTAGCAATGATCAGATCTATATCCTCATCGGTAATTGTGCTATCCTTAGAACTAAAAACCATTTCAGCACCAAACCTCACCATTTGCAGCAGCTCATCTTTGTTAACAGCTGCCAAAACAAATTAAAAAATAATCAATAAACTATCAAAGTATTTTACTCACATTAATTCGAATATAAATTCAAAGTATTTTACTTATCTTTGTTAACAGCTGCCAAAACAAATTATCTTACTCTTTTGTTCCGCTAATCGCCCTTGTTGGATCACTAAAGCATCAAGAGCAAGCTTTTTATAAGCCCTCTCAATCTTCTTTTCATCTCTCTGCTCCTCCTCTGTTTTTTAAACAATACAAACAAATACATAAATTATGTATGTATATACATAAATTATATAATTCACAAACCAAAAGAGCATTTTTAGGAAGCACACTCCTAGAAATACACAGGCATAATAAACATTACAAAACAACAATGTGTCGTAGATAGGTTAGTACATTCCATTTTACTCAGAACATGACAATTTCAATTCTACATTGCATCCTAACAATCTCAATTCAATCTCCGATTCCACTTTTTCCGATAACAACTTCATTCGCAATGATTTTTGGATTAGAGAAGGTCTTGTTGTTGGATTGGTTCAATTGGTGGCCTTTTTGGCGCCAAGAGAAGCAGTTGCAAATCCAATGGACGCAGCAAAGCAGAGTGCTTTGTTTACTGTCAAGACTTTAACTTAACTAAGTGCTTATTCCTATTTTTTTTCATTTAGGTATATAGTCCCTTCTTACAAAAATCCAAGATTTGGTATTTCAAAGACTTGGTTTTGTAGAATTTCTCAGATCACAATATCAAAATCAATTTCTTGTCATCAATGTGAAGATAACACATTTCCAGTCACAATCAAATGGTGAAAGCATTTTACATGATGCTCTTGCCATGCATCATTTGTCATGTCTACTAATTCACTTCTCAACACCTTGAGCGCATATTGCTGCACCAACATTATCTGCAGTTGTGGCTAAAGAATTTCTTTAAATCAAATTGGGATATTTGCCTTCTTATTGTTCATCTTAGTATAATTCTAAATTCTAAAATTATAGAGAAAATTAGAAACTTAACGAAAAAAAATTAATTCTAATTTTTATAGATAGGGATCTAAAAGTTGACCCAAATAAATGAATTTCAATAAAACAAATATACAAAAACCTGCCCATTATTAAAAATTTTATTAAAAAAAACAAAAAAACACAGTTGTTTTAAAAAATTTAATGACAAAAAATAGTATTTTTTTTCATTTATTTCATTGAATTTTGCAAGTTTCAAACACTATAATGAAATATACAAATTGAACAAAACAAATATACTTAAAAAAAAAATCAAAATCACACTCATATTAAAATTCCACAAAATATAAAAATTTCAATGAAACCTGAAAATTGAACCAAAATAATAATTTTTGAAAATCCACACATAATTATCTCAGATGATTATAAAAAACTGTTAAAAAAACATTTGTCAAACATAACCCAAGTTGGAGGTATCATTCACAAAACCTCCAAAACCGTGTGCTTAGTTACATTCTTATATATTATGGTAATTATTCAAGTGTCTCTCCTTTGCAGCGGATGAAAACTCCCTAGCATTTTCTGTTGTCAAAACTTGCTGCGATACTGCTCCAGAGAAAGAGAGAGGAGAGAGAGTGGATTGAAAGAATCCTTAATAAACCCTAACTAAAGCCATGACTGCTCTTCAAGCTTCTCTCTTCTGCAAACCTTCACTCCCTCACCTATATTCCTCCTCTAAGCATCTTCAACTTTCTCTCTCTACTACTCACCGCCGCTCTACTTCTCTCTTTTCACTCCATTAAACTTCTCGATTTCGCCGCCACCGCCTTGTTTCCAATTCTACATTGCATCCTGACAATCTCAATTCAACCTCCGATTCCACTTTTTCCGATAACAACTTCATTCGCAATGATTTTTGGATTAGAGAAGGTCTTGTTGTCGGATTGGTTCAATTGGTGGCCTTTTTGGCGCCAAGAGAAGCGGTTGCAAATCCAATGGACGCAGCAAAGCAGAGTGCTTTGTTGGCCGAACTCAATAAGCATAGGTCAGACTCTTCAATGATGTCATGTCAATTTAGTTATTCTTTTTGGATTTTTTGTTTTGAAAAATATGCTACATTTTAGTCTTTTCTCATTTTGCTAGCTTCTTGGCATAATTGATTGATATTGGAATATTGTTGAACTGACTAAACTATGCAGAAACTTAATTATGATTTTACATAGAGTAAGATATCAACTTAGAATAAGTTTAGAAAATGAAAAATGAAAAAATATAGATGAATTAAGTTGAAGTTACAGCTCGCTCTCGCTCGTTGGTATCATAGATGAAAAGTTATACTCATGATGGGCACATAGCTATGGAGGACACTGTTGAGTTGACCCTGGGGGCATACCCTAAGAATTATATGTTAGAAGCCATTTATCCTTACTCTAGTGATAACACAACAGCCATCCAGCGCCTAGGTTATACCCAGTGAACAACTCAATTCCTAATCAAAACTTAAAATCTGAGTCTCCACCAAGACTGAGACTGCCCAGATTGTAGCAATGAGCTCAAGCGGGCACTGTGTATTCTATCCCCTGTTAATTCTGTGAGTCCATTACCGAAATCATAAATTATAGAACTTGTCATGATTTACATTCTTAAACATGCATTCCTGTCTATCCGGATTTTATACAGAAAATAGTAGAAAAATAGGGATTTGATAAACGACCTCAGAACTCAGAAATTAACAGTAGATCAATTGAAAGAGGGAATAGAGACGAAATATTACCTTGCACAGATAGAAGACTCAGTTTGGTGTAGCTCTCAAGTAGCTCTCTAGGAGAGCTCAATCGGGGTTCGAAGGTAGTGAGAGGCGTGAGAGGCAGAGATCGAGTGGAGGAGAGGCAGGAGGGAGGAGGTGGGGGAAAGGCAGAGATCGGGTGAGAGAGAATGAGAGAGGTAGCGTCTCTGCGAAAGAAAGGAGGGAAAGGGGGAGAGGCAGCGAGTGGGAGGGTGGGGGGAGAGGGGGAGAGGCAGAGATCGGGTGAGAGAGAAGGAGAGAGGTAGCGTCTGTGGGAAATTTCACAGGAGAGGAACAAAGAGGGAGATAGAGATGGAATGGGGGGAGGAGACGTGGGTAGGTGGGAGAGGGCCAATTTCACTGTTTGGGGCATTTTCAAAATTTTAGTCCCATCTTATGGTGTGTTTATATCTTTATCTCAAACAATCGTGTTAGGGAGCTCGAAAACGAGCTTCCCCGAATCCCTTTAATTTTATTTTATTTTTTTTTCAACAGAAGGAAGAAGACGATGGAGGGGGAGGGGGAGGGGGAGGAGGAAGGAGGGGACTGGAGGGGGCTATCAGCAGAGGTGGGGCTGCGACGGCGGGGCTACGACGGCGGGGCGGGGTTGGGTGGGCGACGATCGGCGGCTGGGGTGGGCGACGATCGACGACTGGGCGGGGTGACGATCGGCAGCTGGCGGGGCGACGATTGGCGGCTCTCTCTCCCTCCCTCCCTCCCTCTGCTTCTCTCTTTCTCTCTTCTCTCTTCCCCTCTGCGTTTGAGCCGAAAATGGAAGAAAAAAGAAAAAAAAAAAAAAGAAAAAATCCCCAAAACGACGTCGTTTTGGGGATTAGGGGGAGCCAAATTCGAGCTCTCAAACATTATTCTATCTCAAAATAGAGTAAAACGGTTTTAGAAATACCGTTTTTTAGAAAACGGCTTTTGACAGGTCGTGTTTTGAAATTAAAATAATAATAAAATTTAAATATAGAAACTGATTTTTCTAAAGTCGTTTTTAATTAATTCTAAATTAATTAAAAATGGTTTTCGTAAAACCGTTATTACATTCATTTTTTTTTAATTTATATTTTCAACATAAATATTTTTTGACCAAAAATATTTTTAATAAAAAACGGTTTTAGAAAATTTCCAAAATTAAAGCAGAATTTCCTCCATAATTCTATAAATTGATGGCAAGAAGCAGTTAAATTGACTAAAAGAAATAGATACAAGCACAAACATACATACATACATATAGTTGGGTTTTGAGAGCATGTAATCATATAATTTGAAGAAATAAAAATTGGAGGAAAAAAATTAAAAAAAGCAATGACCTTCTTTTGAGTTTGAGCTGCTTTTCTTGATACCTGAGTTTTGCACATAAAGATTCGATATCAGTATACAAAAACTCCTCCATCTCTGTGTTTTTGTTTTTATCACAACTACATAGAGAGAGAGATATAGAGAGAGAGAGAGGGGTTTTGTTGGGCTAGGGTTTTTAAGGGAACTGACGAGAGAAAGGGGTTTGCAACCAACGCAGAATTTATACAAAAAATTCCTGCGTTGATGAATGAAAAGTTTACAACCCTCATTTCGAAATTTAAAATCCGAAATCTGAATCCCTAGTTTCGAAATTTAAAATCCCAAATCTAAAATGAAAACCCTCATTTATGCGATACAAACCTGAATGTGAGCGTTTGATGAAGGTGTTCCTCGTTTTGCCGGTGGTTACTGTTGGCCGTTGTTCGTCGTCGGTCTTCCTTCGGAGTTCGGCTGAGTGAGGGAGAAGAAGATGGGTTGGATATCAAATACGGCTTTCGTAAGTGCAAAGGGAGAAGGGGAGCTGTTTTGTTTATAATGAAACAGCTTTTCTAAAACCATTTTTTATTAAAAATATTTTTGGTCAAAAATTATTTATGTTGAAAATATAAATTTAAAAAAATTAATGTGAAAACGGTTTTACGAAAACCGTTTTTAATTAATTTAGAATTAATTAAAAACTTAATTAAAAAGGCTTTAGAAAAGCCGGTTTCTATGTTCAAATTTTATTATTATTTTAATTCCAAAACACGGCTTTTCAAAAGCTATTTTCTAAAAAACGGTATTTCTAAAACCGTTTTACCCTACTTTGGGAATAAAGATAAAAACACACCCTAAAGTGGGACTAAAATTTTGAAAATCCCCCAAACAGGGAAATTGGCCGGTGGGAGAGAGCACCGAGTGTTTGGGCGGGAATTGAAATAATCTCAACCATTGATTTGTATCATAATTGATCTAAGCCTTTAAAATGAAATGTATCTCTTATATATTTTGCATATTTTCAAAATCCCTTCTCTCTTATTATATAGATTTAGTAATTTTAATTTGAATATATATATATAGAGTTATGTATTTATTTTTAGTATTTTATATATAATAATTAGTGATTGATTTTTTTTTTATAATATCTAAAAATCATAACATCTATAATTATATTAAGACATTTTATATATGTCAATTTTTATTGAATTTTTTTTTTCTTGTAGGTTATTCAAAAAGATAACAAATACTCAAATGATTGAAACCCAAAAAACAACTATGTAAGAATTTTTTTCTTTATAATTTATTTTTTAATTTTTATATGATTACATTACCATGTAAACTCCAAATGCATAAATAGTGGTTGTAATTTTTTTTTTATAATCATTTCATTTAATATTTAATTATAAATATTTTTTATTTTGTTATTGTAATGTGCGGTGACAACAATGTTGAAGTCACTATTTTTTAAAAAAAATATCTTTTCAAAAAAAAAAAAAAATCAATACCTCAAAAAAAATTCTTTATAATTTATGTTTTAATTTTTATATAATTATATTAGCATGTAAACTCCAAATGTATAAATAGTGGTTGCATTTTTTTTTATAATCATTTCATTTAATATTTAATTATAAATATTTTTTATTTTGTTATTACAACACTGTTAAAAGCACAATTTTATTTTAAAAATATCTTTTTAAAAAAAAATCAATACCTCAAAAAAAATTCTTTATAATTCATTTTTTTATTTTTATATGATTACATTAGCATGTAAAATCGAAATGTATAAATAGTGGTTGTATTTTTTATAACTATTTTATTTAGTATTTAATTTGAAATATTTTTTTTTTAAAAATTGTTATTGTAATGTGTTGTGACAACAATTTTGATGGCACAAATTTATTTATTTTTTAAAAAAAATGTCTTTCTATAAAATAAAAATAAAAACAATAGCTCAATCAATGCCATGAAAAATGTCTTTATTCCTAATTACATTAGCATGTAAAATCCAAATGTATAAATAGTGGTTGAATTTGTTTTTATAATCATTTCATTTAACATTTAATTATAAATATTTTTTTATTTTGTTATTGTAATGTGTTGTGATAACAAAAAAAAAATTTAATGACAAAATTTATAGCGACTCTGGTTTTCCCTCCGTTGATTAGTGCAATCCGGACTTGGTTTCGTGAATGTTGGTTGTTGTATATATCTTGTTTTCATCATTCAATACTTTGTGTTTGAGTTATAGAATGTTTTGGGCAGGATTGTTACAGGTTGGGAGTGATTGGGAGCAAATAGTTGCTGCCCAGAATTTTGGTACTTCACTCGAGCGAGACTTTTGTCGCTCGAGCGAGCTTTGTGTTTTAGATCCTTCGCTCGAGCGAGATTTGAGTTTTGTATCTGGTGGCTCGAGCGAGAAGTCCTTCGCTCGAGCTTGCGTCTGCGTCTAGTATTGGACCTGAGAGTTGCAATTCTTGGCTCGAGCGAGCTTTCCTTCGCTCGAGTGAGCGAGGTCTATGTTTTGGATTTCTTCGCTCGAGCGAGCATTCTGTCGCTCAAGCATGCTTATGGGTTGTAGACCTGAAGCTTCGAATTGTTGGCTTGAGCGAGACTTTCTACGCTCGAGCGAGGGTTTTTTGTGTTTGGTCGCTCGAGCGACCAATCCTTTGCTCGAGCGAGCCTATGTTATATCAGTAGGCAGCAGCGGGAAACACTTCACTTTTTCATCTCTTTCATTTTCAAAACCCTAGATCCGAGCTCTCTCTCTCTCTACACACCTTCTCTCTAGGGATTCATCTATTTTTAGTGTATTTCTACCCTAAGTTCTTTGTAAGAAAGATAGATTGTGGCTTGAGCTTCGTTTTAATCTGAAAAATCTTAGATTTGGAGCACTTTGGATTTTGGTCATCTTCTTCTTTGGGCTTCTAATTTCGAGGTAGGGGATACCCTACTCCATCTTATGAGTTTTGTCATAAGTTTTATGCATTTTGATTAGTTGGTGGTGTTTGGTAATTTTGGAAAAGTTAGGGTTTGGTTTTGTAATTTATAAAGAGGGGTTTTCAAATGTTTAAACCTATGGGTGTATGAGACCTTGGAAAAATTATATTATTGTTATTGAAATGGTGAAATCAAGCCTTAGGGTTGATATTGAGAAAATTGGGAAAATGCCCTAATTATTGAAATAAATTAATTAGTATAATTAATTTTGGAAAATATGAAATTGAGTTGAAATCCATGAAATTGGGAAATAATGGGATTGAATGGTGTAGTTGGATTAATTTATCACTCACCGATGTAATTGTTGATATTATATCTGTTTAATGCATTTATTTTCTGTTTAGAAATAACTGCTTTGGACTATCAGTGGAGGATAGTCTTGATTGTTGTAGACACAGTATGTTGATTAGGGAAAACTGAAACTAATCACATTGAATATGTCATTGAATATAACGGTTGAATTAATACAGTAAATACGTGTATTGATTGATTATTGTGTATAACAAGTGTTAAACACATTGTATATGCATATGGTTTGGGAGGAGATAGGGGATGTACTCCATGGTTTTAGGGAAGATAGGGAATGGACTCTCAAACCTGTTAGGGAGGAGATAGGGGATGGACTTCATAGATACAGCGAATATGTGTATCACTAGAAGCGTTAATACAACAAATGTGTGTATTAAATTGTAATATTAGAAGTGGTTGTAATGTGAGTTGTAGACTCATTTGAATTATGAATGAAGGAACTGTTTAATAAGGAATGTATTCTTTATTAATTGTTTGGTCAGGTTCTGAGCTATGTTTATGAAATGATTTGGTTAAGTAAAGGAAGTGGAACGTAACATGGACATAATTGTCATGTAACTGTATTGTGATATAACTGGCTTATAAGTGTTAACCATTTATCAGATGCTATTGTTTTAGTCATTGCTTATATTTGGTTTAGTATATCTCTACTGGGTTTTGGCTCACCCTATATGGGACATCACTTTCAAGTTCAGGGGATATGCTACTACCCAGGACATAGCTTAGAAGGTTTTGGGGTTGAAGACTCCTTTTTGGCTGTTTTGTTATTTTGATATTACATGTAAATTCAAGCCAAGGGCTTAATATGTATTTGAGTTAGTACTCACTTTTTGTATCCAAGTGTTGGCTTGGAAAGTTGTAAGCCCGTATGGCATTTACTTTTGTTGTCAACATGTAATATCTTTTGTAAGAATACTCTGATGAATGGAAGAATGTTTTATTCTCTTATATCGATGCATGTCGAAATTGTTGGGTTTTATGTATTATTTTGAGGGCGTTACAACTTGGTATCAGAGCGTACCAGGTTTGAATACTTTGGGTACGTGGGAAGTGATTAGTATCACAATGGGTTTGTCTTGCTTGTTAGAGACTTATGTATAATAGTATGTGTTTATTTGATAACATGCTTATGTGACTATATGGGTGTGGGATGTAGTTTCTTGAATGTTGATTGGATCCTTGGGCTTCTGGGAGTCTTGTTGGAAAAGCACTTGATCAATACTATTTCTAACCGGAACTCTAGTAACGTCTCGGGACTATCATTATCCAGAAATAAAATTCGTAAGTGCTTATGTGATTATGTGCTTACATGGAGTGAATTCCTGTTGTCCAATACATTAGGACGCGAGTGTTATAGTTTCGGCACATTTATGAATGTGCTAACGTCTTTGTTACCTTTATTAGGATGTCAAGACGAGGACGAGGTAGGCGTGGTAGGCAGGAGATGCCTATACCAGATGATATTCTGGAGTAGCAGGAGGGTGTTAGTCAGGCCAATGTGGCCGAGCTAGTGGGTCAGCAGGCCATGAGTGCCTTAGCCCGCGAGATAGCAAGAGCACTGAGGGAGTCCATAGGCATTCTCAGAGCTGAGAATCAAGCCCAGGCCTAGGTTGTTGATGCAGGGCCTTCTTTTTCTGAAGAGGGAGTTTTTCCGGTCTAATCCGGATGAGTTTGTGGGTGATCCAAAAGAGACACTGAAGGCTAACGAGTGGCTTGAATAAATGACTAAGACGTTTGAGATGCTTGGCATCGAAGACGGGGCATTGAAGGTGACCTTGGCGTCTTTCCAGTTGAAGGGAGATGCGGGTCAGTGGTGGAAGTTCATGAGGGGTCGTGTTGGTGGTACTTGGGAGGCTTTCGTTGCTATCTTCCAGGAGAAGTTTTTGTCTCCCGCTGTCAAGGAGAAGTTGAGAGATCAGTTCTGTCAGCTCAAGCAGCTGAGTATGCCAGTGGCCGAGTTTGAGGCCGCATTTACTAGTTTGTCCAGGTTTGCACCTGAGCTTGTGGTGTCTGAGGAACGCCGTTGTCTGGAATTTGAGAAAAAGTTGAGGCACAGGCTCAAGACTAGAGTTGGGGGTTCCATGACCCGGGACTATGTGCATCTTGTGGATGTCGCGGCCCATATGGAGACTATAAATGCATGAGGAGGAGGAGAGGATGAAGGGCTCCAAAAGGAGTCAGGATGGCCAGGGAGATGGCAGGAGGCAGAGGGGTTCTAACCTTCAGCAGTCCCAGGGTGCTTTAGCGAGGTCTACCTTTCCAGTGCCGAGTGCAGGTTCTGGGAGAGACAATTAAGGAGACATTACTTGTTTCAAATGTGGTCAGCTGGGCCACAAGTCTCCAGCTTGCCCGCAGAAGGGAGGAGGGCAGAGAGCAGCTTCATCTTTGGCTTGACCTCAGAGCCAGAGTCAGGGCAGAGGCTAGCCGCTTTCTTGTTACCAATGTGGTCAGGCGGGGCACCTGAAGAGGTTTTGCCGGCAGTTGAGTGGCACATCTGGTGCATCTGGTTTGAGGCAAACTCAGAGCCATCAGCCAGTTCAGTCAGTTCAGGCCTCAAGGGCCAATCAAGGGGCTTCGTCGTCTCACATGCGGTGATCTTATGCTCGAGGTGAGCAGTAGATCGAGACCTTCTGGTGCGTGTATCTGTTATGAGGACCTTGTACCGGCTCCATCTGTTGTGAGAGGTACCTTTTTGTTTTGCAACTCGGTTGCCAATGTGTTGATTGATAAAGCAAATGAGTAAAGCAGACAAACAAAAGAGAAAAGCTGAATTGGAAGCACATATTAGGGGAGATGATCTCTATGATGAAGGGGGAGATTTTGTAGATCTTCGAAATGATGACTCTGACTCTGATCCAGAGATGACCAGGGCTAGACAAACAAGTATTCGTTCACAACAACAATGGGAGGAAAGACAACAATTTAGACGAGGTGTTGTAGGTCATGGATCACAATATGATGCATGTAGTAGTTATGGTGCAGGGGGTAGTGGTCAAAGAATGCCAAAAGGGTCAGGTATTGCTAATGTTTTTCATCGGTCACAATCCGTGCGTGAAACTGGTGGGAGTGGACGCAATTGGATTAAGCCCAATGCTTTTAAAGCAAGGTTGAGGGCAATGGATGTAGAACTCCAAAAGAGCAAGAGTACAAAGTAGCGAAAAATCTCTACAATGAATTTACAGAAGTTAAAAGAGAGATTGGGACAGGCAGTGTCCAAGTTTATACTCTATAATCGTATACCATTCAATGTAGTTGATTCAGAGTATACACAACCCATGCTTGATGTTGTTGCTGAAGTAGGGCCAGGAGTAAAGGGTCCTAGTGCTTATGAAGTTTCTGAAGTATATTTGGGCATGGAGCATGATGAAATGACAGAATGGATAGGATCATTTAAGGGAATTTGGGCAGAGAGAGGTGTATCCATCATGTGTGATGGTTGGAACAATCTAACTCGACAGCACATCATCAACTTCTTAGTGTACTGCAATAGAGGTACTATATTTTTTACAAATCAATTGATGCCTCTAATATTATTAGTAGGACTACTGAATATTATTTTGGATTGTTAGATAAAGTTGTTGATGAAATTGGAGAACAATACGTTGTTCAAGTGGTAACTGATAATGAACACTGAAAGTTGCTGGTAAAATATTAATGAGAAAAATGAAACATTTATATTTGACAGCTTGTTCAGCACATTGTATCGATCTCATGCTAAAAGACATAGCCAATAAGAAAAGTGTAGCAAAGGTGATTGAAGATGGTAAAACCATCACCAATTTCATTTATAATAGTGGATGGGTGTTGGATTTAATGAGAAAATTCACTAGAGATAGAGAATTGATTCGACCTGCCATCACTCGATTTGCTACAAATTTTATTGCCATTGAGAGTATTGTTAGATATAAACAACAATTGAGAGCTATGTTTAATAGTGATGAGTGGAAAAATTCTAGATGGAGGATGGCAAAAACTGGGCAGCCTTACAATGTGAAAAAAATTATTTTGGAAAAGGAGTTTTGGTAGAAAGCAACAGAGCTTTGTAAAGTTCATGAGCCCCTAGTCAGAGTATTGAGGTTGGTTGATGGGAATGAGAAGCCAACAATGGGTTTCATATATGAAGCTATAGATAGAGCAAAATTGGCAATTAAAAGAGATTGTCGCTACTACACTGAGTATTGGAAAATTATTGATACTCAATGGTCTTTTCAATTGCATCAAGATTTGCACGTGGCTGGTAAGTGTTACGATTTCAATTATAAAATGTATATTTATTTACAATTATTAATTTTCTTCTTATTTTTGAAGGATATTTTTGAAATCCTCAATTCCAATATGATGTTACCTCATCCAATGAAATGATAAGAGAAGTGATGGATGGACTTAAAAAAGTAATTACCAGACTGGAGCCTAATATGGATGCTCAAGTGAAAGCAACAAATCAAGTACGTACCAATTATTTAAATTTTAATAGTAATAATCTACTTTTGCAAATGTTACTTGTAATGATTGTCCAAATTGTAGTTGTTGCTGTTTCGAGATAAACAGGAAACTTTTGGTACTCATTTAGCACAAAGAACATGGAAACAATCAAATCTAGGTTTTATTTTCAAAATTACAAATTTACAATATATAAATACTTAAATAATTTTTTATCGTATTTTGACTTATGTCTAATGTGATGTAATTTTGTGCAACTGAGTGGTGGATTATTCATGGCAGTTGTGCTCCTGAACTTCAAAAAATAGCTGTGAAAGTATTAAGTCAAACCACCACATCATCTCACTGTGAACGTAATTGAAATACTTTTAGTCTCATCCATACGAAGACGAGGAATAGATTGAAATATAAGAAAATTCAAAGATTAGTCTTCATCACCTACAACATGAGATTAAAATTGAGACACGTTAAAAGAAGCAGCCAAGAGGAGATTGATAGGAGTTTTAATCCTATTAACTTGGATTACATATTTGAAGAAGATGATCCAATAAGTCCATGGATAGAAGAAAGGGAAAATCCTTTACTAGATGGTGTGGATAATTCTGAATGGCTAGATTTGGTCTCAAATGATGATGGTGGTGGTGGCAACGATAGCAATGGCGATGGCGGCGATGGTAGCGATGGTGGTGGCACCCATAGATATCAAGCTCGACGCACTTCTCAAAGCTCAACTTCTACTCCAACTCAAAGTGATAATAGTGGTGGTTTAACACCATCTGATGGAGGAGGTAATAATGGTGATGGTGAAGGCATTTCTTACGGTGACGGTGGTGGTGGCAGTGGCGACAATGGTGGTGATGGCGGTGATAGTACTAGTTTTGGTGCAAGAAGTGAAGATTTTATTGGAGGATTTGGATTATGTGATGTTAGGGAACATTATGATATTGGAGAACCTGTTGCACCTTTACCCCAACTACCTAGGAGGTTTCGTGGTAGTGATACACGTAGGGATGAAAGAAGAATAAGAAGTAGAGAACAACAGCTTGATTCATCTGATAGTAGTCATAGTTATCCATATCACCCTTACCCATTCTATAGCAGTAATAGCCAGAGCTATCCTTACCCACCTCAACAAAATTATTCTTGGCCCTCTCAACAACATGGTCCTCTAGGATACGGTTTGCCAAATTATCAACAAGCCCAACAAGAGTATGTTGATCATTTTCAGCCAAGGTATCCATTTTCTCTCCCAATGCACGAAACAGAAAGGGATGACATGATGAGCACATTTACTTATACATTTCCTACTGGATGGGGTGAAGGTAGTAGTAATCAAGCTCAACAATCTGATCCCCAAGATGCACCACGTCACCCATTTTGGTGGGATGAAGGTAGCAGCAACAATCAAGCTCAACAATTTGAATCCCAAGATGCACCACGTCACTCATTTTGGTGGTGACATTATGTAATTTTAGTAGTAACATTATGTAAAATGTACTCTCTATTATTTGTGATTTATGCTATGATGTTATGTACTTTGTCAAGTTATTCCATTAAGGATGTATACTTTTTTAAAACTATTTGAGTTAAAATGCACATATGCTTCCACAAGTATAATAATTAAAAATAATTTTATATATCTAACTCCAATAAAAGAATTTTTTGCCACAAGTGTAATATGGATTTATGACATATAAAGTCATTAATTATTGAAATAAAATGTAAAAAAATTCATGTTCTAGTGATTTAAAAATAAGAAATATATTGGATCATACTTAAAAATTATGAAAAATTTATCAAAATTTATTTTAAAACCCAATAAATATGATTCTAAAAAAAAAAATATATACGTATCGGTAAGTATTTTACAAATTGTGCAAAAAATAAAAATTCACAGCCCAGAAATCCGCAACCATTACGTCATGCCTTTACATCCCAAGAATCAAGAATCGTCCACATCACACCGTTACGGTGGACAATAACCGATTTTCAGAAAGATGTTTTGATGTATTGAATTGAATTTGAATTTTAAACAGTGAATGAAATTATGATTCTCTCTTCTAAATTTTTTTCCGCCAAAATATTCCCTCTGGATTAGTTTAATGTGTTGGAAAAAATGGTTTTATATAGGCATATTTTTTAACCCAATTTGGGTGGACCCCAAACGTGTTTTGGGGTGGGTCCAAAGAGGTGAAGTGGTGAAGACGGAACGTCAAAACCATTTATGAGTGAATGGGAAGATGACGTCGTTTTCGGGTTTAACATTAATTTTTTAGATAAAATTTTTTTGAATTTTTTCAATAATAAAAAATTATTGTGAGAATTTAATTTAAATTCTAAATTTATATTTTTAGTACCTTAGTGGTTTCCTAAAAATTAATTAAACTATTTAAATAGTTTAATTAAGTTATTGTTGGCTTTTTGGCTTTTCGAAGGGTATATTTGTAAATGCGAGCGTGCCAGCAAGGATCAATCAGTCCTTACAGAAATTATAATTGCCAATCAATTATCAGGCGACTATGTTTTAGTTCTTTCAAATTTCAATGAAGAGGACTTTTACTGGTGGCTTGACTTTCGGAGAAATTAAGAGAAATAACAATTAATATGAAGAACAATTGAAGTATTTCATTAACATAAACACTTACAATAGTCCAAACTCAGCCTTGAGGAAGTTTACAGCAACAGTCTACTTGAATCTACTTGAAAACTACTCCTATGAATTGAAGTACAATGCAGGTATTTAAAGAACAAGTATTTAAAGTACAGGAAAGGTAAAACTGGAAAGGAAAATAGGAAGTAAAACTAGTTTATATGATCTGAGTCTGGGCCCTTTTCTGGGAACTTCCTTGCTATTTATACTTGTTAGAGATGACCTTCGAATTGTACTTCGAACCGTCGAACTGCTCCTCCATGATCGCTGATCATGTTACCTTAGAAATAGTTCCACTATGCCATCACTTGCAGTTGAACTTCCCTCATGTATTTGAATTTGAATATAGGTAACCGTTGAAGCCACGTCACCTTGTATCTCATTACTGATCTAGTGCTACTCAGACCACTTGAGAACCAATATTTATTGCCACGTGTATGATTGAGATTTAAGATTAAAATCATCTTCCAATAATACCCTCATTCTGCCACGTGTCGAATTGTAATTGGCTTTTACAAAATATGTAGCCAACATTACCCCCCGCACTAATATACCCAATACTTGGAAATATTAGTGAATCAAAAGCTTTTCCCTCGCTTTTTAGAACGTGCATAGAATCTATTTTCAGGAAACACAACCGTCACCTATTTTGGTGATCATTTGCATTAACTCTTAACTTTGTTGGACGTTCCAATACCTTCAAGATTGAGCGGATTATGACTCAATCACCTTCTCACTCTATTGATCGAGCATACGAAGAGCCATTGAGTATCTTTATTTCCCTCGAAAGAATCTCCACGCATTTATTAGCCACCTTTACCCGCCTTTCTATATTCAGGTCATGGAAGCTTTCGCAGATTATCAACCTTTGGACTACGAACACATTGCCCTCAATCCTTTGGTTTACAAACTCGTTGATACAAGAAGTTCTTCCTCTAAACTCCCCTCGCACTTTGAACGAACAACTCTCAAGCTTTTGCTTCAACAAATTGCAAATATGGAATTGGGAAATTCTTCTTCACAATCTTCTGCTTGGGATGAAGCTACAACTTCTTCATCTTCTGGGGTTTCTGGATGGACGAGGCTAGTGCACTCGAGTCCTGGACTTGAGGGAACGGATCAATCATCATTTTATTGAGTTCACTGACCCTTTAGATTTTCCTTCCTACGCTCGAAGCTCGGTAGTTTATCCTTATGTGCCCATCGACCTTCGACGCAGTTTAGAGGAGAATTTGCTTGTGGCTTGGTATACATCCTCCATGCCCACAAGGATAATGCACACTGCCCGGTGCTTAGAAGAATCACAAGGATATACCCCTTCATTTTTAGCCAAGAAAGCGCAGATTTGCTCTTCTGACTGGCTTGACTTTATTAATGCCTTTGTTCCTCCCATCCCTGTGTCAACTGAAGCAACCACTTCTTCTTCTCCATCTTCTGAAATAGAAGCATCCACACCTTCTCCATCCTCTGAAGCAGAACCATCTACTCCTTCTCCTCCTCCCACTCTTTCTTGGACAGAGAAATTAAGGCTTGCTCTTCCAATGGACAAAATCTTCCCTCCTTACAAACCTCCATCACCCCCAACTCCATTTGAGCGGAAACAAGCCCAACTTCTGCTTGCAGCTTTTTCTCACCTACCCTTCAATGTTCTTGAGGATGACATTCCTCTCAAGAACTTTCGATGGGCTTGTGATATTCTGACTAGGGGCCATATCCTTAATCCCATCGCCCAAGCAGAACTTCACATGTTCCTGGATCAACTTCCAGTACTCCTCCATTGGCATCGAAATTCCAAAGTCACCATTCAATCTTTGGATCAACTTTCATCTCTTCGAATTCATGCTCAATACGAAGCAGAAAACTTCATTGAAGACTTTGATGACTTCAAAAATAAAGATTCTGCGTATTGGGATGATTTAGTTATAGATGAGTTGGAACAAAAATTGAGGGAAGAGGCTTTCGAAGCAAAGGCTGAAGAGCTCTATTATGAAGTGAGAGCACACCAACTCATGCAGCCAACTTTAGAGGAGATGGAAGACATAATAAAGAAAGAACAAATATTCATTGATCATTGTTGGACGAAATTCCATGATCTTGTTATTTATTCTATTCCTTATTTTTATGAGCTTGAATTTGTACCCAAATAAGGTTACTTAATGTAATTGTCTTGGCTCTAATGAAAGCAAAGTCCTTCTGTACTTGACATTGTTTGACTCTGTTTCTTCTTACTTTTAAAAGCCAACTTATAGCCTTGAACTAAATAATCTCATCCTTTGAATTTGGACTCACTTATTTTCAATGAAACACTAAAGAAACCAATATGTCTTTTTCCAATTTATGGAGCAAAATTTGACAATTTTGATTAATATTATCTCAAATCAATGCTTCGAAGTTAACAACCTTACTTTTAAAAGCTAATTATAACCAACAACCAATATGTCTTTTTCCAATTTATGGAGCAAAATTTGACAATTTTGGTTAATATTATCTCAAACTAATGCTTCGAAGTTAACAACCTTACTTTTCAAAGCTAATTATAACCAACATATGGTTATAGTTAATATAGTCAGTCATTTTTAAATTGACCATTCTTACTTCGAAAAGCATCTTATGCTGTCTTAATTCAATGGACAATCTTCTCTTGCAAAAACCAATGATTGGTTTTGATGTTCTTTGCATCTTAGCGTCTTCAAACATGTAATATACTTCGAAGCCAGATTCTGTATTTCGAAGCCGTTTTTATTTGATTTCTTGGAGCCAAAATTGGCTTCGAAGCCAAATATCTTTCTTCGAAGCTGACGTCAACATTCAGAATGTGTTCTTCCCTCCAAAACTATCAATATTGGAAGAGTCTCCTCATATTCGTACTTTTAGTACATAACGATTTACGCAATATATTTTTCAGACATGAAACCTTTTAAAAGCCCCTTTGCTTTGTACTCTGAAATCACTTGCTCTTTTGACTCGCAAACCCTACCGATCTCCTGTTAAACCCCTCTTCCTTATTACTCGCTATCAATGGATCCTTCCTCACTAAAAGTGTTTACTGGCGATCGTATCAGTCCTACCATGGCTTTGAAGCGATGTATCGATGAAGAAATCACCAAACTATCATCTGGTGAGTCAAGCCACATAGATGGACGTCTTTTCGTGCCTCGTCATAGCAACAAACAGGAATACGTCCTTGGCCCTATTTTTCGGGAAGCTCCTGCTCAACTCGCAGCCCTATATCCTCGCTTGGAGGACCATTTCCTTCTTTACGAAGAAGGGCATGATAGGGGAACCTGGAGGGTGAATCGGCCACACCGTTGCTGGCCGACACTGAGGACTGAAGGGGAAGAATAGTATGACAGAGTTGTACTGCGAGAAGATGACTGCAAGAGCTCTGATCCTCGATGCCCTTCGTCTTTCCAGTTCATCATTCACGAGGACCCTTTCTTGATACCTATTTGCCTTATGTTTACGGAATATGGCTTTTAATTTCTTCTAATTTCGGTCTTGGCATGATGGCCCCCACCGTTCTTGATATTGTCATCTCTTAGGGCTTTCCCCATGGTTCTCCATTTACTCCCAACTACCTGCACCTTCCTATTAAGTTTTCTCTTCCATCCTTAAGCTCCTCTTATAGTGACTTCGTAAAGTCTGAAAATAAGAAGGAAGGTCCTGTGAGGATGAGAGCTATTTTCCTTCATTTTATATTGGTTATGCAAATTCCTCTTTGCACCTCATCTCGGAGGATTATGCTGAGTTTGCTCCTCATGAAGGCACTTGTTTTGAAAAAACATATAGCTCTTGCTCCTTATCTTTTAGGTCATGTCTACAGAGTCTGTTCCCAATTTTGTGAAAAACCTCTTGATGCTAACCAAGGAGGTCCCCTCTGGGTGCTTCAACTTTGGCTCTTCGCCTATTTCACTGACCTACACCCCAAATGTCTAAAATTCCTTGTTCAGGATCCTAGTACTTATGGGGAAAAGTATACTAGGATTGCCCTTTACCCTGCTTCCTTCGCTTACTATTTTACCTTCTTTTATCAACTCCCCATTTCTCCATCTGCCTCTTTCTTCTGTCCTTTTGAAGCCAATAAAGGACCAACCTGGCTGCAAGCTTTCCTGGCTGATAAAGAATGCTCCACTTCTCCTCACAAAGACATGTGGGCCTCTATACTACTACCAAGAGAATTGTTCATTGGTAGTTTAAACCCTCGAGCTTACAAATGCATATCTGAGGTGTACTGCCCTTCTCAATTTGCCAGACAATTTGGACTCACTCAAGGGATACCAGTTCCTCTTTGCAGTCTCTCGAATGTTCATCTTACTGTCAGAGATTTGAGAATATCCAAATCCAGACTAGAGACGGCAATTCTCAAATTACTGAAAGAGTTGAATAAGTTCCAATTTATCCCCTTTCTTCCGTATGGCTCAGTCTTGAAAAGATTCCAAAACTGGTGGACAGTCAATATGGAAGTGCGCCTATCTGAACATCCCCATGACTTGCTGGTAGGATTGGGAGTGCCTTCGAAGGCTAAGTCAGCGACATCTAGGGACATTCCCCCTCTTCATGAGGCTGCCACAACTAATCCTACAACTTCGTTCCCTCCAGCTAGAGTTACTAGAGCTGCTTCGAAGAAGGGTAAATATTTTCAGACTTCTCATTTTCCTTTCTTTTGAATCTTTTGTTCCTTCCCTTTACACTTTTGTTCTTTGATGCAGGGCCCCCACACGAAGAATCTCCCAAGAGAGCTGAAACTTTAGCTGTTCTCAAAAAGAAACAACAACAACAAAAACAAAAAAGGAAGCTAGTCCTCCCTCCTGAGGAATCCGAATCCTTGGGAGAAGAAGAGGTTGAGCAAGAGCCAGAAGTGTCCTTGCAGAGAACAAAGAGACAAAAGGTAGTTGCCTCCCTTCCTGATACAATTAAGCATCCTTCTTTCGAAGCACCCACTATAGAAATGGAGAAAGCACTTACCTCTGAAACATCTGAAACCCAAATTGAAGAGAGAGAGATTGAAAAAGAACCAGTAGCATCACTGCCAAGGAGGAAGAAAGAAGATATTTGTTTACTGGCCGACTTGGTAGAAGATCCGGTTCATGAAGCCGCTGCCAAGGTAGTAGAACAGGAACATTCCAAAGCCATAATCGTTTTTGAGAGGGCTGAAAAGAAACGGCAGCAACAGTTTCTGAGAGATGAAGCTGCTGCTGCTGATGTGTTACAAAGAGAAACTGCTCGAAGACAACAAATTGTCGAACATTATTCTCTTCGTAGCTCTCTCATCAATATCAACATTTCTGAAACAAGTAATTTCTTTCATACTTCTGCTGTTTTTCCTTCGTCAGCTTTAAATATTTGAAATTTGACATTGTCTTACATTTCTCCCTTCTGCAGTAACAACCACTACGCTTATCTTTCCCATGGGGCCTCTTCCAGTTTCAGTTGAAGTTGACCAGATGCAAAACGTGAAGACTATTCAAATACAACTTCCACTTCCTAAGCCTCGCTTCACTTCTTCCTTGAGTCCCAACATTCCTGCATCTCTTCTTCTTGGCCTAGAACCATACCTTCCTTTCCTGACTTTCTATCTACCTCAGTCCATTCCTTCTTCGAGCCTTGCTCTTCTTTCTTCCAAGGATATTCCAAATTGTTACTCAATCCCGATGGCGCTTGATTCTTCTCTGAGAGTCTTTGGTAGTTCTCCAATTCATGGCTCATCACCTACGCCTATTTCCAGCCCCTCTTCACTTGATTCATTGGTGGCTAAGACCATAGAGGCTGCCAAAGATGCTCCATCCGTTTCTCCCATCCCCATGCAGCCCTCTGTGTCTTCCGCCACAATACTTTCTATGCCCTTCATATCTAGTGATGAGGTAGACATCTTTGAAGGAAGACTTGCTAGTCTTTTTGACGTACCTTCTACCTCCCCAACATTTAGTGCTGAAGCTGAACCATTAATTTTGGCTGACTCCTTGCTAGAGATTTTTGAGAACTCTTCCTTCAGTAGCAAACCTTCTGTGCCTTCAATAGACATAGACACATGTCTAGAACTGCTAATTTCCTTTTCAAGGATTCCCTTTGAGGCTCTACAGAGGCCTACTATCAGAAATGGGTTCCTTCAGTGTTGTAACATTGCTGAGCAGTCTGGCATGAATGTTTCAAGTCATCTATCTCAGGCAGCAGCCACCATCGATTTTTATCTCAATATTTGTCATGCTGCTAAGGCTGCAGATGAGAAACTAACTAGGGACCAGAGTTTTGTTTCTCAAGTGCATACCGAAGTATCAGAACTCAAGGAACAACATTCCTCTGTTTCCAAGTTTCGAATCCAACTGCTAGAGAAGAAGGCCCAACTGGAGGAGGAATTAGCTGCAGTGAACCGGGCCTTGGTTCGAACAGACACCAAATTGCAGATCACTAACCAAGAACTGGCTGATCGGAAAAAGGACATGGCTGCAGCTATCAAACTGTTCCCATCACTTAGTAATAGGAAATCTGTTGTACAAAAACAATTAAGACATTGTAATGATTTCTGGGCCAATCTGTGGCATAATGTATTTAATTCTTTATAAAAGAACAAATTTTGTCCATCCTTTGAGTAGTCTCATGTTTTTGTATTCAATGTTTATTCTATTCCTTGTGTTTCCCAAATGGTTGGAAAATAAGGCTTCAAATATCTACCATTAATCTTTTTGGGATGTACATAACCATTCAAATTTCTTAAATGGTATGCCCCAAAAGGCAAAACTCTATGAACTTGATATGGTCCTTCCCAATTAGGTGACCATTTGCCAAACTTATGGCTTTTAATCCCTATTGGGAGTATTGTTTTCCATACCAAATCACCTTCATCAAAGCCAATATGCTTGACTTTCTTGTTATAATTCTTGGCTGCTTTCTTCTTTTGAAAAAGAATGCTATTTAACGCCAAAATCCTCGCTTCATATATGTCTTCTAATTCCAAGCACATGCTTTGATGATATTGCTCAGATTCTAATTGATCTTGACATCTTACCCTCAGAGATTTAACATTAATTTCCACAGGTAACACTGCATCATGCCCGTATACTAAGGCATAAGGGGTGACTCCTGTGCTCGACCTTGGGGAAGTTCTGTAAGCCCATAAAACATCCAACAATAGGTTATGCCAATCCCTAGGATTATCTTCCACCACCTTTTGTATTCCTTTTTTCAAGGATTTGTTGGACGATTCAGCTTGACCATTGGCTTGTGCATAATAGGGAGTGGAATTAATAAGGCTAATCCCAAATTCTGCCACAAAGGACTTTACCATTTTCCCATCAAACACAGTTCCATTATCAACTGTTATGGTTTGTGGAATGCCAAACCTATGGATCAGATCTTTAATGAACCCAATGACCTCTGTCTGGTCTACAGCCTTATATGGTTTGGCTTCGACCCATTTAGTAAAATAGTCAGTAGCCACTAGAATGAAACAATGATGTTTCGAAGAAGGTGGGTGAATTTTACCCATCATGTCCATGGCCCATCCTCTAAATGGCCAAGGCTTCACTACTGCATGTAGGTCAGTTATGGGCACATGTCTTATTGTGCCATGTTTTTGGCATGCCTGGCAACCCTTTGCATATTCTATGCAATCTTTAAGAATAGTTGGCCAATAATAGGAATGCCTTCGAAGCAACCATCTCATCTTTACACCAGGCTGATGAGCACCACAAATGCCTTCATGAACCTCAGCCATAGCTGTTAATGCTTCTTTTGAGCCTAAACATTCCAATAATAAGCCATCTCCTCCCCTTTTGTATAGAGCATTACCATATACCATGTATTGCATAGACTGCAATTTGATTTTCCTGCTGGCCTTCAAAGATGGACCAGCCAAGTACTGCATTATTGGATGCCTCCAATCCTGTTCTTGTAAGTCATTATGATTGACTTCCAAGATCACATTCCTTTTATTCAAAGGTTGTATTAATCTCTGATATGTTGTTTGGCTTATATCCCTTTGGGTATTATCCCTTCTCTTGAAGTTCGAAGCTTTTTGAGCCACATCATTAGCTCTATTGTTCAAGAATCTTGGAACATAGGTTACATTTGCTATTTGAAAGGAGAAAGCGGATGTAATGCAACAACATAATATGGTAGGATGCTTATGCTTTGACACTTGAAAATCCCTTTTACTTGGTTAACCACCAATTGAGAGTCCCCAAATATGTCAATGCATGTACCAGTAATCCAATAAGGATTTCTAGTGCCACTATTAAGGCTTCATATTCACTGGTTATTGGAACAACTAGCTTCATCCACTCTGAAACCATGCGTGGTTTCTACCCCTAATGGAGACTTAATCACGATACCAATCCCAATTAATCCATTGGCCTTCGATCCATCGAACCACATTTGCCATGGTTCAACACTAGCCATACCAAGTTCCATTACCTCTTGGCTCTGTTTGAGATGGATGATCTGCGGAAAATTGGCTAATACTTGCCCTTTTCGCCTCTTTGAGGGACATATTCTAAATGAAATTCCGATAAGGCTAATATCCATTTGCCAATTCTTCCCCTCAACATAGGTCTAGATAACATGTATTTAACCAAATCTGTGGTTGCAATTACCAAGACAGTTGTAGGTAAAAGATAATATCTTAATTTCATTGCAGCAAAATACAAAGCAAGACACAGCTTTTCAACAGCTGAATATTTACATTCACAAGAATTTAAAAACCTACTAAGGTAATAAACAGCTTGTTCCTTGCCTTCTTCATTGTCTTGGGCCAAGAAAGCTCCCAATGAATCTTCTGCTGCCGCTATGTATAACTTCAAGGGCTTATTTCCTTTTGGTGGCATCAGCACTGGAGGGTTGGCCAAGTAGGCTTTGATACCTTCGAAAGCAGTTTGATGCTCTGCTGTCCACACAAATTCCTCTTCATCTTTCAGCCTTAACAAGGAAGAGAATACTTTAGTTTTCCCTGCAGTGTTAGAAATAAACCTTCGAAGAAAGTTAACCTGCCCAAGGAACCTTTGTAATTCTTTCTTACTTGATGGAGGCCTAGCATCGATGATGGCTTTGGCTTTATTCTGATCAATCTGTATTCCTTTCTTGTGCACTACATAACCCAAGAAATTTCCAGATGACACACCAAAAGCACATTTAAGAGGGTTGAGTTTCAACTTGAACTTCCTCATTCTTTCGAAAGCTGCTTCTAAATGAAGCAAATGCTTCTCCATGGATCGATTTCACCTCGATGTCATCAATATAACATTCTAGATACCCTCAATAAGGTCATGAAAGATAGTGATCATAGCCCTCTGAGACGTAGCCCCAGCATTCTTCAGACCAAATGGCATCTTGACCCATTCGAAGGTGCCAATATACCCAGGACATCTGAATGATGTCTTGTGGATGTCTTCCTCTGCAATGCATATTTGATTATAACCGAGTGGCCATCCATCATTGATAAAACTTGATGCCTATTTGAGCGTCCACCAACAGATCCACTATAGGCATAGGGTACTCATCTTTAGGAGTTGCTAGATTTAAATTTCTGAAATCGATGCATACCCTCATCTTGCCATTTTTCTTAACTACAGGAACAATATTAGATAGCCATTCAACATACCTGGCTGTCCTAATAAAGTCTGCCTTAAGTAGTCTAAGAATTTCTTCCTTGACCTTCTGAATTACATCTGGACTCATCCTTCTTGGTTTCTGTTTGTATGGCTTGAAATTAGGCTTCAAAGGAAGTCTATGTTCCATCAATGATCTATCCAATCCTGGTAGTTCATTATAGGACCATGCAAAACAATCTTTGTATTTCTTTAAAACAACCAACAACCGGTCTCTGTCCAGAGCATTCAAACAAGTACTTATATAAGTGGGCTGCTGCACAGAACCTTCCCCTAAATTCACTTCTTCTAAGGGGTCCTGCGTCTGAGAATTCATTGAAGCTTTCTCTTTGGTTTCTTCAACCTTTGAAGCAACCTTTTCACCTTGTTCTGCTCCTAGGTTCTTTATCTCGACATCTCTGCCTTCTTCCTCATAGACAAAATCCGTCCATAAGGCGTCTTCTTCCTGTATCTCCTGGACTTTTGTTTCAATGTCCAATGCACAATATTTCCCAAAGGTCAAACTTCTGACCTGTTGTTGCTCTTGTTTACAGCCAATTATCATGGCTTCTCTCTCTTGTTTCTGTACTTTCTGGACTATTGCTTTTACATCCAATGATGAGAATTTAATCAAAGCCAATGAATTGGCTTCTCGTTCTTCACTTCTTTGCCTACAACCAGGCATCGTTGTCATCTTTCACGACAACCTCTTCATCAGCACTTTCTTGGACTAAGTGCTTCAGATGTGTAACTTCCTCATCAGCCGTCACTTCGGCTGAGCCATCAGCTTTCCTCAATATACTGAGTGGGGTTACTCCCTCAATATATAGTTTGGCCTCTGCAAAGTCTGCACAGGCTATGAAAGGTTGAGGATCTGCATCAATCTCCTCTGTCTCTCCATTGCCCAGAGCCATCATGATCTTCTGATGCAAAGAGGAAGGCACACATTTGTTGGTGTGAATCCAATCTCTCCCAAGTAAAGCATTATATTTAGCATTGCTGTCGATCACGAAGAATGCTGTCATACAATCCCTGGTTCCCACACTCAAATTGATAGGCAGAATTCCTTGGGCCATCTGCTTATCTCCAGCAAAGCCAAAGAATGGTTGTCTTGGTTGGGATCAACTCGATTTTTTCTTCCCTAATTTCTTCAAAGAAGATTTCGGTAATAAATTTACCGCCGCCCCATTGTCTACTAGGACTCGGTTTAACTGTATCCCATCAAAGAAAGCCTTAATGTACAAAGGCTTGACATGTTGAGTCATGGAATTCGAGGGGTATTCAAAAGGATATGAAAGGTTGATGCTCACCTCCTTCTCGCTTTCACACTCAGTTTCCATTGGAATAGCCATTTCAGGAGCGTCCTGTACCATACTCACTTGTGATTCCTCACTAGAGACAGGAATTGGATCCATGTCTTGGTCCTCCTGATCCTCATTTTCACCGAATTCATGAGGTAGTATATGTACCATGTTGATCGACAGTGGAAATGAGCCAAACCGATGGTGGTTGTACCTTCTTCCCTCTTGGCTACCTTGCTCAAGGTCTTCAAAGCGTCCTCCATGCTGCATTCTGGTATTTCATTGATAACTGATCCCTTCGAAGGATCCTTCTCAACTAAGTTTTCAGTCAGAAATGTTTGTTCAGCCATGAAGGCTTCGAACATTTCTTCTTCTGCCATTTCCTTCTTTTGGCTCATGCCAATCTCTTCTTCTATTTCACTATCACTTTCCATCAGAGCCTTCTCCAGCCCTGCCAAACTGGACTTCTCTCTGGCCTTTAGTTCAAAATGAACTTGGGCCAATTGTTCTCTGCTACAAACCACTTTACTTTGTAGCGTGGTTTTGGGAACATGGTCCGACTTGAGCTTTTCTTCTTCTGTCTTGACATGTGAAGAACTCTCTTCACTCTCTTTCAGATCTTGCCGTCTCGGGTATACTGCTTGAATCTTCCTCCTTTGTGATTCGAAATAACCGAACCATATTTGGTTCCTTTGTCTTTGGGTGCTTCAAAGAATACCCGCTTGTTGGGGCCACCAAAGGAGGTTTGACCATTCTACTGTAATTCCAATATCTCTCTGGCAGGAATTCCCTAGGTTTGTTTTGCATTACAAACCAATTTGGGACTCGTGCACCCAAGAGCTTCTTGATTCAGACGTTGAATCACCCTTTTTCCACCTTCAAGCCATCTTCGAACTCGTGGAGGTAAGTGCTTGGTTCTCGCCTCATACTTGAACTTGATTCGCCTTCATGGAGATGGCCATTTTCTGCTCTGTAAGGTTAGTCCGAGGGCCAATCTCGGCTTTAGTCCCATAACTCGAATTCCTCTCTAATCTTCTTTCGTAATGTTTGCCCTCCATTCTATAGTAGTTAAGTGGCCTAGACTCATACAAGGGCCTTTTACCTTTAGCATTTGTTCATTAACCGCAGCTCAACCACCACCGTCGCCGCTTATCACTAGCCGTAGTACGGCCTTTTGTTGTAAGCGTTGGTTGTTCTAGGACGTCTCAACATCCTTATAGTATTGCTTCCCATCAATTGGAAGCCCTTCAACCATTTGTAGCTTAGTCTACACCTTGGACACATCCTTTGCATTACAAATGCTTCCAAAGAATCGTCAGTCCAAGATTTCTTCATCGTAATGTTCCTTCCGATGTGAGAGACTCGCCCAACAACCGTGGATTTCTCTCTTTCTTGGCAAATGTTCGGTTGGCAATATGCATTTGCACATTGACCTCTTCCAATTCTGCAGAGATAGATTCTCAAAATTTGGAACAACCACATTAGCCGCTTTCCAACTTCGAAACGTTATCACAATTCCTATGGCTTTCTCTGTTTTGGTTGGGAACTTGACTTCCTTTCCGGATTTGCTCTTGAATCTGTCTCAAAAACAATGCGCTTTTTAGTTGAGTGAGACCAAGAATTATGCCATTTACAAGATACTTTTCCTTTAAGTTCATCAAGAGAATGCGCTTACTCCTTTTGGTAACTTAAGGAAATTGGCTAAGCAAATGATCGAAAATGTCATCTCGCTTTTGTTAAATCGAAAGAATACTTTCGTGAAAGTCTTTCTTTTAAACCGCTGGTCGATAGTCGTATCCTTATGAATTAATGCTTCACAGACACGGGTTCTTTGCCCACAATCTCTGCATCAATCTCATAATTGGGATCTCTATAGTATGTCTTATATGAAGCATTGTTTCGATCTTGTTCTTCCTCTAGTAATGCTTCATATCGAGACACCTTATAGGTTAATTTGACCAAATCCTCGAATTGATTGAGTCAAACTTCTTTCAAGCTTGAACTCTAAACCGCTTTGAGCCAATCGCATAAATTTCGCTCGAAGGATGACTCTACATTTATTTCGAGCCCTTTTAAATCTTGCAATGAATTGAGTAGCCTTTTCTTCGTTTTGACTCAATCTTGCCAATGCCATGGACACCTCTCGCCCGATTGGAAAAATTGGGCATGAAATGCCTCTTCCATTTGTTGCCAAGTTTGAATGGAGCCAGGTGTAAGGTTGATATACCATACAAACGCTCCCCCAGTTAGAGAGTTTGGAAATAATCTCAATTTTATGTAGTCATGATTAGCGAATTCACCACACTGAGCAACGAATCTTGCAATATGCTCTACTGTTGATTGATTTCCGGTTCATAGAATAGGGTGAAATCTGGTATTCTGAACCCTCTTGGGTATTCATGTACCCTATCCACCCACTGGGTATGATTTTTCAGATACAGAGTCTGGACCCCCGAGCCATTGGTCCACATATCTCCCTAACAATATCAAGAATTTGGTCCCTAGGGACCATATTTTGGGCTTGTGAACCACTCATCGAGGAGCAAACACAGGTTTGGTGGACAAACTTGTGCTGTGGTCCTCTTGGTCCATACAATGGTACATTTGGGACTGGTTGCCCTGTGGTGCGAGTTCTTTGTTGGGGGTATGGATAACCCCTTTGAGCTCTGCCGCGAAAGAACTCGTGAAAGGTGTTGGAATAGGCATTGTGTCCTTCCATTTGTAGGCAAACCTTCCAACCCCCCGGGTATAAATTCGAATAAGGGATTATTATAACCCCTGGTGCCAGGTATGGCTTCGAACATGGGATTTGCCACCATTCTTATGCCAGTTTCTTGTACTTGGCCAGATCTACCAACTGGTGTGGCTTCACTGTTGAGTACTGAGGCATTTTGGCCTACTACAGGCCTTGAAATGGGTTCATACCAAGACTGAGGCGATGGTCTTTCATAGTTCTGAGTACTAGTCTGACCATTAGTTTGTCCATTAACTTGCATAGGCTGTTTTTCTCTAGCCAATCTTTGCTGAGGGACATTTAAAATTTCCTCTGTATGTCTTGTATTTGTTGGTTGGTGGTTGTTCATTCGATCCAAAAAGGATGTTGCCCACCTTTCCATTGTGTTCATTAGTTGTTGTCCCATAGCATCCACCAAGCCATCCCATGGATTTGTTGGCTGAGAAGATGGAACGGTTGATGGTCCAATTCCTTGGTTTCGTCCAATATTATGAACATATGGTTCTTGTCTGAAATCTTGATGCATTCGACCAAAGGTTCTGATAACATAGGAGTCTCCACAGGGTGTGTTACCACATTCTCCTCTGGATTAGGTATTTCTACCTCTCCTTCTACGCCTTCTTCCAAGCGTTCATTTTCTCCTTGTCGTCTTCGTCTAGCCATTTTAATTAGTCCCACTGGGCGTGCCAAAAATATATGTTGGCTTTTTGGCTTTTCGAAGGGTATCTTTGTAATGTGAGCGTGCCAGCAAGGATCAATCAGTCCTTACAGAAATTATAATTGCCAATCAATTATCAGGCGACTATGTTTTAGTTCTTTCAAATTTCAATGAAGAGGACTTTTACTGGTGGCTTGACTTTAGGAGAAATTAAGAGAAATAACAATTAATATGAAGAACAATTGAAGTATTTCATTAACATAAACACTTACAATAGTTCAAACTCAGCCTTGAGGAAGTTTACAGCAACAGTCTACTTGAATCTACTTGAAAACTACTCCTATGAATTGAAGTACAATGCAGGTATTTAAAGAACAAGTATTTAAAGTACAGGAAAGGTAAAACTGGAAAGGAAAATAGGAAGTAAAACTGGTTTATATGATCTGAGTCTGGGCCCTTTTCTGGGAACTTCCTTGCTATTTATACTTGTTAGAGATGACCTTCGAACTGTACTTCGAACGTCGGCTGCTCCTCCATGATCGTGATCATGTTACCTTAGAAATAGTTCCACTATGCCATCACTTGCGCTTGAACTTCCTCATGTATTTGAATTTGAATATAGATAACCGTTCAACGCACGTCACCTTGTATCTCATTACTGATCTAGTGCTACTCAGACCACTTGAGAACCAATATTTATTGCCACGTGTATGATTGAGATTTAAGATTAAAATCATCTTCCAATAATACCCTCATTCTGCCACGTGTCGAATTGTAATTGGCTTTTACAAAATATGTAGCCAACAGTTATTCTATTAAGTGAATGGTTTTATTAAATAAACTATTCTAATAGTTTAATTATAAAAGTTCCAAACAGTTTGATTGTTTGTGCTGTCAACCATCAACGGCTACTTTCCAAAGCGTTTAGAAGAGAACTGGTCCAGTAACAGACAAAACTAAGTTTGAATAAAGTGGTGCCACCTGTTCATTTCTTAGTGCATCTGTTCGCTTCATGTTTGGAACCTGTTCGAGTTGTCTTAACAATCTCTTAGTTGCCTATATATATAAAACCCATTCCAGCAGTCAAAAGGGGATCCGAAAAAATTAGTCTGCTTCTTGTATACTGCTATCCATTATTTTTCCTTTTGCATTTTATTCCTCATTTTAGATTTAGGAATAAATATTCAGAGAGTATAGATCACAGGTTTGGTTCGCCAAACAAATTTATTTGAAGTGATTTTATAAATTTGTGAAGATCATTGTATCCTGAGAGATAGACGCCATTCAACTGTAAGCACCGTAGCGGGGCGAATCTGTCTTAAGGACAGAGTGTCACACACTCGACTTGGTCTTGAATTATTTTTTTCGGTTCGATAAATAAATCTGGTATGTTATTTATTTATTTTGTTTGATTTATTTCAGTTTATTTCATTTACACAGAAGATTGTTTCAACAATCTTAAGACAGATTCGAATTATTCTGTTTACAGAATTTTTCGTTTGTTTCCTTTTTTCTTTCTTCGTAAATAATTTCGAAAGAAAATTATTTTCTGTGGATTTACAAAATAATATTCTGGTTGGAAAAACAAATAGTGATTATATGCTATTTGACAGATAGTAGTAATATACTGTCTCTTTTCTTTGACAACAACTAGTAGTACGATACTGGTGTCATTAACAATTCAGAATATATTTTTGTGGAATTTTTTCAGAAATTAATTTTGGATTTTAGAAATTATTTTCTGAGTTTTTCATTAATTAAAATTACATTTTTTATTTTAATTTTTGGTGTAACAAGAGATTTAAATTTTTGTGTGAAATTAATTTGGTTAAATAAAATTTTATTTTATTTTCAAATTAATTGAAAAATAAAAGTTATATATTTTATTTCTTTTATTTTACAGAATTTAATTTCTTGTGTGGAATTAATTTGGTTTTTTATTTCCAAATTAATTGAAAAATAAAAGTTATATTCTTATTTCTTTTATTTTACAGAATTTAATTTTCTGTGTGGAATTAGTTTGGTTAAATAAAATTTTATTTTATTTCCAAATTAATAGAAAAATAAAAGTTATAGTTTTTATTTCTTTTATTTTCTGTGTGGAATTAATTTGTTTAAATAAAATTTTATTTTATTTTCAAATTAATTGGAAAATAAAAGTTACATTCTTGTTTCTTTTATTTTTACAGAATTTAATTCTGTGCATTTGGTTTAATTTTCTGTGTAGTGTAAATTCTAATTATAATTTTGTTTTATAAATTAGAATTGATGGCTACTGAAACAAATACCCAAACAAGTACTACTGTGGTGGCTGCGATTACACCAACCCCCTCTCCTGTGATGACAGTACCGGTAAATCACGGTGAAAAGTCAGAGAAGTTCTCAGGAACTGACTTTAAAAGATGGCAACAGAAAATGTTGTTCTATCTTACAACTCTGAACCTGGCTTGTTTCCTCTGTGAAAATGCTCCTATCCTGAAAGATGATGAAACCGACCGACAAGTGGTTGCTGCGGTTGATGCTTGGAAACATGCTGATTTCCTTTGCCGGAATTACGTCTTGAACGGACTTGACAATACATTATACAACGTCTACAGTCCAATCAAGACAGCAAAGGAACTTTGGGAATCGTTGGAGAAAAAGTACAAAACGGAAGATGCCGGTTCAAAGAAATTTGTGGTTGGCAGATTCTTGGATTTTGTTATGGTTGATTCAAAATCTGTGATCAGCCAAGCTCAAGATTTCCAACTCATTCTGCATAACATTCACACAGAAGGCATGTCTCTCAGTGAATCCTTCCAAGTTGCAGCCGTAATTGAAAAATTACCCAAAGGCTGGAAGGAATTCAAGAACTATCTTAAACACAAGCGCAAAGAAATTTTTATGGACGAGTTAATTGTGCGTTTAAGAATTGAGGAGGACAACCGCAATTCTGAAAAGCGGGCTGGTAAAAATCCTATGGAGTCTAAAGCAAATGTAGTGGAACATGCTTCTAAAACCAAGAAACGTAAGTCTTCTGGAGAAAGTTCATCACAATGCTCTAAAAGGGGGGATAATAAAAAGTACAAGTTTAATGGCAAATGTTACATCTGTGACAAAGAGGGACATCGGGCCAAAGATTGCCGTAGTAAAGGCAAAAGCAAAAGAAGAACAAGCAAGAAGCCTGCTCAAGCCCATATGACTGAAGTAGACAAGATTTCTAATGGTGTAGATGACATCAATCTTTCTGCAGTTGTTTCCGAGGCAAATCTTGTCGGAAATCCTCAAGAATGGTGGGTGGACACTGGTGCTACTCGCCATATTTGTGCCGACAAAAAGATGTTCACATCTTATTCTTCAGTGGACAATGGTGAACAACTCTTTATGGGTAACTCCTCAACTTCCAAAGTTGAAGGACAAGGAAAGATTGTACTCAAGATGACATCAGGAAAGGAACTCACTCTCAACAATGTGCTGCATGTACCGGACATTCGCAAGAATTTAGTTTCCGGATCTTTGTTGAGTAAGAATGGGTTTAAGCTAGTTTTTGAAAGTGACAAGTTTGTACTTACCAAAAACGGGATGTATGTAGGAAAATGTTACATGTCTGATGGCCTTTTCAAGTTAAATGTAATGACTATTGTACCCTCAGTTATTAATAATAATACATCTTCTTCTTACTTGCTTGAGTCTTCAAATTTATGGCATGGTAGACTAGGACATGTTAATTATGGATCTATACGTAGATTAATTAATATGGAATGTTTACCTAAATTTGATATTGATTCAAATCATAAATGTGAAATTTGTGTTGAAGCAAAATTATCTAAAACTCCTTTTCATTCAATTGAAAGAAATGGAACGCTTGAATTAATTCATAGTGACATTTGTGATTTTAAATCAATTCAAACCAGAGGTGGAAAAAAGTATGTAATCACTTTTATAGATGACTATACTAGATATAGTTATATTTATTTAATTCAACCAAGGATGAAGCTTTGGAAACTTTCATTCAATATAAGAATGAAGTTGAAAATCAACTTGGTAAGAAAATCAAGAAACTTAGAAGTGATAGAGGTGGTGAATATGAATCACCTTTTGGTGAATTTTGTAAAGAACATGGAATAATTCATCAAACCACTGCTCCTTACTCACCTCAAAGAAATGGAATTCTTTGAAAGGAAAAATAGGACTTTAAAAGAAATGATGAATGCTATGTTAATCAGTTCTGGATTACCTCAGAACTTGTGGGGGGAAGCAATACTTTCTGCTAATTATATTTTAAATAAAGTACCCCGAAAGAAAGTGAATCAAACACCTTATGAATTGTGGCATGGAAGAGTACCATCCTATAAATATTTAAAAGTGTGGGGGTGTTTGGCTAAAGTGGCTATTCCTAGTCCTAAAAAGACTAAGATAGGTCCTAAAACCATTGATTGCATTTTCATTGGTTATGCCAAGAATAGTAGTGCATATCGGTTTTTGATTCATAAATCGAATCAGTAATAACCTCGTCTTGATTATCGATAAACCATCAATTACGTCTTGATTCTTCTTTGAGCATCGATAATGATTGATAATTGAATTAACTGAAGTACTGAATGGACTGATTGAAATCGAAACTGAAATTGAATAAGTTATCTATTGAATTGCATATTGTATCTGTTTGATTGATTGATTATCTGTTTGAATTTATATGTTTAAACTGCTAATTGAAGGCCTTATCGGCGGCCGAATTAGAAACCGTTTAGTGTTTTGTAATCAGTAGAATATTTGTGATTTTATGATATATTTATCTGAAAATTGATTAGGAATGATTAAATTAGATTTAAACGAGTTAATTGTCAAGATTGACTTATTTACCACATTGCCCCACTTAGTGGACCTTTATTTATTATTAGTCTAGAGCCTTATTATACTCAAAACAAACAATTGATCAGCCATTTGAGAGTTCATAGCCGACCAAGAGAGGAAATAGAGGGAGAGTAAGAGAATTAAGCTCACATTGAGGAATTGGCTAGAAATTGCTTGGAATTGGTGTTTGAGTTGGCAAATTGAGCTTGTTCTTCTAGAAATTGAAACTCTAGGTAAGTGAATTCATCTTCTTCTTGTTGTCTTGAGCTTCACCTTGCATGTATCATGGTTATAGAGAAGTTAAGACATGAATTTGCTCATATATGTTGAATTGGAACTCCATTGTTGCATGCATGGTCATTTTGGCATATTTGAAGTTAAATTCTTGGAGAATTATACATGCATGTCCATGTTTTTATCATAGTCCATGTTTCCACATTGTTTTCAAAGATTGGAGCTCAATAGAGCAAGATTTGAACCTTGAATTTGGTTTAAAACTCATGCATTGCATGTTTGGAAATTGTTCTTGAAAATGGGTTTGAATTTTGGATTTAATTGACTCACCTTTGGGGCTTGAATTCATAAATTGGCTTTTGAAACTTGTTATACATTGTTTTGGGATGTATTTTCCAGAATTTGGGCCCAAGAGGTCGAGAATTGAGTTGAGAATGCTTGGTTTGAGCTTGGAAGGCAAATCTGGAAATTCCAGATTTGGCTTCTTCGCTCGAGCGAAGGATTCCTCGCTCGAGCGACCAACGTTTCCTCTGAGACACGCTCGAGCGAAAGATTGGTGGCTCGAGCGTAAAAATCGAGCATCCAGTACTTTTACTGTTTCATCAGACCGCTCGAGCGAAGGATTGTTCGCTCGAGCGAAGCTTTTGATTTTGCAACCTCGCTCGAGCGAAGGAAGGCTCGCTCAAGCGAGACCCCTGTTTTCAGCAACTTTTGAAAAATGCCTTCCAACTGTATTTTGCATCCTCATCCCATCCTAGGCATTCTTAGGCCTAGTTTAAGGCATCTTAATGAGGATTTAGACATAGAACCACACCGAGGAAATTTAGGGATTTACTTATCATCCTTTCGACTGTGAACTTAGTGTGTGTTCTATTTGTTAACTGTTTAGGGTTGGCTCTCGGGGACGCGCTCTAGCTGCTATTAGCCCAATCTCTGTGAGTAACAATTGTGTAAAGATATGTTCCAAATGGTTATCTTTTGACTACTGAACTGAATTGTTTATTGAACTGATATTGTTTACTAAATGAATGTATGTCCTGTATTCTCAGGCTGTATTGGCATCCTTAGCATTGGTATTCTTTATTCTGAGCTCTGTCGTTCCCTTGTGGAACCATCATTCTTGACTGATGGCCATCATTACTG
The DNA here is from genome assembly GCA_025200525.1 of Camellia lanceoleosa. Classification (NCBI taxonomy): domain Eukaryota; kingdom Viridiplantae; phylum Streptophyta; class Magnoliopsida; order Ericales; family Theaceae; genus Camellia; species Camellia lanceoleosa. The sequence goes on along the minus strand of CM045764.1, from coordinate 123,916,591 downwards.
TTGGGTCTGTTAAGGCCCGGTCCTTTGGACCTACTGTTTATAGGCTAATGGGTGTACCACATATGACTGATTGACTGAAATACTGAAAGACTGAAATACTGTTTAATGAACTGATTTCATTACTGTAAGGACATTCATTCATAACCTCTTTACGCTTTATGTTATTCACTGGGCTTTAGCTCACTGTTTATATATATATGTAGGTTCTCAGCAGCCAGATCGGAGCTAGGAGCGTGGGTCATCCCCGCTTTTGTCAAGCCGGCCTATGTGCCTCATCATGAGGTTCGAGTTGCCATGCTATGGCTTGGGGTGTTTTTGTCCCCTATCGGTCTCCTTCTTGTTTTGTACTATTGTATAGACTGCATCTCTTTATTTTCTTGTCTTTATTCTGAGGATTAGGTTCCGTCTTGTTGTTTGTATATTATCAGATATAGATCGTGCTGTATGAATGCATGAAAAATGTTTTTGGCATACAGATTTCCACAGCTCAATGGACACTAGTTATTTATTGTATTGGCTTCCGCCAGCCTCGTACTGCTTAATCAGACATTATTCAAGAGGCCTTGTAATCTCGGATTCTTGGCGATTCTGATGTTAAACCCATAGGGCCGGGTTTGGGTCGTGACAAGAACATTCCGAAATGCATGTAAATACTATTATTGAATCTCGGAATGCATCTTTCTTTGAACATGTATTTCCAAAGAAGACTGGACAAAAGACTAGTACTAATAAAAGATCTTTTGATGCTATTACTAGTCAGGATCAAGAACATGATCAAGAACAAGAATTAGATCAAAATGAGGATGAGGAACTTAGGCGTAGTAAACGTGCTAGAACCTCAAAATCTTTTGGTCCAGATTTTCTAACATATTTGTTAGAAAATGAGCCTTTAACTTTTAAAGAGGCTATGTCCAGTCCTGAAGCTCCTTTATGGAAAGAAACTGTCAACAGTGAAGTTGAATCCATCTCGCAAAATCACACTTGGGAATTAGTGGACTTGCCACCAGGTTGTAAACCTCTTGGGTACAAGTGGATTTTCAAAAGAAAATTGAAAACAGATGGATCAATCGACAAATACAAGGCAAGACTTGTAGTCAAAGGTTTTAGACAGAAAGAAGGTCTAGATTACTTTGACACATACTCACCGGTTACTAGAATAACATCCATTAGAATGCTAATTGCCATAGCATCTCTATACAATCTAGAAATTCATCAAATGGATGTTAAAACCGCTTTCTTAAATGGTGAGTTAAATGAAGAAATTTACATGGAACAACTAGAAGGGTTTTCTGTTCCAGGGAAATAAAAGAAAGTGTGTAAATTGGTTAAATCATTATATGGTTTAAAACAAGCGCCAAAGCAATAGCATGAGAAATTTAACAAGGCAATGATGTCAAATGGATTTAAAATTAATGAGTGTGACAAATGTGTTTTTATTAAAAACACAGACAAAGGTTATGTCATTGTATGTCTTTATGTAGATGATATGCTCATCATTGGTAGTAATAATGATATGATTAAAACTACTAAGAAAATGTTGAATAAACATTTTGACATGAAGGACATGGGCATTGCTGATGTAATTCTTGGTATAAAAATTACTAAAACATCAGAAGGTTATACTTTGTCACAATCTCATTACATTGAGAAAATACTTGACAAATTCAGCAAAGATGATGATCATCTTGCTAGAACTCCTGTAGATGTTAATTTGTATCTTTCTAAGAATGTACAGGAAAGTATTTCTCAATTAGAATATGCCCAAATTATTGGAAGCTTAATGTACTTAATGAACTGCACTCGCCCAGATATAGCTTATGCAGTAAGTAAATTAAGTAGATATACGAGTAATCCGGGAGTAGAACACTGGAAAGCAATTATAAGGGTTCTAAGATATCTCCGATTTACTTGTAACATTGGGCTTCATTATACTAGATATCCAGCAGTACTTGAAGGATACTGTGATGCAAATTGGATATCGGATACTAGAGACTCAAAGTCCACCAGTGGGTATGTCTTTACTCTTGGTGGGGCGGCTGTATCTTGGAAATCTTCCAAACAGACTTGTATTGCTAGGTCTACTATGGAATCTGAATTCATAGCCTTAGACAAAGCTGGGGAAGAAGCAGAATGGCTTCGCCACTTCCTTGAAGATATTCCAATATGGCCAAAATCGGTGCCTGCTATATGCATACATTGCGATAGTCAATCAGCTATAGGTAGAGCACAAAGTCATATGTATAACGGTAAGTTACGACACATTCGTCGTTGACATAATACCGTAAGACAACTACTCTCTAATGGAATTATTTCCATAGAATATGTTAAGTCTAAAGACAACATAGCGGATCCACTAACCAAAGGGTTAGCAAGAGAGTTAGTTGAGAATTCATCGAGGGGAATGAGACTTAAGCCTATTAATTAAGAGTTACCACAACGGCAACCCAACCTAGTTGACTGGAGATCCCAAGATCTAGGTTCAAAGGGACAACCGAGTTGTGATTGACTCAGAAGGATCATTGTGAGTCCAACTCCTACCCATTTCTATGATGAAATAGTGATGTCATGACGTTTTAGGTTAAGTAATACTTTTAATGATTCTTATATCTAGGTATACCTAGTGGAGTATGGCAGGATACTCTTCATAAGAATTACCTATGTGAGTGTGAACTGGGCCGGTTCTGTGAGATTTGTGAAGGGCTACAATTCTCTAGAGCACTCATGAAGACCAGGTTGTTCAGGGCCAAAATGAACACAATAGTGAGAACTAAACTATGTCTGGGAATATACTGTGTGAGTTCTATTGTCTTGGTTTACACAAACGGCTGAACAGTTCAAGACATCGTGTTCACTGATTAGCTAGTAAATCCGATAGTGTCTCACAAGGGAAGGTTCAAAGCCAAAAGCTACCTATCCTTTGCAGTATATTTCCAATTTCTAAACTCTCTGATTAGATCATATTGTTGCATTTTCTCTCCGTCAAATTCCATTCATGTGGGGGATTGTTGGAAAAAATGATTTTATATAGGCATATTTTTTAACCCAATTTGGGTGGACCCCAAACGTGTTTTGGGGTGGGTCCGAAGAGGTGAAGTGGTGAAGACAGAACGTCAAAACCATTTATGAGTGAATGGGAAGATGACGTCGTTTTCGGGTTTAACATTAATTTTTTAGATAAAATTCTTTTGAATTTTTTCAATAATAAAAATTATTGTGAGAATTTAATTTAAATTCTAAATTTATATTTTTAGTACCTTAATGGTTTCCTAAAAATTAATTAAACTATTTAAATAGTTTAATTAAGTTATTCTATTAAGTGAATGGTTTTATTAAATAAACTATTCTAATAGTTTAATTATAAAAGTTTCAAACAGTTTGATTGTTTGTGCCGTCAACCATCAACGGCTACTTTCCAAAGTGTTTAGAAGAGAACTGTTCCAGTAACGGACAAAACTAAGTTTGAATAAAGTGGTGCCACCTGTTCATTTCTTAGTGCATCTGTTCACTTCATGTTTGGAATCTGTTCGGGTTGTCTTAACAATCTCTTAGTTGCCTATATATATAAAACCCATTCCAGCAATCAAAAGGGGATCCGAAAAAATTAGTCTGCTTCTTGTATACTGCTATCCATTATTTTTCCTTTTGCATTTTATTCCTCATTTTAGATTTAGGAATAAATATTCAGAGAGTATAGATCACAGGTTTGGTTCGCCGAACAAATTTATTTGAAGTGCTTCTATAAATTTGTGAAGATCATTGTATCTTGGGAGATAGACGCCATTCAACCGTAAGCACCGTAGCGGGACGAATCTGTCTTAAGGACAGAGTGTCACACACTCGACTTGGTCTTGAATTATTTTTTCCGGTTCAATAAATAAATCTGGTATGTTATTTATTTATTTTGTTTGATTTATTTCAGTTTATTTCATTTACACAGAAGATTGTTTTCAACATAATGCAATCTCATTTTAATCATCTTGTGTTTTCTTTTTCTTTTTTTTTTTTTAGCAATACTTGTGATGGCTGGAATTTGGCTTTTGTATCAAATTTATTTTATTTGGTAGGTCATCACTTCAAATGGACTCATTTTTCATGCATTAGTTTAAATGTTAATTAAATTTTGTACAAAAATTGTCATTATAATAATATTACTTTTTTGAATAATGTTATGGTTATATTTCAATATTACATTTTGGATATATATCAAATTATGTGATGGGTGTTGCTTTTTCTTTTTCTTTTTTAGGATAAGCAAGTCATATTATAACCAAACAAGAAAGATATACAATGGAGTTCAATACACATCTTTTATAAGGAGAATAAACATAAACAAAAACAAACTACTCCCTCAAAAGAAACAAACTAAGCCCATAGATGACATACACAACAAAAGATTTAAAATTTCCCTCTAGCATTCTTTAAGTAATGAAGTTTCGCTTTGAGTTTTCTTCTGTTATCCTCCTTTGTAGTCTCTCCATTAATGGGTGTTGCTTTGAATTATTTAAATTTAATATAATCTTAAGTTATTCAATTTACACATTGTTTTGTTTACTTTTTGAATAAATTATTTGAATTATGTAAATTAGATTTAAACTGTATGGTGTATAAATTATACACACATAATAAATTTGTTCCACAAATAACTTATCTTTTCTTTTCTTTTTATCTTCATAGCATTACTTTTTAGACTGAGTGATTTTGAAACCTAACAAAAAAATTATTGGAAAATAATGTGTTCATAAATTTAATGTATTTTAAATGACATTAAAAGTAATTTTTTGTCAATAAGAGATTTTTTTTACAAATATAATTAGAAAATCATAGTCCAACACATCCTGTCTGCCAACCAATACTAACCAACCAAGAAAGAGCAAATGAGAAATAATTATAATTTTTTTTTATAATAATTAACTCTTAGATTTTCTAGTTAAGAGAATAGATGAATGACCAATTGATAGTACACCAAAAATAAATTTGGATCTATATAGTTTAAGTTTAATATATTTTGAATTGTATGCACATCTTTTCGTAAAAAATCAAAAAATACATTTATTTAGATTATTCCAAACCACCCCTAAATTTTATATTTGATAAGAATTAACTTTCTGATTTTTTATTTTATTTTTTTAGTGTTGAAAAGAACCAATTGAAAATACTTTATTTGGTGTCTATAATTTCATATTTTGTGAAAACTTTTTGAAAGAGCTGAGCTGGCATAGCAAATCTGGAAAGCTACGTGGCGAACTTGGATGCAAAGTAGAAGAGTCGTGGCATGATTTGGGGATGGGATCACGCATGCATGATACCAAAGTAAGGACTGCTTAACAGGTGTGGATTGGGGAGTGATTTTTGGATACTTCTGCTTAAAATGTGGGAAAATTACAAATCGACTGTATTTTTTTAAAAATAATTATTTATACATAGAAAAATTTAATTAAAATTTATAAATTTTATCATTGCTCTGAATTTTTTTTTCTCCAATACCTGTCTTGATTTGTTATTTCTCTTTAAAATTTTAAACAAATTTACCTTAACTAGTCTCAAATTGTTTTCAAATCTTTGAACCCAAAATTACCCATTGAAAGTAATCCCTTAAAAATATTTCAGGGTACAATTTGCCCATTGAAAGTAAGAAGGGTGCAAAAAACTCTAACACGCTAATTTAATGTACCCGAACCGTCACATATTTCTTCTATCATCCAATAGTCAAAAATAAATTTTCAAACCACATTTCATTATTTATTTATTTTAAACCAAATGATATATATATACATATATATATTTTCATCTAATAATCTGATGGTTGCTAAATGGACAAACGGAACCCACAGTACTACTTTTTTCTCCTATTCCATAAACCTATCGCCCAATCAAACATCGCCTCGTGTTACCGCAATACAGAAGATATAAGAGAGAAACTAATCAATACTTTTAAAATAAGTTTAAGTACTATTTCAAATTAATAAGATAGCGTTTGATAACGTTTACGTTTTTTATTTATATTTATAAAAATTTTATAAATTGATTTTTGTTTATTTTTAAAGGAATATAAATTATAAACGTCTTTTGTTTGAATAAAATGTTTAAAAAAATTTAAAAATATAAACTAAAAAATATGTTTGTTTAGGCTTAAAATATTTATATTTATTTTTATTATTTATGACAATGGGATCACACACATTATAATTGAAAAAAAATTAATTAAAAAAAATATTTCAAAAAAAAAATAATTGAAAAAAAAGATTAATTGAAAAAAAAATTATTTGAAAAAAAATTATTTGAAAAAAAATTAATTAAAAAAATAAATGAAAAAAATTTAATTGGGAAAAAAAATTATTTGGAAAAAAATTATTTGGAAAAAAATTATTTGAAAAAAAAATTGAAAATAAATTATTTTTAAAAAAAATTAATTGAAAAAAAAAATTAAAAACTAAAAACGTAAACTCATTTTTTGAATTTACTTTTTTTTCTCAAATTTATAAACTGAAACAACTTTTTATAAACTAAAAAAATTATCAAACAAGTTTTTATGATAGATTTTTAAATTTTTGTAAATATAAACTGAAAATCGAAAACGAAATGATTACCAAACAGACCCTAATTATTGATCTGAATTACAAAACACATGACTTACATGTTAAAAATTTTAAAAAGAACATGTCAATATCAATTAATAAATGAAAGGGAACATTACTCTAAAAATATTGAATAAGGAATATTTTGGAAAGTTGGTAAAAAATCAACTTCTAACTTCTTACCCATTTTTGGTCACATTATCTCTTACATAACTTACCTACAAAAAAACAAAATAAGTTTAAAAAATTAAAAAATTAATTTTTTACCAACTTTTTAAAACACCCTTAATTTCTCGATCCAAAGGGCTATGATAAATGCATGGTCCATATGTACCGTGAATTTGCCAAACCAAGCATAGTGATACCAACATGGCATGGCGTACCTTTTTCCACCACTGTAGATTTGTATATGCATTCTTTGTGTTTCCTCGGAGCGGTACTTATCTCTGTTTGGACAGCTAGGATAGTAGGGTAAGGACCATGAGGGACTGTTTGGCATGACCTAAGGGGTTTGTAACAGTGATGATGGGTTAGGTGGATCATTGTCAACAGATTAGAAGGAATAGTGTGGGGTACCCTGTGGGGTAGGGAGGGGAGAGAGAAGCCCCATGCTGAAGTGACCTTTGCTAGGGTAAGGGTGAGGGAGGGGGAAGGATATGGGGTCCCCCACATGCCTTTGCAATGACTCACAGACCCAAGTTAACTAAACCCTAGCCCCACACACCATATTCTTCAAGCCGCCTCATATTTTTCCATTGAAGAATTGAATGCTCTTCATGGGACAATGGTCCCGTTTGATAGAGTCATGGGAAAGTGATTATAGATTATAAATTAACAAATTATAAATTTATAACAGATTTCAGATAAAGTAATGGGATTATAGATTTAAGTTGCAGAATAGTGTTTGGTAAATAAGCTGTAAAATAGCTTTTTCTGTATAATTGACTTTTTTGCCCTTATATGATATAAAAATGATAATTTTGTCCTTTTTTTTCAATTTTAATTTTAAAAAATTATTTCAGTAATAAAAGTTAATGTAATTAGTATTAATTAGTATAAAATAATATAAAAAAATTGATACACTTGGTAAAAATATAATAGTAGTATTATTGTAATAATTTTTTTCCATTATAAATTAATTAGTATCAATTAATTTTTTAATTAGTATCAATTAATACTAAAATTATTAATTAGTATCAATTAATGGCTTAATTAGTCGGAATTACTACTAAAATTATTAATTAGTATAAATTAATATTAATAATTAATTTTTATTAGTATCTAATAATATTAATAATCAACAATTTTTATTACAATTAATGATATAATAATTGTTATTTTTTTAATTTATTATTCTTTTTCATTACAATTAAATTGTGTAATTTATTTAATGGATATAAATTGCACAATTTATTTCAATATTAATAAATTATTTTAATTATTATTTTGATTAATTTATTTTTTTATTTTTATTTCAATTTATTTTGTTCAATATTATTTTTATTATTTTGTTTTCAATTTATTTCGTTTAATTCGGTTTAATTATTACAATTAAATCTGTGATGTCATTACATATTATTTTAATTAATGTTGTAATATCAATTTATATCAATTAATTCTGTAATGTTGTATCAATTTATTTTAATAAATGTTGTGATGTGATTACATATTATTTTATTTCAATTAATTTTTCATTACAATTATTTTATTTTTTTTTTGAAATAAATTGTTTTTCATTTTATTTTGAAGAGTAAATATTAATTCTGAAAAGTAATTTTTTCTTTTTTAATTAACATTAATATTGATTTTTTTCTTTTTTTTTTCAATTTATTTTCAATTTATTTTCTAGGGTTTGCAAACCCTAGCTCCGGTGGCACAGATCGACGGCGGCTTTGACAGATCGCGATGGCGGCTTCGCGATGGTTCAGACAGATCGACGACGGCTTCGCGATGGTTCAGACAGAGCTTCGCGATGGCGACGACGGCGTTGAGAGATCGCGATAGTCCAGATCGACGACAGCGTTGAGAGATCGCGATGAACTAAGGCTTCGCGATGGTTCAGACAGAACTTCAGGCCCAGCTTCGCGATCGCGATGGCGACGGCAACGAGGGCGTTGACAGATCACGATGGTTCAGACAGAGAGACAGAGAGATAACAGAGCTTCGCTGGAGAGAGAGAGAGAGAGAGAGAGCAAGGGAGAGAGATCTCTGGGTTCGCCGGAAATCGCCCGAAATGGCCGGAAATCGCCAGACAGAGAGAGAGGAGACAAAAATGAGATTTTTTTATTTATATAGCTGTAATTGTTGAAGTTTTGGAGGGGCATTTAAGTCATTTCATGCCCCTCCAAACAGCTGCGCGCTTAATCCGAAATCAGAAGTGTCTCCGGACCAACTTCGCCATTTTGGCTTAAAATGACTTTTTTTAAGCTATAATTTGCAACTTTAATTTTTACCAAACAGATCAGAATGGCTTAATTTAAGCCATAAGTTGAAATAAACTGAATTTAATTTTTACCAAACACACACAATAGGTCCATAATTACTCGTGAGTCATACATGTGATTCACCTCACCTAAGCCCCTTTGTCAAACCCTCATTTGGATTTCAAGTCTCATCCCTTTTACTTCTTTTAGATCATGTTTGAATTATAAATTTGAATAGAAATTTAAAAAATGAAAATAAAAAAAATAAGTGAAATGTAAATATAAATATAATATAATAACAATTCATCTACACCCACTTTTTTTTTTTTTGACTGAAATCTATTATCCAAACATAACTTTATATTAGAGGAAAAAAACAAAAACGAAAAAAATAAAAAATAAAAAAAACAAAATTTGTGCCTACAAATTTACCTCCACCTGAAACAAGTTTAGACCAAACATTTTAATTTTTCTAGATATATTTTTTCTAGAAAACTCATATCACGTTAGTGAAAAATTTGCTACATAGCTGGTTTAATGAATACCACTAATCACATCACCTAATGGGCCACACCTTTTTTAAAAAGAACTAACCCTAATATCTTGTACGCTCATCAAATAGTGTCGTCAGCTTAATCTGTCCATATGACAGTCACATGAAGATAGAACTCTTGAAATATTTACACATCTTTCACATGTTTTAAAAAAGATTTCATTTTGCAAACTAATCGTGACGCATTGGATGCTTTTTGAGCCATTTGAAACATTATTCTTCATGTAATCCATAACCCACTTATGAAAACTAGTCATTTTCTAGCCAAGCCAGGCCACAACGTTGTCATGGCATTTCACAAAATTTTCAAAGGTAACTCAATGATTAAGCTACTGAGACTACGCCTAAAGACCACTATAGAACTTTAAAAAATTCTTATTATCAAAGGCTTAAAAAAGATATTTAGTCTGAGACTTCCAAAATCTTGAGCCACTACTGAAAGGTACCTTTCACAACCTTATGAATGTGCACAAAATGACGTGACGACTCATTCTGATTCTCATTTCAAATAAACCACATTGTTCCATTGTAAAACCACCTGTCATAATACAACATTTCTGAAAGAATGGTTACTTCTAGCTAGCATTGTCCATTCAGATAATTCCAGAATTAGATAATATTCAAGGTGATGCTCAGTTGTTCTCATCAAGAAATACGAGACAAAAATTGCACATAATAATATTTACAATAACTCGTACATTCATATTGCACGGTCAACAGTTCAATTATGTATATATGCAGTAACCAGTTATCCAAGAACACAATAGCACAATTATGCCACCAAATGACTTAGTAGAACTCAGTTATCCTTGCAATTTCTTGAATAACTCAAGACAATCTAGACTGAGACTGAAAGAAATCGAAGTTGTGTACCTGATCCGAAGGATCTTCTTGTGGCAGCATTTGGGGAATCTGACAGTAGAGGTTCGTACACTGGGTTTCGGTTCTTGGGTTGAGTAATAGATAATGGAGTAATAGTTAATGGAGTAACATCTTTCTCAAGCAATCTTAGCTGTGGCTCTATATTTCCCAATGACAATATCGGCCCTCCCAAACGTTCAGCTTGCTGAAGTATGTTGATTTTGCTCGATCTGTAAGTATACCTGAAATACTTCAGAGCTAGCACCGGACCCATCCCTGCTGCCACAATCAACTGAAAAAGAATATATTGCAGTTCCAGTTAGCATATAAGTTCGTCACTTATCCAACGAAAGCATGTTAGTGCAATGGTTTTTTATTTAATTTGATTTGATTTGATTTATTTATTTATTTATTTGACTAGTATAATGATTTTTTTTTTTTAACTTCTGCGAAAACGACAACACTCCTGTGTACAATGTAGCAAGTTGTAACCGGTCATCTAAGTAGCCAGAGATGAAATTTTGAGAAGATCTGCATGCTTAAAAGCATGGACAGACACATGACATGATTTGGACACAACACGAACATGCAAATTTTCAAAAAATGTAGGACATGATACATCATGGGTTTTATATACTTATTGTGTCATATATTTGAACATTATATATTTATTCTAACCAAATTCATCAATCTTGACTATGTTGCTCTATTGAAAAATAAATAATAATAACAATAATAATAAAAAAGAGACATTGCATGTCCCCAGCATGTCTGACTAGAAAAAAAAAAAGAAAAAATGGGACACTTTGTTTAGTGTGTCTGACACATGTCCGTGTCCAAAACGTGTCAGACACTCATGTGATCCATGCTTCATAGGCAGCATGTAAATGAAAGAGAGCATAAAATGAGAAGTAAAACTCACAAGCATAGTTTTCCAACAAGATGGCTGTCTACAGAGGCGGAACATGATCGTGTACATCCCTGACGATGGCACGCCACTAACAATCCAGTTGATGATATAAAAACCAACCAGATTCCCCCATATGGCTAAATGTTGCAATATTGTGAATGGGCTACACACATAAAACAAACAAAAGTATAGCAGTTAAAACGGACTAAATTAATTTCAATGCAATATTTCTCATTCATATCTTCTTATTATAGCAACATTGGGGGTTCGTAATTGCACTGATTATACCCATTTTTTATATGAAAAGAAATCAAGAAGTCAAAATTATGTTGATGAACATGATTAACCAAATAATAACGATTTTATCCCTAATGCAACAACAAAAGCCTGCAACCAAATACATCCAGAGAGTGCCACCATCGAAATTTCCTCCATTTCACTTTTTTCGAATGCATAAGCATGTATGGTTATCACAAATACTACAATTGCCTGCAAACCATCCCCATTATCAGCACAACGGAAGTAAGGAAAATGGTAACATGGTAATAGAGAATAATATATTCATTTTTAATTCTATCTTTCCTAGTCTTACCACACATCCATCTAAGCATTCTCATCTCAATTACATTCATTTTATGAAACTCATTGTTTCCTAGTCGCACAATATTATGATGTAAAATAATAAACAGCACTCACATGGAACAGAGATCCCAAACCATCCAGCAAATGTGCTAGGATTAAGAAGCCTGTTTCAAGAACAATCCTATTTTAGTTTGATTCCTAGCAGGAAGAATCTGAGCAAGAGATAGCAAAGGACCCAGTTTCCCATCCCAACAAATGCAATAGTTACTATAAGTGAAAACGAATTCTTATCTTTTCTTTTAATCGTGAAAGCAAAAGAATATGTGGATAAAGAGCAGAAAATCACAACCTTCCCGCTTGGCAGTAAAATAAAATTTGTGGATGCTGCATCACAGTACTTTCACCAAGATCTTTGTCAAGAACACTGACTAAAACAGGGATGCTAGTGTAGAAAACATTATAAGCCATCAAACTGACGGAATTGAAAAGACTGGTACCCGAGACGCCTGAAATAAATGAGAAACTGAATGTGTTCTAGTGTTAGTACATCAGAAAACTAAAAAAATATAAGTTGCGGAAGAGCAGAATAAAGAGAAGAATAATGCTATATGTACCATTTGATATACTAATTAGTGTACCAATTGATGATATGGCATAATTTAAGAGGTTTTTGAAATTTGTAGTGTGATTAATGAGTGGGGTCGATAATAATGTCATAACTAGTGTTGGTACACTAGTTAGTATACTAATTGGTGCACATAGCACCACCGTAAAGAGAAGCCACCACATGATAACTCACAAGATTTGGATGAAACATATCACTAGGGATTTATAAAATGAATATTGGGATAGAAATGTTGTGCGATTGTACGAATACCGCCCATGAACAAGTATCAACCTTTGCAGAAACCTAAACTCTGCAAGACAAGAAATAGTTGATGTCATTGTCAACATATGGAAGCTCAAATCCAGGCCAAATATCAGAAAACAAACATATGTAATACCCATACATGAAGACCAAGTATGTCATTATCTAATCTAACACCTATAAAAATGTGACAGATTTCATAAAAACTAGACCATGTCTCTGACGCAAATTAAACACTTCACCTGGGAAGAACATCGAAAAAATCGAAATAACATTTCTCAAAAGGAAGAGTAAGCAATCAAAATTGCACCTATATTATTTAGAAGCATGCAACCATATTAACAACTTAAGCTCATAGCCGAGTTAGGGGTCAACAATTTATCTTGGTACCAGAGCAATAAATTGATACTGTGTTCAAATCTTACTGACCCATTAACTATAATACCTACATGTGTTTGGCCCACTTATGGAGGAGAGCCTAACCACACATGAGGGGCATGCTGAGGATATAAATTAAAAAGTAAACGCTCTCTCTAACAGCTTGAGCTTTTAGATGGGTTGGTGGTCAACAATTTATCATTAAGTATTACAACTAGAAGGCGCAAGTTAAATTCATATGCAATATATATAAAATAATATAAGAAAAGCAATCTGGAATAACTTCCAGTCCATAAATTTAGACATGTAGCATCAAGAACTCACTCCCAATGCTATAATCAGCTGCCCTCGCTGCCTGTAGTCCTTCTCTACCGCTAATTCCAACCCCAATATCTGCTTGTTGTATCATCCTCACATCATTCCCACCATCCCCAATGGCCAATGTTCTGTAGTCACAGGATTTTAATAGCTCCACAAGCTGCAAAGGTTAAAATTAAAAATATATATAAAAAAAATATTTAAAAAAAGTACCTATAAAGTTAATAAGAAAACATAAATAATCCAACGGTATTTCTTGGGGAGAGGCCATTGTGATGACAATAACTGCACTATAAAGAACTAGCTTTAACAGTATGCAAACAAGTATGAGGGGCTTAGCTCAAAGTAAATTTACCCTACAGGGTAAAGTGAATTTCTCTATCGAAAAACCATCAAGAAAATTTCATATGCAAAATGTTAGATCTAGAGGATCTATGGGCCGAGAAACATAAACTAGAAGAGTTTTGGCAATGTAAATTGATTAATGATCATCTATATTAAAAACTATGTTACATAGATTCGGGTATGGGTGTCGGGTGCAAGCGCATGTCTAGAGATTGGATCCATCAAATCTCAAATTTAAGGATACGCAAACTTAGCAAAAACTGTCATTTTTTATAATTGCAATCTATTATTTGAGATTAAATGATGTCCAATGTTACATACAACGACTGTGTTAAATACAAATATATAAGAAGTATCTGATGGAAAGTATTAGACACATCCCATGCCCTTGTCCAAGTGTCGGATGTCCAACATGGATATTTGATTTATTTTGAAGGGTCTATGCAACATAGATTAAGAATATTACAATCTACAGAAATTAAATTAGCAACTAATAGCACCATAGAGAGAATCATGTCTAAAGGTATAATCACTTTTAATTAACATCAATATAAATTAACTCAACAGGTTTAAGGCCATGCCATGTAAATCCCAATTCATATTGTTTTTCCCTGCTCCTGTAAAAAAATAATGTAACTCCATACCATAATTATTGGTGGGTTAGATACATCGTTTGTCAAGAAAACTTATCATCTCCCTTTCCTTTTTTTCTTTTGTCATTTAAATGTCGAAATTTAATTTGATATTTTGCTAGCAGCTTTAATTTAATTGACCATATACAAACACATTTATTGCGGACTTCTTCCAAACCTCTTTAGGTAAGTTTTCTTCAAAACATAACTAGTTCTAAATATTTGCAGTCTACTGACTGACTTGCAGTTATTATGTGTTGAAAGCCATTAAAAATAACTCAAACCAAAAGTTTAACGAAGACCACAACCTTCATCTGGACTTGCTGACCACTGTCGCCTAGTTTCCCATTATTTTTTTCATTTTTCCGTAAGTGTGCCTTTTTTTAAAAAAGGAACAATAAACAAAAAAACCCCAATAAATGCGGAAAAAAATTGAACTCGAGAAAGGGCATCACAACGCATGAGGAACCCGACACTACGGGGTCTGAGCAGGTGCAAATAAAAAATGAATTACAGAATTTAAAACAACCTACAAACAATTACAATGAATAGCCCATTCGAGAACTAATAGAGAACACCTGTGCTTTTTGAGATGGTGTAACACGGCAACATATGGCTGTCCTTGACAAAATTGCTAACTCAGTGAATGCTTTCTTGTAATCCTTAAGTGCAATCTCAAGAGCCCATCCACCAATAACAAAAGCCACGTCCTGCTACAAATAATATTAGTGATTCAAAAAGACTTTCAAGGAAGATGTTAAAGTGCTCTCCATTGCCAACAGGACAAAGTATTGGAGAACTAGTTGCTGAATTTTTAGATGCACTATTATGATGGAGCCAAATCCATACCTTGGCTTCTGAATTTGTTATTCTCATCGTAAGCAAAACTCTCTCTAAACTTCTACTTACTTCATCTTCAGTTTTGCCATTTATTAACAGGAGCTGGCCTTTAGGCTCTGCCAACAAGTCAGGAAATAGTAAAAGTTAATGGTGAGGAATATTCGAAGACAATTGAAAAAAACGAGAAGACTTTTTTTAACTTTAGCACATTCCATTCCATTGTCTTCAAAAGCTGCATTCTTATTGTAATATCCTTACTGTTGAATTTAAATGCAAAATGTTAAACATGAGAAACAGATGAGTTTTTAACTCCAGATGGCTGATATGCAAAACTACTGTTTGTGCATGCATTTAGGGTGCACCACCTTGATCACTTGTAAACAACCATTTCTCAAATGTATACCAAATTAAAAACCAAACAATAATTCTGATTTTAAAAAAATTTGAACAAAAAGAAACCTTTGATTAGAAGACTTCATCAGGAATCTACCAATCACGATTCCCCCAAGGATGAAGGACATCCGATATGGGTAATCAATATAGGATCTGAACTAAAAGAAACTCAGGCCAGAACTAATCGGGCTTCTCTCATTAGCTTGGAAATATTTTTGTCCAAAGTTATTCCTCTGTCCCATTTTTTTTGTCCATGAAAATTCCAACTTTATAAGGGGACGACTGAATGTGTTCACACCCAACTAATATAGTCTGAATTACCAAAACTATTATTCTATTAAAAGCATTCACGCCATTTAGAAAAGGATAATATTGTAAAATCACAAGATTACATTCGACTTTTCAAAATGGACAACCATTTTAAAATGGGAAGGAGGGTGTAGATAAAAACTATTCATTTAATTTCAACATGTGTAATCAATATAGGACAGTGAGCAGAGCAAAAAACAACTGATCCAGCTGGGGATACAAAATTGCATGAAAGAGCAATTTGTATGGCAGTATTCTGCTTGTCTCCAGTTAGCATCCAAAAGTTTATTCCAGCTTTTCTAAGTGACTCAATTGTTTCCGCACACCATCCTGGAAAATTATATAAGAAGATAACAAATTAAGTCCGAAGTCTAAAAGTTAGTGGATGCATGAAGGATATCTGCCCCCACACAGAAAAACGAGTTAAATACAGGTTAAAGCACAGTGTCCCAACAAAAATGCTTGCCTGTAGACGATCCTCTATGGCAGCGATCCCAAGGATTTCAAAGTCATGCTCTAATCTTTGGCAGACCTCAGCTACTCTCCGCTGCAAAATAAAAGATTGAGGAAACAAAGTATGTCAATGACCAACTTCCATGCGAGCAGGTATACATGCACATTCTCATAGAAGAAAAAGAAGAAAATGAAAATAACATTAAGATGTACACCTTACCTCCCTATCCACCAATGTGCTATTAGCCTCTTTAAACAATGAAGACCATTCTCGATATTCATCTTCCTCTTATTCACCCCAAGCCAAGCATAATGTTCGCAGTCCCATTTGAGCATATTGTTCAACTGCATCGGCAGAAGTCCTTGTTTGTTGTCCTGAATAGTTTGCAGCTAGAGAATACCTAAGCAGTTGAAAAGCATCACTGAATTCAAACTCAATAATTAACAAATAAATGCTCACAACCCATTTTTGACTCTTCACACTTAAAAAAGCATATCATGCAAGCAGGTCCACAGGATAAGTACAAATATATGAGAAAATGTACATCTCTACGTTGACCAAAGTGATGCATAACATGGCTATTCCAAGTCTGAACGTTTCTTTGTTTTTTAATAAGTACAAATATCATAAAGGTGCCAGAAGGGGGCAGAACCAATTCACACAGAGAGTACACAGGAACAGTAGTTAAGCTCCTTTAAAAACACTCAAAGAGCCCTAAAAAGACCTAACATGACAGATATTGCTGTACATCTGGTAGAAAATAGCTACCAGAAAATTCGGAAGAAAAATTAATGTGTTGCAAAGAAGATTAGGGACAGATACAACTCAGAAACCCCAATTGTCATGGAGTATAACCCCAAAGGAAACATGGCATCTAATTTCACCAGCCTAATGGCCAGGTGATATCCAGATGGATTCTCAATATAAACATCGAGGGCCCAAATTTTGTTGCCTAGAAAAAGAACAGTTGGCATCAAGCTTATAAATTTGGAACAAGATTCATATAATGTTACTCCCTTACTTGAATGTGGATGAGTTTAACATCAAACACACAAAATATGAATAGACACCAAATACAATGTCCCCTCTCAAAATCTGTGTTACACGGACTCTTCAAAATAAATCAAATACCCGTGTCGGTCACCCGACACTCGGACAAGGGTATGGGATATGTTTTGGATACTTTTCAACGGATATTTCTTATATAATTGTATATAGGGCTGCAAATGAACCGAGCTAGCTCAGCTCGTTTAGTAAATGAGCTGAGCTCGAGCTCAAATAAGCTCGGCTCGTTTATCTTTGTTTAAATTATATAATAAATATATTAAATAATATATAAATATATATAAATTATAGCATAAATACATTATTTATGTATTAAATAATATAAATACCATTTTTTTATTTAAATAGCTTTATTTAAACAATATAAATAATAGTAATAAAAATTATCAAGCTAAGCCGAGCTATTGAGCCGAGCTCGAGCTCAATAAATGAACTCAATAAGCAAACGAGCCAAGCTCGAGCTCAACAAAGCTCGGCTAGGCTCGTTTGCAGCCCTAATTGTATGTAACACTATTATTATATGTACATATTATTGAATAATTGCTATAAATGTCTTTTTGACACTGTAAGCTATATATAACACCATTTTATCTCACATACTTGATTAAAAATATAAAAATGACTTTTTTTTTGTCGAGTCTGCATATCCTTAAATTTATAGTTTAATGAGTTCGACCTCTAGATACATACCCACACCTGACACTCATACCCGAGTTCAATATAGCTCAACACATAGTTCTAGACTTCCAGTTATATTTGAAAGAAGAAAAAAAAAATCAGTCTTTTACCAAACGAATGGGCACTAGAGAAAATCAGTAGTGTTAATTGATCTAAAAAAATAAAAACAATAATAATAAAGAGGGTTCCGAGAAGAAATGTTTTTGGATGTGTATGTAGGCATTGAACAAGTGAAGGGACTGGAAGCTGGAAGATTTTCCTATGAATGCATTTTATAGTGTCTTCTCAAAATCCTTCATGAGAAGTGTAAAAAAAATTAAGATTACCGGCACGCGCATAAGGAAGAATTGCTTCATCTGCCCCCTTAGATAGAAGGATGATTTTTCCACTTTTGCAGTACATTCTTTTCCTATCAGAAGTGAACTCGAGAGTGTCCAGTACATCATACTGTAATATTGCACGATTAAAATTGATCTCTGCAATTCATCAAAACAAAGGAAGCTATACATCATGATGGATATAAGAATGCCTCGTACACAGCCAAAATCAGAATAATCGTACCAAGAATATTTGCATTCTTATTGAAAAAAACAATATTCAAGCAAGAAGCAGCACGAACAAGAGCATCCTCATCCTGAGATTGTACCTTGTATGAGATTGATCCACTTTTGCTACACAAATTTGAAAAATAAAAATAAAAATAAAAATAAAAATAAAAAAAATCAGAACCAATAGATAAGAAGTCATTCAAAATAAGCCCAAAGCACAATAAATAGAACATAAGCCATGTGATTGGTCCTATGGATGGATTTGACAATTCTAGCAAAGCATGGACCAACAAAGATGCTAAAATCACCTTTGCATGGGTATCGCAGTATTACATATTGCCATAACTGTAAAAAATCGAACAACATCAGGAGAACCACTGCCAACAGCATTGATTAGCTCCGCATCTGTGTACATGAGGTGGAATAAATTAAACTCCAAGGAATTCACATGTTTCACAAGTGAAAGACAAGTTTCACAATTGAAAGAGATCCTGCAGGTAAAGCATAAAGCAAATCCACGTGAGAAGAAACACACCAGTGGATACAGTCCAGACTGAATAACTTCAAACTTTACCAGCGGAAAAATATCATGCAAATATGACAGTTAATGCTTCACAATCATCATGTTATTAGACTTGACAAAGCTTACAGGTTTACCAACTCATAACAAGCAAGCAAATAAGAACCAAGAGGTTAAAAGCTTTCAACAAAACATAAAACTCCATAATTCAAATAACAAATTTGCTTCAACTACAGAGTCAAGGGTAACGGTGAATTAAGAGAAATGGAGCAAAGCTGAAAGGATCAAGCATAAATGCAGAATGAGGCATACTTATCGACAACAACAACAACAACAACAATAGCAAAAAGAAAAAACTTCAGACTGAGGCATAACGCTAGGAAATCCAACAAAACCATGAGCTAAAGTTAAGAATGGAAATATAATGCATTATCCTTTCTAAGTCATTAAGTTGGATAGCCTTATAAAAAACAATCCATGTACAATTATATTCCGCAACAGAAACTCTCCATTCATGAGGATATGAATCAGCACAGGCGACTGGATTAATAATGGTTTACATGGTGATTCAGCAATAAAAACATGTACAAGTTAACTAGGCCATATATCTGCCAAGACAGATTTTTCTCAAAATGATTTAGAAGTTTTGGAAGAAATAAATATAGAATAAAGAAAAATAGGAGTAATAGAATACACAAGGCAATGAGTAACAATACACAGACAAAATGCAAAACCATACCTTTCAGAGCATCCCCACTCGCTCCATAGAAAATGCCATTGATATAACATCTCCTAAAAATCATTTTATTCTCAGTAAGGGTTCCTGTTTTATCTGTCATTATGTACTCAACTTGTCCCAAGTCCTCACTGATTGCTGTGCTGCCATATACAATAACGACAACTTAAATAAAGTGTGAATAAACTCATGGATTACCACAATTTAGATAAACGAAAATATATATGTGAGAATAAACTCATTCATGGGTTTCAATTTCATTACTTTGCTGCATGGGCAGGAGTGCCAGTTTCTAGGTCAATCATCTCATTGTCCCAATCAATAAACCTTGCATATAAGCTCTTCACAAGATCCAGAGACACCTGCCACATAACAGTGAAATACTTGAAGCTTTAGAAGTGGCACTCTTACTTATCTAAAATTTACGTTCCTCTCAATTCAAAGAGTCAATTGATCATTCATCAATGCTCTACGGACTACATAAATTTGAGAATTGGATGGGTGGTCTTAATCATAATTGCTAATCATGTATTCAATCAAGTTTATGTATTTTCACATAGTCTATCTTATAATGGCAGATAAATTGGATGAGAATACATATACTTAAATATTTAGAACAAACTAAACAAAGGTCATGTTTGTTTCCACTTATTTGCAACTTATTTAGATTACATTTTGAATTTCATACTTAAGTAGATGTACTTTAAACAGGTAGGGTGTTTGGATTCACATTTGTATTTTCAGATTATTTGCTTTTCAGCATAAAAAGATCAAAATAAGATTAAAAAGCTAACTTTTTTAATGTTGGGTTTTAAATATTTACTTTATGCTAAAATCAATTTTTTAAGTGGAAACAAACGAGGCCAAAACACATACATACACGTGTCAAATATAACTAGCAGTAGTGAGTGTCAAGTCTACATTCTCTAAAAAAAATTTATTTTTGTTTTTATATATGTATATATATCAGCAACAAATACATTCTTCCAAATAGGGAACATTAATGACGATCCAGATATATTTTTGACATATGGAATTTCATCAAATTGTTTGTATTCTTAATAAATATAGATATAGATTAAAAAAAATAATAATAATCTACAATGAATATAACCTAATTAAAACTATGAATTTTTTAATATTTCATAGGGGAAGTTTTTTTTAAGGTCCTTGATATTAAGATTTTATAAGATAAACGACATACAATATTTTCATAATAGTTAAGGTCCCTCAACATTTCTACAGAGAAAATTCGACTCAGAGAAATTTCACCCGACTCTGAGAAATTTAAATTTTCTCTGTGATCATACTATCGAAATTTCGAAATTTCGCTGAATCGGGTGAAATTTCTTTGGGCAAAATTTCTCTGAATCGAATTTTCTCTATAAAAATGTTGAGGGACCTTAACCAATAAAAAAAACATCTTGGACCTCTCATACTACACAAAGTTGGAGATGGACGTTTCACTAATTTTCCTTATTTAATATTACAAAGCATGAATAAATGAACAAGTTCAATACCTTAATTGTGTTACAAAACTTTGGATGGACTATATTCTATGAGTCAATTAGTTAGTGCATCTTTAAGTGTTTACTTACATGAAAAGTTTGCAAAATCTTATCATAAATGGCAAATTATCCACGTCTTCAATGTCTTTTTGAAGGGAAAAGGCAAAAAAAAAGGGTACATTTATCACCAATGTGAAGGAATGAGACCATGGCATCATATTCTGATCATCTTACAAAAAATATTGAACCAAGAGAAACAAAAGTTTTTTATTTATATATATATATTTTACAATAGATATACTTTTAGTAGAACGAGTATTTAGTAAAAAAATAACATTTTTCCTTAACGCATTCATGTCTCAGCTGTATTGCATGTGTGGTTTACATATAGGGATGATAATTACACAACCTCATTCGGTAACATAAGGGGATCTTCGCCTCTCATGTGTTCATGGATTGGGCAATACACAAGCTACCACAACTAACCTAGAGGTTTCAATCATTAAAGGAAATTCAAGAAAACTAATATAATCTTAGCTCACAGGTCTGCTTATGGTTATGTATCAGTTCTTTTCTCTTTTCTTTCTTTACATGGACTACTCGCCTTCTACAGTGTATACTTTCAGAACATATTGACCTGTGGTTATGTATGGACTCTTTTCTCTTTGCGTTCTTTGCAAGGACTACTTGCCTTCTAAATATATACGGTTAGAACACATCATCACATCTGAAGGTTCAGGCATAAGTAAAAATCATGTCACCTGCAACAATGATAACGAAGAAGACATAATAAGCAGAGCATTGAACATGTGTACCTTTATAGAAATAGGTATCATGATGGAACAAAGAAGCTCAAACCGTAGAGGAATGACCACCCATTCATACCAAGGACTTTCATTTGGATATTGAACATACCATAGCTACAAAACAAAAACACCAAGAAGGTTGGTATAAAGTCGAGAAAGATCACAACAAAAAACATTAGAGGGCAAGTATTTCTCCCTCTGTCCCTTTTTACGTGTCGTGGTTGACCATAAACGGTTTTAATAATAGCATCTTTGAATAATAATAGATTTACAAAAGTGGCCTTTGTCATATTTGAAGAAATTTTGTAGTAATTGTGATGGTATTTAAACAAAACGGGATAATATGAAAAGGTGATGACGGATGATTAAACTTCTTAAATTTGAACTAGGATACATAAAATGGGAATTCCTTTGGGAAGTGGGCTTTTATGTAGGTTTTTTTAGTTGTAGGATATTATTAGATAAAAAAATTTTGGTGTTTGGGAAGATAGTTGAATTTTTTTGTGGTTGGATGTGATGTTTGTGAGAGAAAAAGTGAAATGATTATGGGGTTAGATGTGATATTTTGTTTGGGTTTGTTTTTTTTTTGGTTTTGCAAAAAGTTATTGTTGTGTAAAAAATCAAAAAAAATCCAACACACAAACTTCCCAAACACCACCAAAATAGGACAAAGAGTACTTCAAAAGTCTAATACTTCACCAAAAATGAAAGCAACATGATTCTGGGAAATGATACAAAAAATCACCAGTAACTAGCAAGTAAATACAATCAAGCTGGCAAGAACAGTTAGCCAAAAGGAAAAGCCTAATTCTGTAATATGATTATTTCGTTTGAGGGTATTTATGCACTTCGGAGCATACTAATAAGAGGAGAGCCCTAATACTGTATTCTTTCTCTCTCATAAGCCTTACATTGTTATTCTTCTCTCTTTATCTCTTATTTCTTTTTTCTTCTGTAAAATTGTCGCTAACCAAATAAGAAAAACAAACTGGCAAATTGAGACAAACCTTTCTTGCTTCAATATCCTTCCAAACATTCCCAGCTATGCCTAGAACAATAACAACCACCATCTGGAAAATAAATATTGCTCCAGTCAGCTTGTCAATCATCGCATCCATAGCTGTAAGCTTTGGTTCAGGTATACCCCTGCTCATACCCAGTTTATTTTCATTTCTTGAAGGTAGAATAATTAGAATCAGGAATTACACTACCCTATACGAATCAGCAAGTATATAGTAATCTAGACCAAGAAAAAAAATCAATAAACTATCATGTAAAAAATCCAGGGAGTCAGGGGTAAGGATAAGATTCAGTAACAAATTCAGGTATAAATCAATAAAGAACAATCTCAAAAACCACTGCACTTTTGCTTCATGGACTAAGATACGTGTGTTGGGTGTGGATATGTGCTTATGTGTCAATTTATCTCCACTTCAAAAAATATGAAGACGAGTTACCTGTAATCATATTTTTTAACATTGTTCTTTTATTGCTTAGAGTAAAGCAACGTTTATGTCACATGTTCAGCGTGGGCAGTAGAGTCAATTAGAAGCAACCATGCAACGAAAGAAACACAAGAAGGAACTAAACCATTTTAATTGCATTTCCATCTGTTTGTTACAAAAATGCTTTAAGCCATTTTCTAAAACTCATGGGAACTCCCTCTGTAACGGATACAGTGGTGTCACCATGTTTGACTCTGTTCATGTAACAAATGTTCGATCATTGTATGACATTAAATCGACGTTTCCTATTCATTCTTAAATGAATGAGCAAAAACAAAACCAATTTAAAACAACAACAACAACAACAACAAAAATAATAATAATAAAAATAAATAAACAAAGAAAATGACATTGTCCTGAGTGATTTCGTAACTTACTTCTGTATGTGCCGTTTTGGCAACTTGCAA
The DNA here is from genome assembly GCA_025200525.1 of Camellia lanceoleosa. Lineage (NCBI taxonomy): Eukaryota > Viridiplantae > Streptophyta > Magnoliopsida > Ericales > Theaceae > Camellia > Camellia lanceoleosa. The sequence continues at coordinate 123,892,377 of CM045764.1, read as the reverse complement.
TTTCTGGGTAACTTCCTTTTTCTCTCAATGTGCCGTTTTGACAACTTAAAAAAAAAAAAATGTTCGATCATTGTTTGACTCTTTTAATAGTAAAAAGTCATTTGACTCTTTTTTTGGGGAAGAGCTGCAAAACACTGTTTTTTTTTTTTTTTAAGTTGTCAAAACGGCACATAGAGAGAAAAAGGAAGTTACCCAGAAATTGCATGTTGCCAAAACGGCACATACACAGAGAGAGAGAGAAAAAGGAAGTTACCAGAAATCACTCCAGGACAATATCAATGGCCGAAGAACAAACCATGAGCGAGTTCTAGAGGGGAGGAGGTCTGGATTGTGGTGAGACTTTAAGCGTCCGACCCCTCATCTCTTTCATTTTCTTTTCTGTTTATTTAATTTTTATTTTTATTATTATTATTATTTTTTGTTGTTGTTGTTGTTGTTTTAAATTGGTTTTGTTCTATATTTGCTCATTCATTCAGAGAATGAAGAGGAAACATACTGATTCTGGGAGCTGGGTCATTAGCAAGGCTCGTATTCATTACCATAGTAGTACTGGTAAGATCGGCAAAAGAAGAGGGTCCACAACTTTCTCTAATTTTTCCGATGAAGCAAGTTTAGATGTCTTTCCGATGACGGTGAATAAGGAAGAGAACGGCCGGGAAGTGAAGGCTCGCTTCAAACCACAAATGTCATACAATGATCGAACATTTGTTAAGTTGTTATTCGTTATTGACATTGTCCTGGAGTGATTTATGGTAACTTTTCTCTCTCTTCTCTGTATAGCCGTTTAACTTGTACTTTGTAACTTTTTCTCTCTGTGCCGTTTTAACAACTTAAAAAAAAAAAAAAAATGTTCGATCATTGTTTGACTCTTTGAATAGTAAAAAGTCATTTGACTCTTTTTTTGGGGAAGAGCTGCAAAATGCTGTTTTTTTTTTTTTTTTAAGTTGTCAAAACGACACATAGAGAGAAAAAGGAAGTTACCCAGAAATTGCAAGTTGCCAAAACGGCACAGACACACACACACAGAGACAGAGAGAAAAAGGAAGTTATCAAAAATCATTCCAGGACAATGTCAATGGCCGAAGAACAATCCATGAGCGAGTTCTAAAGGGGAGGAGGTCTGGATTGTGGTGAGACTTTAAGCGTCCGACCCCTCATCTCTTTCATTTTCTTTTCTGTTTATTTATTTTTTATTTTTATTATTATTTTTTTTTGTTATTGTTGTTGTTGTTGTTGTTTTAAATTGGTTTTGTTCTGTGTTTGCTCATTCATTCAGAGAATGAAGAGGAAACGTACTGATTCTGGGAGCTGGGTCATTAGCAAGGCTCGTATTCATTACCGTAGTAGTACTGGTAAGATCGGCAAAAGAAGAGGGTCCACAACTTTCTCTAATTTTTCCGATGAAGCAAGTTTAGATGTCTTTCCGGTGACGGTGAATAAGGAAGAGAACGGCCGGGAAGTGAAGGCTCGCTTCAAACCACAAATGTCATACAATGATCGAACATTTGTTAAGCCGTTTTTCATGGATTGTTCTTCGGCCATTGACATTGTCCTGGAGTGATTTATGGTAACTTCCTTTTTCTCTCTCTCTCTGTGAATGTGCCGTTTTGGCAACTTGCAATTTCTGGGTAACTTCCTTTTTCTCTCTATGTGCCGTTTTGACAACTTAAAAAAATATATATATATATTCGATCATTGTTGGACTCTTTTAATAGTAAAAAGTCATTTGACTCTTTTTTTGGGGAAGAGCTGCAAAACGCTGTTTTTTTTTTTTTTTTAAGTTGTCAAAACGACACGTAGAGAGAAAAAGGAAGTTACCCAGAAATTGCAAGTTGCCAAAACGGCACATACACACAGAGAGAGAGAGAGAGAGAAAGGAAGTTATCAGAAATCATTCCAGGACAATGTCAATGGCCGAAGAACAATCCATGAGCGAGTTCTAGAGGGGAGGAGGTCTGGATTGTGGTGAGACTTTAAGCGTCCGACCCCTCATCTCTTTCATTTTCTTTTCTGTTTATTTATTTATTTATTTTTTTGTTGTTTTAAATTGGTTTTGTTCTGTGTTTGCTCATTCATTCAGAGAATGAAGAGGAAACGTACTGATTCTGGGAGCTGGGTCATTAGCAAGGCTCGTATTCATTACCGCAGTAGTACTGGTAAGATCGGCAAAAGAAGAGGGTCCACAACTTTCTCTAATTTTTCCGATGAAGCAAATTTAGATGTCTTTCCGGTGACGGTGAATAAGAAAGAGAACGGCCGGGAAGTGAAGGCTCGCTTCAAACAACAAATGTCATACAATGATCGAACATTTGTTAAGCCGTTTTTCATGGATTGTTCTTCGGCCATTGACATTGTCCTGGAGTGATTTATGGTAACTTCCTTTTTCTCTCTCTCTGTGATTTTGGCAACTTGCAATTTCTGGGTAACTTCCTTTTTCTCTCTATGTGCCGTTTTGACAACTTAAAAAAAAAAAAAAATGTTCGATCATTGTTTGACTCTTTTAATAGTAAAAAGTCATTTGACTCTTTTTTGGGGGAAGAGCTACAAAACGCTGTTTTTTTTTTTTTTTTCAAGTTGTCAAAACGGCACATAGAGAGAAAAAGGAAGTTACCCAGAAATTGCAAGTTGCCAAAACGGCACATACACAGAGAGAGAGAGAAAAAAAAAAAGGAAGTTATCAGAAATCATTCCAGGACAATGTCAATGGCCGAAGAACAATCCATGAGCGAGTTCTAGAGGGGAGGAGGTCTGGATTGTGGTGAGACTTTAAGCGTCAGACCCCTCATCTCTTTCATTTTCTTTTCTGTTTATTTATTTTTTATTTTTATTATTATTTTTTGTTGTTGTTGTTGTTGTTGTTGTTGTTTTAAATTGGTTTTGTTCTGTGTTTGCTCATTCATTCAGAGAATGAAGAGAAAACGTACTGATTCTGGGAGCTGGGTCATTAGCAAGGCTCGTATTCATTACCGTAGTAGTACTGGTAAGATCGGCAAAAGAAGAGGGACCACAACTTTCTCTAATTTTTCCGATGAAGCAAGTTTAGATGTCTTTCCGGTGACGGTGAATAAGGAAGAGAACGGCCGGGAAGTGAAGGCTCGCTTCAAACAACAAATGTCATACAATGATCGAACATTTGTTAAGCCGTTTTTCATGGATTGTTCTTCGGTCATTGACATTGTCCCGGAGTGATTTATGGTAACTTGCAATTCTGGATAACTTTTTCTTTTCTCTCTATGTGCCGTTTTGACAACTTAAAAAAAAAAAAATGTTCGATCATTGTTTGACTCTTTTAATAGTAAAAAGTCATTTGACTCTTTTTTGGGGGAAGAGCTGCAAAACACTGTTTTTTTTTTTTTTTTAAAGTTGTCAAAACGGCACATAGAGAGAAAAAGGAAGTTACCCAGAAATTGCAAGTTGCCAAAACGGCACATACACAGAGAGAGAGAGAAAAAAAAAAGGAAGTTATCAGAAATTATTCCAAGACAATGTCAATGGCCGAAGAACAATCCATGAGCGAGTTCTAGAGGGGAGGAGGTCTAGATTGTGGTGAGACTTTAAGCGTCCAACCCCTCATCTCTTTCATTTTCTTTTCTGTTTATTTATTTATTTTTTATTATTATTATTATTATTTTTTTTTTGTTTTAAATTGGTTTTGTTCTGTGTTTGCTCATTCATTCAGAGAATGAAGAGGAAACGTATTGATTCTGGGAGCTGGGTCATTAGCAAGGCTCGTATTCATTACCGTAGTAGTACTGGTAAGATCGGCAAAAGAAGAGGGTCCACAACTTTCTCTAATTTTTCCGATGAAGCATGTTTAGATGTCTTTCTGGTGACGGTGAATAAAGAAGAGAACGGCCGGGAAGTGAAGGCTCGCTTCAAACGACAAATGTCATACAATGATCGAACATTTGTTAAGCCGTTTTTCATGAACAGAGTCAAACATGGTGACACCACTGTATCCGTTACAGAGGGAGTTCCCATGAGTTTTAGAAAATGGCTTAAAGCATTTCTGTAACAAACAGATAGAAATGCAATTAAAGCAACACACTCCTGCAATCAATTTAGGATTTCCTCTTAATCAATTTCTTATCATGCTTAATCATGAATTAACGCTAATCAGAGGTGAGGGTTGTCACAACTGGTGACATGCTTCCTCCAAGGACTTAGCTTGAGAAGACTGAGGGCTGAAGGCTCTATTTTTGTTATATTTATGTTTAAATGTTTATTCAAGCCGAGAGCTTTACATGTATAGAGCTTAGGACTCTTTCTTTTGTTGTAACCAAGTGATATCTTGGAAAGATATAAGCCCGTAGGGCATTTATTTTGTTATTATCAACTTGTATTACATGTAGATTCAGGATGAAAGTTTATGAATGTAACGCATGTAATCCTTTTTGTAGTACAAACTCTGATGGATGAAAGTGTAACATTTCTATTATATTCTCGAATCCCATGGAATGGATTAGTTCTATTATTTTTGGGGTGTTACATATTAAATCTATAAAATTACATAGAAGTCCTCATTGTACAAAAAGTGACTGTTATTTTTCGTGAAAAGAGGGCAAAATGGTCTTTCATCTTCAATCTTCAGATTAATAGTCCTAATTTTTCAATAGGTATGCTAATCCCACTCTTAAGAGGATTGGTGGTTCAAATGGACTAATTTTAATACAACCAAGCATAATTTTAATAGACCTCATGGATGGTTAATCTAATTCTCTCTTCTACAAAATCAGAAAACATACCAATCCCACTGGGCACACCTCTAAGCACGGATTTGGGGGTGCGGCTATGCCTTCAAGGCACAATAGCCTGCTGTGTTCCTTTGTGAGAAGTTGTCCCGAGTGTTTTTCGATAATCTATACTGTTCATATTGTAGGGTTGATGCTTGAGCGGCATTCCTTGCGCTCGAGCGGGTTATCTGTTGGCTACAAAATACTAGAAGTGTGTATTCTACGCTCGAGGGGGTCTTATTACGCTCGAGCGGGTAGTGCCTTGTTGTTGTGTCTTTGCGCTCGAGCGGCCTTTATTGCGCTCGAGCGGAACAAAATGTTGTGTCTTACGCTCAAGTGTACACTTCTCCGCTCGAGCGGACTGCACGTATATCAGATCGCGAAAAGCATTTTTTACATCACTTTTTAAGATCTATTCTTCTTGAAACTCTAAACCGGCACTCTCTCTCTACAAATACTCTAAGATCCAAGCATCTCTACCCTATTTTCTTTGAGAAAAAAGGTGGAGCATCTTGTGGGCTTCCATTCCAACTGAACAAAGCTTGGTTTTGTGCACCTTTGGGGTTCTTCATCTCCTTTGGGCTTCTACTCTTGAGGTAGGGATATTATACACTTTAATATGGCTTTTAACCTAGATATGTGTTGTTGTGTATAGATGAGGGGATTTGAGAGTAATTTTGAGTAAACTAGGGTTTTGTTTCAAAGTTTAAAAGAGGAGTTTTCCTTGTTGATCTATAAAATGACTATAGTGCCTTGTGTATGAAGTTTCTCTAGTGCTAAAAATGATGGAATCTAGCCATTAGGTTGAATTTGAGAAAAATGGGAGATTTGCCCGAATTTGAGTTAAATAAATTATTTTGTATAAATAATAAAATTGATACGGGGAATATGAAATTGGGAGGATGTGTGGATGAATGGTATAGTTAGATTTGATAAATCACTCACTTATGGAAAATTTGATAAATTATCTATTGATAGATTGTATATCTGTTTTGGGCTATCGGTGGAGAATAGCTATGTGTTAGACTTATTTATTTTGATGATTTATTTATGTTTTAATTTATTTGAAAGAGAAAAATAGAATCCCGAATTTATTTTGATGATTTATTTAATTATGTTTTAAATCCAAAATTTATTTTGATAATTTATTTAATTATATTTTAATTTATTTGAACAAGAAAAATAGAATCAAAATTTATTTTGTCCCATTATTTTTCACCTAAACTTTTATCTTAAATATTGTTTGAATGTATTTAATATTTATTTAAATCAGGAGTTCATTTCAACCCAAAAATAATGTCCAAACCAGAGGTTCAAACAGCCCAGCACAACAGGCCAAAATGTTCAAATAGCCTAGCACAGTAGCAGGCCAAAAGGTTCAAGTGGAAGATATTCAAATTAGTAATGATGGAGTAGAAGATATTCAAATGAATACAACGACTATAAACGGTTATAAACGGCTATAAATTCAAATGAATACAACAGCTATAAACGGCTATAAGTTTCATTATATATACCAAAGCTTTCAATGTAAACAAGTTACAAAAAAAATCAGAAAATATTTTTTGATCTATAATCACTCATATCTATTCTTTGAAAAATTCTCTGAGAAGTGTTCATCAATTTTTGTTTACATCATTTTTCAGAAATTATACACTGAGATTTATAGTTTTAAGTCCATCTTTCCTGTGTGAGGTTTACAGAAAAATCAGAGCTTCATTTTTATTTCTATTTTTAAGAGATAATTCTTGTAACTTTTTGTGAAAGCAAAAACACCTTCTTTTCAACATTGTAAGAGTGTAATACACTTAGTGTTCTTGATTTAGAAAGTCTTGTAAAATCTGTGGAGGATTGCTCCATCTGTGAAAAGGTTGCTAGCATCTTATGAAGTTAGAGTATAGTGAAAAATCTCAAGTGAGGCTTGAGGAGTAGACATAGGCCGAGTTGAAGCCGAACCACTATAAATTTGTTTGTCTCTCTCTCCCTTATCTCTTTAATTTATTTAAATTGTCATAACTATATTTCACATTTTAATTGTGCTAAAATCATTAACTGACATAGTTGTTAGAACACTTGTTTTAATTATTTTTATTTCATTAACTATATTTATCTATTGTGCTAGTCATAATTTTTGTTAGGGTATTATTATTTTTATTTGTAAAAACCTAATTCACCCCCCTCTTAGGTTGTCTTTTGGGTAACACTATGATTGTTGTAGAAACTGTATCAGGACTAGGTAAATTGAAACTGGTCATTTGAATTATGTCATTGAATATGACGGTTTGATTAAACCATTGAATATGTGATTTGGATAGTCATTATATATGACAACGCTTTAAATACATTGTATATGTATCATTGTTTGGAAAGAGATAGGGGATGGACTCCATTTCAAATTAAGTTGGCCAGAGTGTCTAAGGTGAAAGTCCCGAAACCTTATATGTATATTTAGGTGCCGATTCCCTCGGACGAGAATCCATAAAATGGCAAGAAGATTGAAGTGTTTGAATAATGAATGCTATTGAATTGTGAATGAATGAGTTGTAGTCTCATTTGAAATGATTTAGATGATAAGGAACTGTACTTATGCATTGATTTGAAATAAATGAATGGAAGCGGATTAAGATGTGGTTATTAATATTGAATGGTAATGAAAAGTATGTAAGTTGGCCACGAATGTTGAACATTTAACTGATGCATATATCTTAGTTAAACTTCATACATTGTGTTAGTTTATTTCTACTGGGTTTTGGCTCACCTTACTTAGGAAACCATTTTCAGGTATTGGTGACATGCCATCTCCAAGGTTATAGCTTAGGAGGACTAAGGGCTGAAGACTATGGGTTCGTTTGGTTTGAATTTCCCAAAAATTTTTGAGAAAATTTCTACAAATGAGTTTTCAGAAAAACTCAAACCAAACAAATTTTTCCAAAAAAAATTCCCAAAACTTGTAAACCAAACAAGTTTTTCAAACAAATCTCTCTTTCATACACATCAAATCAATCACTTTTTCCAAAACTCTCTCTCAAAATAATTTTCCAAAACATCTTTCCAAAAAAACCAAACCAAACAACTTTTCGTACTTTTTATCTCCCAAACTCATACCAAACATACCCTATATTTTTGTTATGTTTATGTTTAAATGTTTATTAAAGCCAATGGCTTAACTTGTAAAGAGCTAGGACTCTTTCTTTTGTTGTAACCAAGTAATATCTTGAAAAGATGTAAGCCTGTAGAACATTTATTTTGTTATCGTTACTTTGAATTACATACTGTAGATTCAGAATGAATGTTTATGAATGTATAATGCATGTAATTCCCTTTTTGTAATAGAAACTCTGATGAATGAAGTAAATCATTTTATTATGTTCATAGATTTTATGAATAGTTTATTTGTTTCATATTTTTGAGGGCGTTACATGTAACCTACACTAAAAAGTCAAAGATTCCCTTCTCTCTCTACTTTTTGCACATTTTTTCTTAAAAAATTAAAATATACTAATTTTTTTTTTTCACATTTTAGCCAAAAAATCAAAAAGTTACTAAAATAGTTTGTTCCCAAATGAGGCCTAAATAATAATAATAATAATAAAAAAAGAACATTTTAATTTCATAAAAATATAAACTTATCATTATATTAGTTCCACAATAACATGTCTTTTCATAATAGTGACATACTATTCTAGAATTTAAGCAACCATAAGAAAACTGATTCCACCATAATTATTTAGATCATTATAAATTAAAACTAAAAACTAACAAACAAAGTAATAAAAGAAGATACTATGCAAGTTTAGGTTTGGATTTGAGTTTAGGTTTTCTATGGAACAAGAGAAGATACTATGTGGGATGATGTATAATATAAATATAGGCTATTTGTATACGATCCGGATCGATTTCAATCCGAAACCGATCCGTAGATTACAAATTTTTAGGGCTGGTCTGGCAAGTTTCAAAAAAGTCAAAAAGTCGCTATCGTATTTAAGTCACATCATCTTATTTAAGTCACATCACCTCTCTAACACATCACTTCAAACCCAACCCAAATCCAACCCATATTTCATAAAAAGTGAAAAAGTACACTTATTTAGATCATCCCAAACAATCCCTAATTTTTCAATCTGGACATGAATTAAGAATTTAAAAAATCATTCTAAATCTATCAAATTATACTGAACCGAATCGAATTACAAATTTAATGAATTTCTTAGTCAGCCCTATAACCAACTAACGATCAGAACACTTATATAAGTACAGTTACGTGGAAGTCATCGGGTTGGATCTGGATCCGAACTAAAAGCAGCCCAACCCTAGCAAGTTGGGTCGGATGCGAATATGGACCGACTCCCAATTTCACCGTCAACTCTCAGCAACAGTGTCAGAATCTAACGGCGTGTTCTACCTGTTGTTGTAACTCAAACATCTCTCGAGCATTGGAGAGAGAGAGAGAGAGAGAGAGAGAGAAAGCTGCGACGAAATGAGAGAAAGGTACGACCCCCGACCCATCTTCAAACTTTTACGATCATTTCTTCGTCGAAGCAAAATATAGGAATACGATTTTTGTCTTTTTTAGAAAAAAAAATCGAAGATATTTCAATCGTAAAACCGATGAAACGTTGACGAATTTTCACGGATTTGGTGATTCATGTAATGGGTTTTGATGGTTTGATTAGATGATCTATTGATATTTGAAAGAAATGGAAAATTCTAGTCAGACCCTGTTTGATCCGGTAATAATATTTGGAACTTATAGGTCTTGATTGTTTGTTTGTTTTTTTTTTTTTTTTTGGTAATTGAGCTTAAATGTCTGACTTTAATGCTTTAAATTTACTAGTATATGATATGATGAATATGTAAAACAATGGCCAGGTCCGATTCAATTTCGATTTGGGTAATGTAATTTTTGTTTATTTTGAAAGTGTCTTTCTTGATAATGGAGTATAATCTGAAAAGAGTTTTGGGTTTTGGAAGGAATAATTACAGGGAAAATGCAAAAAAAAAAAAAAAAACTGCTTTGATTTTGGATAAGTCAGGTTTCTTTGTCTAAGTCCCAATGCTAAAGGCTGGATTGAAAAACCTAAGTTAAGTTCAAGCCTAGTTTGATTGATATAGCATGACTTTTACTGGTTTTAATTGCATGAATGGGTGGCACAAGTAGATCTCTTGTAAACAGCTTCTGCATTTTGAAGTATTTAGTTTAAACTTTTACTATAAAGTCTGTTGGAAACAAGTCAAACTAAAAGGAAGTCTATATGTATGCTTTTGATTTGAACTGTTTTTTTTGGGATAAATATGAAGGGTTATATTATGATTCATGTGTTATGAGACAAAAGAAGTATATACTATTGTTGAATCTTTTTTGTTGCCAAATCATACTGGTGTTTTGCAAGACTTGAGGTAGTCAATTTGCCGATCTCATCTTGCTTGTTGCTCTCTTTCCTTTAAAGAGGATCTTTTGTTCTTTGTAAATACTAAATAGTTTACCTTCTATTGCTGTTATGTATGCCTTTAGGGATGTTGTGTATAGACTTTTTGTGCATTGGAATGTATGTTACAATTCTGCTGGATGCTGGTGTGGGAGAGTCAATCTTGCAATGGAGATCAAGTCTTCCCTTCTAAGCAGTTTATATTTTCTCTTCATTGAATGCATTATTCAATAGAAACAAATTTCCATTGCCATTACCCTTCTAATAACAGGCTTGTTTCTTTTGGGTCTTTGTCTTGCTTGTGTATGGCCATATGTTTTTGGCTAAAATATGTGACATGCATGCCAAAAGATTGTGTTTTTAGTTTTCTTATATTGAGATATGAAACTCTCTGAACTTCTTGTCATTGCAGGGTTTCTAAATGTTGTCAACCACAAAATTAAACTTGGAGTGATTATGATAGACAATAATACATGCTTTTAAGTTGACGATGAAGCGTTTCGTTTATATCAACGATGATGAGTATCACAAGATCTGTACAGCGACAACCGTATATCAAACAGAAAATATACCTTATTGAACTTTCTTCCAAAGAATTTATGGGAACAGTTCAGGTAATTCTTGAATTGATAATCCAAAATTTCAGATATATGTGTGTGTGTGTGTGTGTGTGTTTCTAACTACTGCTATTGTATACAGTTGAGTAAACCCATAAATTTTTGATACTTTTTTCACTGTTTGTGGTCCCTTCAAGCTAACCACACTGATTTTTTATTTAAGATTTGAGAACTTTATTTGATTTCAATATACCGCCTTAAACAGTGTAAAAAGATTCTGGCATTCTTCATGGAAATTATTTGAACTTGGTTCAATTTTATCAATATTATTTTTTTTACAATCGATATATTATAATGGAAACCAATAGGTTAGTCCCTAGTTTCGTGTTTTCATTTTTATGTCTACTAGGTCAGATGTGAGTAGTTCTTAGAATATACGGAACTTACCTCACTTGGGAGTTGCCAAATCCATATTTCCACATGTTGAAAGCCAATATCCTTTGGTACTAGGTGGACAGTGTCAGCAAAAATGTACCTCTTGTCATTTTTGTGTTAGCAATTTCATTCCAAGGGGACTATAAACCTCTACATGCACAAAAAAAGTTATGCAAAATCCAAAAATTGTTGTGTTAAAAGCTAATGAAAGTATTTTGAGCCTATACAAAGGAACCTCTATACCATCAAAAGTCCATAGTTTTGCTCCCAAATGATCCACATAATGCATAAAAGGATCAAAAGCGACAACTCCTTCCTTCTCTTCAACACTCTAGCTCCCTGAATCAATACAGTTTTACTATTTCAGTGAGTCCCTCTTTGCCCCAATAGTTGATATCTAATAGCCTCTCAATGGACTATTCCCATCAGTTCTGCCATGTCCCAATCTCTCTCTCCTTTACGTCAAAAAATGTCTCAAAAAATTGATTGCCCTTTCCATGCAAATAATCAACCATTGAAGCATCCATTGCCACCGGAAAAACAGAAGGGAAAACATCTAACGTCTCCTCTTTGCACGAGACCAGAACTTCAAACTTATCCCACCCCTTCCAAATCCCTTTCTATAGGCTAGTGCCATAAGAAATAGACCCCTCTATAGAAGTTCAATTACCTCGACCACACCCATAATTTGAAGCTACCATCCTCCTCTACCATCAAGACTTTTCACACATAAACCTCCGTAGCGACTTCCCTAAAAAAGCTTGATTGAAAATTTCTGACCTCCTAACATGTAAGCCTCCTTGCTTGAGGAAGGAAGGTAGAAAAGTATGTAGGTAGGTTGATAACTGGATAAATAAAATGCTACTTATTCCCAAAACAACACAACCAACAAACACTAAAGAATACTAATGGACTGCAATTACTTCAACACTTAATTCCAGAACAACTAAACTTGTTAGAAAATCCTAAACATAATTTAATATATTATTTCTGCTGTAATTCTAGAAATACAACTGAAGTCACCAGTTCCCCCTAAAATCTTGCAATTGTAAAATAACATAAATACCCTATAGTTGAATCCTCAGAAAAACAGATAATATCCAACATCAATTTTTTTAAAAGGCAAGGGACTGTTTGGGCTACATCAATCTCCTACTCGTTATTTTGTCAAAGTTTGATCCTTCGTAAACTTTTTGGACTTACGTATTTTAAGATAAATTCAGTTATATATTTATTTATTTACATATCTGCCTACTATGGCTTTTATATTATTTCTTTTTCTTATTTTCCCCCTTCATTATCCTAACATTTTTTTTTTTCTCTTGTTTCTAGCCGGTTCATGAATCAGTATTTTTTGTTGATTGCTTGCCTTCAACTATGGCCACTGATTACTCCAGTAAATCCTGCAAGTACATGGGGTCCACTCATTTTAATATTTGCAGTGTCAGCAACTAAAGTGGGATGGGATGACTATAATAGATATCTCTCGGACAAGAAAGCAAATGAGAAAGAAGTTTGGGTTGTCAAGCAGGGCATCAGAAAATCTGTAGGGAAAATATAATTCAACTGTTTTTTTGGATCTGTTGTTTAGTTGTAATTAGTTTTATTTTTTGATAAGTAAAATGTATGTCTCTGTATTAATAAAAAAAAGGCAAGAAAATTGCACCTATGTACAGATACAACGAAAAAAGCTAAAACACCAAAATTGAGCTCAGCCAAAAACTTTACAAAAGAAAGAGGATTCACAAAAACTTCTTTTACTTCTCAAATTTTGTTTTCTTAATGTTTGAATATCTGAAAACAACCTTTTATAGTTTCTGAAAATGTGGGTTGTTTTTGAAATCTTTTCCTGAAAACAGTTTGCCAAACAAGTTTCCTGTGTTTTCTTGAAATAAATTTTAAAAAAAAAAACATTGAAAACACAACCAAATAGACCCAATATTTTTAGACACCTTGTGAATAAAAATGATTTAATACAATGTTTATGCTTATTTGTTGGGACATTATTCAACTCATTTTGAAATTTTATTTCTTAAATGAGTTTCATTCTACAATTTTTTCCCAAGGTTTCTTACACTTACTCTTTGTTCCTTGGGTTGGTCTACTCTCTTGTAGGTTCAAGCCCAAGACATTCGTGTCGGTAATATTGTATGGCTTCGCGAGAATGATGAAGTGCCATGTGATCTTGTTCTAATTGGTACTTCTGACCCACAAGGTCTTTGCTATGTAGAGGTAAATATGTGACTCCAGAAGCTAGTCTGTTTGACGGTTTCATTAAGTAGAAGTTGTAAACATAATTTTTTAAACTTTTTTTAAAATATTTTTTATCTTCTTCAGAAGTTAATGGTAAAATTATATTTTTTTGGCTAAAAGGATAGGCTTGAAAGATTTTTACAAGTGAACCATGGTTATGATCACATAAAACATTCAAGTGAGCTTGAGAGACAACCCTTTTGTAAAATCCATTGTCATTGGATAGATCTTAGCCTCTTCTATTCAATGTGTAGATGGCCCCAACAACTAATGTAAATTCGAATTGGACAGTTATTTTATCTCATTACGTAGAGATTTAGAGGTACTCTCTCTTTGATGCAAAATGCCAATGTAAGAAACATGAATACTTCTAAGAAGGTGGTGTGTATATGTTGGACACATGCCAAACAATGACACTTGTTTGATACTTCCTACCACTAGTCGGACGCATGTTCAAATGTGTCATGTTATTTTTTAATCTTTCAAACTTGGACACGCGTTAGACTGGTAAAGTCCATCGCTTAGACACACATTACAAGTTTGAAGAAAATAACTTGTGATCCAATGATAAAAGAAAAAAAATATAGATTTATACCTCTTTTAAACTTTAAAAATTAGTGTTATGTTGCCTTTTTTTATTTATTTATTTATAAATATCTTTGAATGAAATATTCATTTCTATAATTATTTATCCTTATATATGACGCATAATAAATATACAAAATTATATATTTTTGTGCGTCCCTCACATTTTTTTTTGATCGGCGAAAGACGGTGGTTAATTGTTAGATTAATACCTAGGGTTGTTGAACTCATGTGTTTTTACTTTTTGTTATTTAATAATGTAAACACACTTTTCTGTTGTGCCTTTTAGGTCCTATTTTGTTGCGTCAAGTGCATGTTTCAAAGAAAGGAAAACAAAAGCAAGCAACTCTACTTCCTCTTTGTTACGTTTCTAGAAGTTTTGAAAACAGAAACAGAGAAGAAGGAAACTTAAACACATTCCACTGGCCCTAAGTCAGCATCAAACTATTCTCTTGAAATATAAAATGAGTCTTAAATAAACCCAAACTTAATTGGACAAGGTCCAATTTTATTGGGGCCTAACATTTTTGTTGCATTAAATACAGTTTCTTATAATACTGCAATTTTATCACGGCCTTCTGTTTTTCCAGACAGGCTTTTTGGTAAATTTATAAAGTTCATGTCAACTCTCATAGAAACACAAGTTTCTGCCTCCCCGTCATGCTACTTAATCATGTTGTGAAGGATTCTAATATTTTCTTAGGAACATGAATTCAGTTTTTTTTGAAATATTTCAGGGATTCTCATATATAAACCTATTTTGCAGACGTCTGCCTTGGATGGCGAAACTGATCTTAAGACAAGGGTGATACCCTCTGCTTGCGTGGGAATTGATTTTGAGCTATTACACAAAATCAAGGCAAGCTTTTCTATACGTTATCATGACTAAAAATTTGTTAATATTTCCCTTTGAATTTATTGTAATGGTGATTATTTGCATTTTATATTTCTTTGGCAGGGTGTAATTGAGTGTCCTAATCCTAATAAGAACATTAGAAGATTTGATGCAAATTTGCAGTTGTTTCCTCCTTTCATTGATAATTATGTCTGTCCTCTAACAATTAAAAACACAATTCTTCAATCATGCTACTTGAGGAATACCGAGTGGGCTTGTGGAGTTGCTACTTACACAGGCAAGTCCCTGGTTTACAAAATGCCAAAGTCATAACTAAACTATAATAGTTTATCTTTTGTTCACTTTTGTACACTCCCAATGTACAGAGGCTGTACCTCTATTTGTGCCCTTAGTGGATATTTTATTACTTACAAAAAAGAAATACTATGTTTATCTTTATGTGCATGTATAAATTTTCTGTTTCGTTCATTTCCTTTCTTCGTTGGGCTTTCTCAAGGATCACCATTTATCTAGAGGAGCTAACAGGTGATGCAGAGCAACAAAGAATTAGAGGGAAGGGAGCGAGCAATGCTTATTTTGTAATTATCGTGGGTATCAAATTGGAACCTGTTTGGTTGTCCGAAAAATATGAATTAACTCATCTACATTCCACGGATTAGATAATAAGATGTGTTTGATTGTAACAGAAATGACCAACAAAACAATCAACAAACTTATGTAGTTTGTTAAAATCTAAATTTGGCCAATTCTATTAAAATGTGGGATTACTTTGTAATGTCCAATAAATTTATTTCCTTACTAAAGTAATTGATTTGCATTAATTATCCATGTATCTTACTAATTGTGATTAATTGACACTTGCCACCACCCCAAAGAATAAAATTAGGTTGCTGGTTGTTGTTAGCCCATTGATGACTTTAAATTCTTCCAATCCTCTTTTATCCTTTTCTAGTATTTCTACTTTCATACAAGAGTTGGTGCCAATATGACAGATTTTCTGTTTGATTCCTTATCTTTAAAGATTTTCTTAACATTTCTGCTCAGTGAATGTAAGAGTGAACATGTTCTTGAGAATTATATTAACAAAGACTCTTAAAACTTTTGAAAAAGTCCTTAGCAATGTCACATGTATGAAGTCCTGCCTAAGATGGCAACTATCCATGGGAGTCAATAGTTGTGAAGTATTTGTTTGGACTATGAATTTTGTTATTTTTCCTACTCTTTTCTTTGGGATATGCAAACTTGAAATGCTCAAAGCTGTGTGACATGGACTCTTCTAACCCTTGCAAGACATAACACACCTAGGTATGGGCATGGGATTTTTTTTTTTTTTTGAGAAACAACAAAATTTTATTAAAACGGAAAGGAGAGAGGACAAGAAGTCCTCTTACAAGGAGAAAAAAAGAAGAAGAAAAAGCAAAACCAAACACAAGACTCCAAACACTAAGAATGACAAACAGCAGCCCAATCCCTAGAAATCAAAAACAAAGGAACTCCTTTAAAAGGAGGAGATACAAAAGCCCAAAAAGAAGCCAAATATTCAATCCTATCCCACAAAGCCTCTACACTTGCTACTTTGTCGTCAAAAATCCGAGCATTTCTCTCCAACCATATAACCCAAAAAATAGCAAAAACAATGCCTATCCACAGTGATTTGGCTTTCTTGGTACTCCCAAACCCATCAAACCGAATAAGAAGCATATGCATACACTCCCTTGGAGCAACCCACTGCACATCACATAATCTGAAAAGGCGCTGCCATAATGCTGAACCCACCGGGCAATGAAGAAAAAGATGATCCGCTACCTCCAAATTATACTTGCACATCACACACCATTGGGGGCAAAGAGAGTGATTAGGCTTTCTCCTCTGAAGAACATCATTAGTTGTAACACCCTTTTGAGCCAAAGACCACATGAAAAATTTCACTTTATAAGGAACACCCGCTTTCCAAAGTTTCTTGTGAAGAGGGAACAATGGAACCGAGGGATTATCAATAATCTTATCAAAAAAGGATTTGCATGAAAAGACCCCAGAAGAAACAAGATTCCACACCCTACTGTCAGGAGTCGAAGAAAGAGAAACCCCCTCAAGCACAACCAACAAAGAAGCCAATTCCCCCACCTCCCTATCATTCAAGTTTCTAATGAGATCAAAATTCCACGATATGGGTGCCAAAGACGAGCAAGCCATCGACGCTATAGACGCATTTGGAGAACGAACCAACTTGTAAAGAAGGAGAAAGGATCTAGCCAACGAAATATCCCCTAACCAAACATCCTCCCAAAACCGAACAATGAGCCCATTCCCCACTTTGAATGAAAAATAATTAGACACAAGAGGATACAAACGAGAAATGGATTTCCACGGAAAACGACAATTGCCTCTATTAACCACATTAGAATCCCTACCATTGGATTGAACTCCATACTTACTTTTAATAACTGAACACCACAACGACTCACTTTCAAAAGGAAATCTCCACAACCATTTGCCTAATAAAGCAATATTCCTGGCAACAATGTTCCCTATAGCCAAGCCACCTTTTGCCCTAGAAAGAGAAACAATCTCCCACCTAACAAAATGAACTCCATTACCCTCCTCACACCCTTCCCAGAGAAAGTCCCTCATCAGCTTCTCAATTTTCCTTGCAATGCTAGCCGAAACTTTAAAAAGTGACAAAAAATAAGTAGGAACCGAACCTAATACAAATTGCACTAACGTATACCTCCCACCCTTAGACAGCAAAGCTCGCTTCCATCCCTCCAATCTTTTCCTAATTTTGACAAAAACAGGTTCCCAAAAAGACACCAATCTAGGATCTCCACCCAGCGGAAGCCCTAGATATTTGAGAGGAAATGAATCAATTGAACAACCCAACAAGGCCGCCACCCTATGCACCTGACTATCATCCAAATTAATGCCCACAACACTGCTTTTGCTAAGATTGACCTTCAGGCCAGACACTACTTCAAAAATTCTTAAAATCTTCAATAGACTCCCCACCTTACTTTCCTCCTCAGATGAGAAGAAAATAGTATCATCCGCAAATTGTAAGTGAGTCACATCGATCCTATCCCTTCCCACCACAAACCCTTCAATGACACCCTTATCCTTAGCTAACTCAATAATCCTACCCAACACATCAGCAACTAAAATAAACAAAAATGGTGATAAAGGATCACCCTGTCTTAAGCCCCTGGATGCTTGGAAAAAATCTCCCGCCTTTCCATTCACAAGAATTGCCATACTGCATGATGACAAGCACCCCCAAATCCATTTCCTCCACCTAACACCAAACCCCTTCCTTTCCAAAACAAAATCCACAAAACCCCAATCAACATGGTCATATGCCTTCTCAAAATCTACCTTAAATACAATACCCTTCTTACGTAATCTCCTATACTCCTCCACAACGTCATTGGCCACCAAAATTACATCCAGAATCTGTCGACCCTGCACGAATGCACCTTGTGCCGAAGAAATAGTGCCGCCCAGAACAGCTCTGAGCCTTCTAGAAAGCACTTTAGCTAAAATCTTATAAAGAGATGTGACCAAACTAATGGGTCTAAAATCCCCAATCTTGATTGACTTCTCCTTCTTGGGAATTAGACAAATGAAAGAGGCATTGGTGCACAAATTAACTTGCCCACTCTCAAAAAACTCAGAAAGACCTTCATAAGATCCCTTTTTACAATATCCCAACAATCCTGAAATACTGCCATTGAAAAACCATCTGGACCAAGAGCCTTGTCCCTATCACACTCAAATACCGCCTGTCTCACCTCTTCTTCATCGAAGGGTCTTTCCAACCAACTAGCAGACGCTAAATCCACTGGGGCCCAATTAATGCCTTCAATCCCTGGATGATCCACACCCCCATCGGAATATAGGTTTGAATAAAAATTAAAAATTTCCTTGACAATAAGCTCCTCCTTACACATTACTTCACCTGACGCCACTTCCAAATTCTTAATAAAACTCTTCTTCCTCTTCCCCGACACAACTCTATGATAAAATCTAGAGTTGGTATCACCCTCTCTAGCCCATTTCAACTTAGCTCTTTGACCCCAAAAAATTTGCTCCCTCAAAATGATCTCTTCCAATTTCATTCTCAGCATTGACCTCTTATACCTTAACGATTGAGATAATCCCTCCTCGGCCTCCTTCCCATCTAGCTCCCCAATCTCCCGAACTAGCTCTGCTTTCAATTTACCCATATCCCCAAAAACTTCATTTTTCCAAACTTTGAGCTTCTCCTTGACTCCTTTCAACCTACGCATAAACTTAAAATCCTCCCACCCGTGAACACGAGCATTTTCCCACCATTCCTTAAAGAATGCCTTAAACGCGCGATTTTCCAACCACATATTCTCGAACCTAAATGGAGATGGACCCCATTTAAAAAGACAGCTCTCTAGAATCACAGGACAATGATCTGACACCACTCTAGGTCCAACCTCTTGCCTTACATCCGGAAACAACTCCTCCTACCCCAAAGTATGGAGAAACCTATCCAACCTACAGCACACCCTATTTTCCTGCAGATTAGACCATGTGAATCGTGCATTACTCAGGGGAGGATCTATCAACTCACACTCCCTAATAAAAGAATCAAAGTCCCGCATACTCCTATTTGTAGAAGCCCCATATAATTTTTCGGAAATTTGCCTAACCACGTTAAAATCCCCACCCACACACCAATAAGGAGAACAAAGCCCAAATAATCCCACTAACTCATCCCACCACTCCCGACGATCCCCCGATCTATTAGGACCATACACCCCTGTCAACCACCATTCCTTATTATCCCTATTCCTAAACCTAATGGACAAAGAAAATACCCCAACAACAACCTCACACTCCACTACAACTCTCTCATCCCACATAATCAACATTCCCCTGATCTTCCCCTAGAAGGTAGTACAACCCATCTCCGAAATCTAGTCCCCCAAACACTCCTAATAAAAATCCTATCACACTCCTCACACTTTGTTTCTTGAAATATAACTATATCTGGTTGGTGAATTTTCAAAACCTCTTTAACCACGGCCCTTTTCCTACGAGACCGTAGTCCTCGAACATTCCAACTAAAGATCTTCATTGGGAACTATCATCACCCCTTACCTCTTTCCCCCGCCCCTCATAATTGATGCCACTTGCAAGATTTCTTAATTCCCTCAACCCTTTCCTTAACCCTGAACCTCTATGATTTCTATTCCCCCCAGATGGAGGCCCCTCCCTCTTAGCCCTAGACTTCTTTCCAGTATTCCTGACCAATGCCAACCCCAGAGTCTCAAGTAACTGTGTAAAATGAGGGACATCGTCCTCCTCCAAAGGAAAAGACACATACTTACTCATTTCCCTCAACCACCTTTCAGACTCAGAACCATCGTTGCCATTAACAGTGTTCCTTTTAGACCTATGATTAGGAGACTTCTCCCTTGAAAGATCAGTCCTATTAGTGTCCATATTATTCAGCTGTGGATTCAAACTACCACTGATAGAGGTCCTACTCGTATGTAACAAAGGCAAATTATCACTCTTGTTAGAAAACTTTCTGGAAGCTTGTAAGAAACAAGGACCCAATACAGACTCCCCCTCCTGCCCCACCCCTCTAACTGACACAAAATGAGAAACCTGAATATGAGGATGAAGTGAAGAATTCATGTTGTCCCTGTCAATAGAGGCCCCAACCTGTTTACAAGACTTGAAGGCTTCCTCACCCCCAAATCCCCCAGTGTGTTTAATACAAGAAGAATCTGGTACCTCCTCTTCATGATATAACCCAGTGAGATTCAATTCAACATCATCAGCCCTCTCCTCCTCCGAATAATCCTCAGCTTCCTCATTCAGACCAACAGATTCATCAGAACTATCTAAAGATCCATATTCTTCCAATGCTTGAAGCACCCCTTGAGGATCACAGAAGTCCCCTTCCACTTCGTGCACCATTCTATCAACATCAGGTAAATATTCAATTGCTACATCCTCGTCTGCAACCAAATCATCAACATCAGTGCGTCGCTCAACCCGAAGAAACTGACTTGTGGATCGATCGACCACATCGCCCAAACCCAACTGAATTTCATTCGGTTTTAATCCAACCATCTCAGTCGAAACCAAATCAGTCCCAATCGCCACCACCTCCTGTCGCCGACTGTCGATGCCTTCCGCCCTATCATCCGCCTGGGTCGATGTCGGAATACAATCATGCACGCGATCGAAACTTCCTATCGTCTCCTTTACCCGACTCGGCCCTAGATCCGAACCATTAACAGAAATGCCCATTAGGGCTGAATTCGACCCATATAGTTGAGTTATTGTGTATTTGCTAAATTTGTTTGGTTTAGTTCCTTCTTGTGTTTCTTTCGCTGCATGGTTGCTTCTAATTGACTCTACTGCCCACGCTAAACATGTGACATAAAAGTTGCTTTACTCTAAGCAATAAAAGAACAATGTTAAAAAATATGATTACAGGTAACTTGTCTTCATATTTTTTGAAGTGGAGATAAATTGACGCATAAGCACATATCCACACCCAACACACGTATCTGAGTCCATGAAGCAAAAGTGCTGTGGTTTTTGAGATTGTTCTTTATTGATTTATACCTGAATTTGTTATTGAATCTTATCCTTACCCCTGACTCCCTGGATTTTTTACATGATAGTTTATTGATTTTTTTTCTTGGTCTAGATTACTGTATACTTGCTGATTCGTATAGGGTAGTGTAATTCCTGATTCTAATTATTCTACCTTCAGGAAATGAAACCAACGGGTATGAAAGGGTATACTGAACCAAAGCTTCTGACTATGGATGCGATGATTGACAAGATTTCGACCGAGCAATATTTATTTTCCAGATAGTGGTTGTTATTGTTCTAGGCATAGCTGGGAATGTTTGGAAGGATACAGAAGCAAGAAAGGTTTGTCTCAATTTGCAAGTTTGTTTTTCTTATTTGGTTAGCGACAATTTTACAGAAGAAATAAGAAATAAGAGATAAAGAGAGAAGAATAACAATGTAAGGCTTATGAGAGAGAAAGAATACAGTATTAGGGCTCTCCTCTTATTAGTATGCTCCGAAGTGCATAAATACCCTCAAACTAAATAATCATATTACAGAATCAGGCTTTTCCTTTTGGCTAACTGTTCTTGCCAGCTTGATTGTATTTACTTGCTAGTTGCTGGTGATTTTTTATATCATTTCCCAAAATCATGTTGCTTTCATTTTTGGTGAAGTATTAGACTTTTGAAGTACTCTTTGTCCTATTTTGGTGGTGTTTGGGAAGTTTGTGTGTTGGATTTTTTTTGATTTTTTACACAACAATAACTTTTTGCAAAACCAAAAAAAAACAAACACAAACAAAATATCACATCTAACCCCATAATCATTTCACTTTTTCTCTCACAAACATCACATCCAACCACAAAAAAATCCAACTATCTTCCCAAACATCAAAATTTTTTTATCCAATAATATTCTACAACTAAAAAAACCTACACAAAACCCACTTCCCAAACACCCACTTTGTGTATCTTGCTTTACTGTTTTGGAATTCCCATTTCATGTATCCTAGTTCAAATTTAAGAAGTTTAATCATCAGTCATCACCTTTTCATATTATCCCTTTTTGTTTAAATACCATCACAATTACTACAAAATTTCTTCAAATATGACAAAGGCCACTTTTGTAAATCTATTATTATTCAAAGATGCTATTATTAAAACTGTTTATGGTCAACCACGACACGTAAAAAGGGACAGAGGGAGAAATACTTGCCCTCTAATGTTTTTTGTTGTGATCTTTCTTGACTTTATACCAACCTTCTTGGTGTTTTTGTTTTGTAGCTATGGTATGTTCAATAACCAAATGAAAGTCCTTGGTATGAATGGGTGGTCATTCCTCTACGGTTTGAGCTTCTTTGTTCCATCATGATACCCATTTCTATAAAGGTACACATGTTCAATGCTCTGCCTATTATGTCTTCTTCGTTATCATTGTTGCAGGTGACATGATTTTTACTTATGCCCAAGGTTTAAAAATGCGGTGTTACGTAACGGTTTCGGCCGTTCCGTAACGGTTTCGGCAGTAGGCACCACGCGTTACTCCCGATTTTGCGGTGTGATCGGAAATCACAGGTGTATCGGCCGTTATGGCCGACGTAGCGGTCATAACGGTGGCATAACGGCCGTCACAGCCCGTTACAGGGCTTTTTTCGCTGATTATTTTCAAAAAAAAAAACAAAAGAGAAGGCCGATATCAATTCACAGGTGGTACATACCTTTATTATTCAATATCAATCACTGGTTCAAATGCTTTGCTCTTTTGTCTTTTGTCTTTACAGCACTGGTTCAAATGCTTTGCTCTTTTGTCTTTTGTCTTTACAGCACATGAACCACTTCGAGGTGAGATTCCATAGGTGTATCCATCCACAAATTTTCAGATCTAAAATACGGATGAGTGAGAAATAGAGAGAGAGAAGAGAAAAGAGGGAAGAGAGAGGAGATGAACCTGTGTTGAATCTTCAAGGCTGCCTCTGTTCTGTGTTGAAACCAGTGACTCTCCGGCTGCCCCTTTGTGTTGAAGACGAAGTAAGTGCAGCCTCTGATCTGTTTTCTTTTTTTTTTTCTTTTTTTTTTGTTTGTTCACCGGCTGCCCCTTTGTGTTGAAGACGAAGGAAAGTGCTGCCTCTGATCTGTTTTCTTTTCTTTCTTTTTTTTATTTTGTTTGTTCAGCTTCCTTGGGAAGATACACAACATTCAAGACCTTGGGAAGGTATATAATATAGCATTTGTTTTTTTTGTCGGTGGACCGTGTCTCCAACTGCCAAATTTTTTTTATTATTATTATTTTTCTGTTTTAACAATGATTTTCAGGCTTTAAATTTGCAAAAATTGGTCTAGGGTCCCTCTCCCATTTTTCGTAATGGAAGAGATCTACAAAATTATTTTTTGATGTCTAAGGTCCCTACAGAGAAATTTGATATCCCTCATCCTTCAAACCTCCATCAACCAAATCGATGATTTGTCTCTCCATCCTACCTATCAAAAACACTATGCACTTTTTAGAGAGAGAATCTAGAGAGAGAGAGAGCGCCATAGTTGCATTGTAGAGCTGTTGAACAGACATGGAGGCTATTGGTATGTCTTTGAACGCACTGGTTGGTGTACCGATGTCGAATTCAAGAAGAGCACATGAAGAAGCCCTAATCAAGCACTCCTTGGTCTCTTCTCGGACGATTCAAAACCCTTGTTTTCAGCATCATCATCGGCAACAATTGTTGGGTGGTTCGAGAAGTTTCCAATGTCGGAGGCGTTGAGGAGGCCCAGGTACTGACTAAGAAGAGCTGTTGGGAGGTCTACGGAAGGAGAGAGAGTGAAGGCAAGTCCATGGCCGCTGAGTTTTGGGTATTCGGGGATGATAACGAAGGCGAAAGAGGTAGAGAAAGAGAAAGCGGAGCCATTGGAGGAGTTCTTGAAGTGAAATGGAGAGGTGTGAAAAGCATGACCCATTTTTCTACTGGTCTCGTTGGTTAATCGAAGAATGCCATTTTTTTGAAACTCGGATATTCCACAGAGAGTGATGTTTGTGTTGAGTTCATTGAATCCGAAGTAAAAGAGCTCGTCGAGCTGGGACGAAGGTGGGATTGAGAGGAAGAAGACAGGCCGATGCATAACCATCTCAGCAAATATACAGCCTATAGACCACACGTCAACAGGGGCGAAGTACACAGAGGAGCCAAGGAGGATTTCGGGTGGTCTGTGCCATAGAGTTACTACCTGAAGAAAAATACCTACATCCATGCACAGAATTGAAACTTCAAGATCAAATTTACAGTCTCTAGGTAAAAGAAAACTGAATTTTCCCTGGGTTGAAACCAGAGAAATTCTCTGATTTTTTTACTGAATTTTCTCTGGGTTGAAACCAGAGAAATTCTCTGGTTTTTGAACTAAATTTTCTTTGGGTTGGTCCAGAGAAATTCTCTGGATTAAATTGAATTTTCTCTAGGTTTGGACCAAAGAATTTCATTGGATTGAATTTTCTATAGATTGAATTTTCTCTGTTCGAATTTTCCCTTGTCGAATTTTCTCTAGATTGATGTTGAAGGATCTTAGACATTATAAAAATATTGAGTGTCCTTTATACTATAAAATCATTCATTTTGCACGATCAACAGTTCTGAATTATGTATATATCCAGTAACCAGTTATCCAAGAACACAATAGCTCAATTATGCCGCCAAACGACTTAGTAGAACTCAGTTATCCTTGCAATTTCTTGAATAACTCCAAGACAATCTAGACTGAGACTGAAAGAAATCGAGTTGTGTACCTGATCCGAAGGATCTTCTTGTGGCAGCATTTGGGGAATCTGACAGTAGAGGTTCACACACTGGGTTTCGGTTCTTGGGTTGAGTAATAGATAATGGACTAATAGTTAATGGAGTAACATCTTTTTCAAGCGATCTTAGCTGTGGCTCTATATTTCCCAATGACAATATCGGCCCTCCCAAACGTTCAACTTGCTGAAGTATGTTGATTTTGCTCGATCTGTAAGTATACCTGAAATACTTCAGAGCTAGCACCGGATCCATCCCTGCCACCACAATCAACTGAAAAAGAATATATTGCAGTTCCAGTTAGCATATAAGTTCCTCACATATCCAATGAAAGCATGTTAGTGCAATGGTTTTTGATTTGATTTATTTATTTGACTAGTATAATGATTTTTTTTTTTTTAACTTCTGGGCAAAACGACAACACTCCTGTGTACAATGTAGCAAGTTGTAACCGGTCATCTAAGTAGCCAGAGATGAAATTTTGAGAATATCTGCATGCTTAAAAGCATGGACAGACACATGACATGATTTGGACACAACACGAACATGCAAATTTTCAAAAAATGTAGGACATGATACATCATGGGTTTTATATACTTTTTGTGTCATATATTTGAACATTATATATTTATTCTAACCAAATTCATCAATCTTGACTATGTTGCTCTATTGAAAAATAAATAATAATAACAATAATAATAAAAAAGAGACATTGCATGTCCCCAGCATGTCTGACTAGAAAAAAGAAAAAGAAAAAATGGGACACTTTGTTTAGTGTGTCTGACACATGTCCGTGTCCAAAACATGTCAGACACTCATGTGATCCATGCTTCATAGGCAGCATGTAAATGAAAGAGAGCATAAAATGAGAAGTAAAACTCACAAGCATAGTTTTCCAATAAGATGGCTGTCTACAGAGGCGAAACATGGTCGTGTACATCCCTGACGATGGCACACCACTAACAATCCAGTTGATGATATAAAAACCAACCAGATTCCCCCATATGGCTAAATGTTGCAATATTGTGAATGAGCTACACACATAAAACAAACAAAAGTATAGCAGTTAAAACGGACTAAATTAATTTCAATGCAATATTTCTCATTCATATCTTCCTATTATAGCAACATTGGGGGTTCGTAATTGCACTGATTATACCCATTTTTTATATGAAAAGAAATCAAGAAGTCAAAATTATGTTGATGAACATGATTAACCAAATAATAACGTACTTTGTCTCTAATGCAACAACAAAAAGCCTGCAACCAAATACATCCAGAGAGTGCCACCATCGAAATTTCCTCCATTTCACTTTTTTCGAAAGCATAAGCATGTATGGTTATCACAAATACTACAATTGCCTGCAAACCATCTCCATTATCAGCACAATGGAAGTAAGGAAAATGGTAACATGGTTATTCATTTTTAATTCTATCTTTCCTAGTCTTACCACACATCCATCTAAGCATTCTCATCTCAATTACATTCATTTTATGAAACTCATTGTTTCCTAGTCGCACAATATTATGATGTAAAATAATAAAAAGCACTCACATGGAACAGAGACCACCCAAACCATCCAGCAAATGTGCTAGGATTAAGAAGCCTGTTTCAAGAACGATCCTATTTTAGTTTAATTCCTATCAGGAAGAATCTGAGCAAGAGATAGCAAAGGACCCAGTTTCCCATCCCAACAAATGCAATAGTTACTATAAGTGAAAACGAATTCTTATCCTTTCTTTTAACCGTGAAAGCAAAAGAATATGTGGATAAAGAGCAGAAAATCACAACCTTCCCGCTTGGCAGTAAAATAAAATTTGTGGATGCTGCATCACAGTACTTTCACCAAGATCTTTGTCAAGGACACTGACTAAAACAGGGATGCTAGTGTAGAAAACATTATAAGCCATCAAACTGACGGAATTGAAAAGACTGGTACCCGAGACGCCTGAAATAAATGAGAAACTGAATGTGTTCTAGTGTTAGTACATCAGAAAACTAAAAAAATATAAGTTGCAGAAGAGCAGAATAAAGAGAACAATAATGCTATATGTACCAATTGATATACTAATTAGTGTACTAATTGATGACATGGCATAATTTAAGAGGTTTTTGAAATTTGTAGTGTGATTAATGAGTGGGGTCAATAATAATGTCATAACTAGTGTTGGTACACTAGTTAGTATTCTAATTGGTGCACATAGCACCACCGTAAAGAGAAGCCACCACATGATAACTCACAAGATTTGGATGAAACATATCACTAGGGATTTATAAAACGAATATTGGGATAGAAATGCTGTGCGATTGTACGAATACCGCCCATGAACAAGTATCAACCTTTGCAGAAACCTAGGGCTTGTTTGGTTTGTATTTGAGAAACATGTTTTGAGATAAAAAGTACGAAAATTTGTTTGGTTTGGTTTTTTTTGAAAAGATGTTTTGAAAAATTATTTTGAAAAAGAGTTTTGGAAAAAGTGATTGATTTGATGTGTATGAGAGAGAGATTTGTTTGGAAAATTTGTAAACCAAACAAGTTTTGGAAAAAAATTTTGGAAAAATTTGTTTGGTTTAATTACTTTTGGAAACTTATTTGTAGAGAATTTTTTTCAAAATTTTTTGAGAAACACAAACCAAACTAGGCCCTAAACTCTGCAAGACAAGAAATAGTTGATGTCATTGTCAACATATGGAAGCTCAAATCCAGGCCAAATATCAGAAAACAAACATATGTTATACCCATACATGAAGACCAAGTATGTCATAATCTAATCTAACACCTATAAAAATGTGACAGATTTCATAAAAACTAGATCATGTCTCTGACGCAAATTAAACACTTCACCTGGGAAGAACATCGAAAAAATCGAAATAACATTTCTCAAAAGGAAGAGTAAGCAATCAAAATTGCACCTATATTATTTAGAAGCATGCAACCATATTAACAACTTAAGCTCATAGCCGAGTTAGGGGTCAACAATTTATCTTGGTACCAGAGCAATAAATTGATACTGTGTTCAAATCTTACTGACCCGTTAACTATAATACCTACATGTGTTTGGCCCACTTATGGAGGAGAGCCTAACCACACATGAGGGGCATGCTGAGGATATAAATTAAAAAGTAACCGCTCTCTCTAACAGCTTGAGCTTTTAGATGGGTTGGTGGTCAACAATTTATCATTAAGTATTACAACTAGAAGGCGCAAGTTAAATTCATATGCAATATATATAAAATAATATAAGAAAAGCGATCTGGAATAACTTCCAGTCCATAAATTTAAACATGTAGCATCAAGAACACACTCCCAATGCTATAATCAGCTGCCCTCGCTGCCTGTAGTCGTTCTCTACCACTAATTCCAACCCCAATATCTGCTTGTTGTATCATCCTCACATCATTCCCACCATCCCCAATGGCCAATGTTCTGTAGTCACAGGATTTTAAGAGCTCCACAAGCTGCAAAGGTTAAAATTAAATATATATATATATAAAATATTTTTAAAAAGTACCTATAAAGTTAAGAAGAAAACATAAATAATCCAACGGTATTTCTCGGGGAGAGGCCATTGTGATGACAATAACTGCACTATAAAGAACTAGCTTTAACAGTATGCAAACAAGTATGAGGGACTTAGCTCAAAGTAAATTTACCCTACAGGGTAAAGTGAATTTCTCTATCGAAAAACCATCAAGAAAATTTCATATGCAAAATGTTAGATCTAGAGGATCTATGGGCCGAGAAACATAAACTAGAAGAGTTTTGGCAATGTAAATTGATTAATGATCATCTATATTAAAAACTATGTTACATAGATTCGGGTATGGGTGTCGGGTGCAAGTGCATGTCTAGAGATTGGATCCATCAAATCTCAAATTTAAGGATACACAAACTTGGCAAAAAATGTCATTTTTTATAATTGCAATCTATTATTTGGGATTAAATGATGTCCAATGTTACATAAAATGACTGTGTTAAATACAAATATATAAGAAGTATCTGATGGAAAGTATTGGACACATCCCACGCCCTTGTCCAAGTGTTGGATGTCCAACATGGATATTTGATTTATTTTGAAGGGTCTGTGCAACATAGATTAAGAATATTACAATCTACAGAAATTAAATTAGCAACTAATAGCACCATAGAGAGAATCATGTCTAAAGGTATAATCACTTTTAATTAACATCAATATAAATTAACTAAACAGGTTTAAGGCCATGCCATGTAAATCCCAATTCATATTGTTTTTCCCTGCTCCTGTGAAAAAATAATGTAACTCCATACCATAATTACTGGTGGGTAAGATACATCGTTTGTCAAGAAAACTTATCATCTCCCTTTCCTTTTTTTCTTTTGTCATTTAAATGTCGAAATTTAATTTGATATTTTGCTAGCAGCTTTAGTTTAATTGACCGTATACAAACACATTTATTGCGGACTTCTTCCAAACCTCTTTAGGTAAGTTTTCTTCAAAACATAACTAGTTCTAAATATTTGCAGTCTACTGACTGACTTGCAGTTATGATGTGTTGAAAGCCATTAAAAATAACTCAAACCAAAAGTTTAACGAAGACCACAACCTTCATCTGGATTTGCTGACCACTGTCGCCTAGTTTCCCATTATTTTTTTCATTTTTCCGTAAGTGTGCCTTTTTTTAAAAAAGGAAAAATAAACAAAAAAACCGCAATAAATGCGGAAAAAAATTGAACTCGAGAAAGGGCATCACAACGCATGAGGAACCCGATACTACGGGGTCTGAGCAGGTGCAAATAAAAAATGAATTACAGAATTTAAAACAACCTACAAACAATTACAATGAATAGCCCATTCGAGAACTAATAGAGAGCACCTGTGCTTTTTGAGATGGTGTAACACGGCAACATATGGCTGTCCTTGACAAAATTGCTAACTCAGTGAATGCTTTCTTGTAATCCGTAAGTGCAATTTCAAGAGCCCATCCACCAATAACAAAAGCCACGTCCTGCTACAAATAATATTAGTGATTCAAAAAGACTTTCAAGGAAGATGTTAAAGTGCTCTCCATTGCCAACAGGACAAAGTATTGGAGAACTAGTTGCTGAATTTTTAGATGCACTATTATGATGGAGCCAAATCCATACCTTGGCTTCTGAATTTGTTATTCTCATCGTAAGCAAAACTCTCTCTAAACTTCTACTTACTTCATCTTCAGTTTTGCCATTTATTAACAGGAGCTGGCCTTTAGGCTCTGCCAACAAGTCAGGAAATAGTAAAAGTTAATGGTGAGGAATATTCGAAGACAATTGAAAAAAACGAGAAGACTTTTTTTAACTTTAGCACATTCCATTCCATTGTCTTCAAAAGCTGCATTCTTATTGTAATATCCTTACTGTTGAATTTAAATGCAAAATGTTAAACATGAGAAACAGATGAGTTTTTAACTCCAGATGGCTGATATGCAAAACTACTGTTTGTGCATGCATTTAGGGTGCACCACCTTGATCACTTGTAAACAACCATTTCTCAAATGTATACCAAATTAAAAACCAAACAATAATTCTGATTTTAAAAAAATTTGAACAAAAAGAAACCTTTGATTAGAAGACTTCATCAGGAATCTACCAATCACGATTCCCCCAAGGATGAAGGACATCCGATATGGGTAATCAATATAGGATCTGAACTAAAAGAAACTCAGGCCAGAACTAATCGGCTTCTCTCATTAGCTTGGAAATATTTTTGTCCAAAGTTATTCCTCTGTCCCATTTTTTTGTCCATGAAAATTCCAACTTTATAAGGGGACGCACTGAATGTGTTCACACCCAACTAATATAGTCTGAATTACCAAAACTATTATTCTATTAAAAGCATTCACGCTCATTTAGAAAAGGATAATATTGTAAAATCACAAGATTACATTCGACTTTTCAAAATGGACAACCATTTTAAAATGGGAAGGAGGGTGTAGATAAAAACTATTCATTTAATTTCAACATGTGTAATCAATATAGGACAGTGAGCAGAGCAAAAAACAACTGATCCAGCTGGGGATACAAAATTGCATGAAAGAGCAATTTGTATGGCAGTATTCTGCTTGTCTCCAGTTAGCATCCAAAAGTTTATTCCAGCTTTTCTAAGTGACTCAATTGTTTCCGGTACACCATCCTGGAAAATTATATAAGAAGATAACAAATTAAGTCCGAAGTCTAAAAGTTAGTGGATGCATGAAGGATATCTGCCCCCACACAGAAAAACGAGTTAAATACAGGTTAAATCACGGTGTCCCAACAAAAATGCTTGCCTGTAGACGATCCTCTATGGCAGCAATCCCAAGGATTTCAAAGTCATGCTCTAATCTTTGGCAGACCTCAGCTACTCCCGGCTGCAAAATAAAAGATTGAGGAAACAAAGTATGTCAATGACCAACTTCCATGCGAGCAGGTATACATGCACATTCTCATAGAAGAAAAAGAAGAAAATGAAAATAACATTAAGATGTACACCTTACCTCCCTATCCACCAATGTGCTATTAGCCTCTTTAAACAATGAAGACCATTCTCGATATTCATCTTCCTCTAATTCACGCCAAGCCAAGCATAATGTTCGCAGTCCCATTTGAGCATATTGTTCAACTGCATCGGCAGAAGTCCTTGTTTGTTGTCCTGAATAGTTTGCAGCTGGAGAATACCTAAGCAGTTGAAAAGCATCACTGAATTCAAACTCAATAATTAACAAATAAATGCTCACAAACCATTTTTGACTCTTCACACTTAAAAAAGCATATCATGCAAGCAGGTCCACAGGATAAGTACAAATATATGAGAAAATGTACACCTCTACGTTGACCAAAGTGATGCGTAACATGGCTATTCCAAGTCTGAACGTTTCTTTGTTTTTGAATAAGTACAAATATCATAAAGGTGCCAGAAGGGGGCAGAACCAATTCACACAGAGAGTACACAGGAACAGTAGTTAAGCTCCTTCAAAAACACTCAAAGAGCCCTAAAAAGACCTAACATGACAGATATTGCTGTACATCTGGTAGAAAATAGCTACCAGAAAATTCGGATGAAAAATTAATGTGTTGCAAAGAAGATTAGGGACAGATACAACTCAGAAACCCCAATTGTCATGGAGTATAACCCCAAAGGAAACATGGCATCTAATTTCACCAGCCTAATGGCCAGTTGATATCCGGATGGATTCTCAATATAAACATCGAGGGCTCAAATTTTGTTGCCTAGAAAAAGAACAGTT
Source organism: Camellia lanceoleosa (assembly GCA_025200525.1). Lineage (NCBI taxonomy): Eukaryota > Viridiplantae > Streptophyta > Magnoliopsida > Ericales > Theaceae > Camellia > Camellia lanceoleosa. The sequence continues at coordinate 123,859,947 of CM045764.1, read as the reverse complement.
GGCATCAAGCTTATAAATTTGGAACAAGATTCATATAATGTTACTCCCTTATTTGAATGTGGATGAGTTTAACATCAAACACACAAAATATGAATAGACACCAAATACAATGTCCCCTCTCAAAATCTATGTTACACGGACTCTTCAAAATAAATCAAATATCCGTGTCGGTCACCCAACACTCGGACAAGAGTATGGGATACGTTTTGGATACTTTTCAACGGATATTTCTTATATAATTGTATATAGGTCTGCAAATGAACCGAGCTGGCTCGGCTCGTTTAGTAAATGAGCTGAGCTCGAGCTAAAATAAGCTCGGCTCGTTTATCTTTATTTAAATTATATAATAAATATATTAAATAATATATAAATATATATAAATTATAGCATAAATACATTATTTATGTATTAAATAATATAAATACCATTTTTTTATTTAAATAGCTTTATTTAAACAATATAAATAATAGTAATAAAAATTATTGAGCTCAGCCGAGCTCGAGCCCAGTTAGTTATCGAGCTGGGCTCGAGCTCAATAAATGAACTCAATAAGCAAACGAGCCAAGCTCGAGCTCAACAAAGCTCGGCTAGGCTCGTTTACAGCCCTAATTGTATATAACACTATTATTATATGTACATATTATTGAATAATTGCTATAAATGTCTTTTTGACACTGTAAGCTATATATAACACCATTTTATCTCACATACTTGATTAAAAATATAAAAATGACTTTTTTTTTGTCGAGTCTGCATATCCTTAAATTTATAGTTTAATGAGTTCGACCTCTAGATATATACCCACACCTGACACTCATACTCGAGTTCAATATAGCTCAACACATAGTTCTAGACTTCCAGTTATATTTAAAAGAAGAAAAAAAAAATCAGTCTTTTACCAAACGAATGGGCACTAGAGAAAATCAGTAGTGTTAATTGATCTAAAAAAATAAAAACAATAATAATAAAGAGGGTTCTGAGAAGAAATGTTTTTGGATGTGTATGTAGGCATTGAACAAGTGAAGGGACTGGAAGTTGGAAGATTTTCCTATTAATGCCTTTTATAGTGTCTTCTAAAAATCCTTCATGAGAAGTGTAAAACACATAAAGATTACCGGCACGCGCATAAGGAAGAATTGCTTCATCTGCCCCCTTAGATAGAAGGATGATTTTTCCGCTTTTGCAGTCTTTCACTACTACTGACATTCTTTTCCTATCAGAAGTGAACTCGAGAGTGTCCAGTACATCATACTGTAATATTGCACGATTAAAATTGATCTCTGCAATTCATCAAAACAAAGGAAGCTATACATCATGATGGCTATAAGTATGCCTCGGTACACAGCCAAAATCAAAATAATCATGCCAAGAATATTTGCATTCTTATTGAAAAAAACCATATTCAAGCAAGAAGCAGCACGAACAAGAGCTTCCTCATCCTGAGATTGTGCCTTGTATGCAAGGTTTAAAAATGCGGTGTTACGTAACGGTTCTGGCCGTTACGTAACGGTTTCGGCGGTAGGCACCACGCGTTACCCCCGATTTTGCGGTGTGATTGGAAATCACAGGTGTATCGGCCATTACGGCCGACGTAGCGGTCGTAACGGTGGCATAACGGCCGTAACGGCCCGTTACACCCATTACAGGGCTTTTTTCGCTGATTATTTTCAAAAACAAAAACAAAAGAGAAGGTCGATATCAATTCACAGGTGGTGCATACATTTATTATTCAATATCAATCACTGGTTCAAATGCTTTGCACTTTTGTCTTTTGTCTTTACAGCACTGGTTCAATTACTTTTCTCTTTTGTCTTTACAGCACATGAACCACTTCGAGGTGAGATTCCATAAGTGTATCCATCCACAAATTTTCAGATCTGAAATACAGATGAGTGAGAAATAGAGAGAGAAGAGAGAAGAGAGAAGAGGGAAGAGGGAAGAGGGAGGAGATGAACCTGTGTTGAATCTTCAAGGCTTCCTCTATTCCGTGTTGAAACCAGTGACTCTCCGGCTACCCCTTTGTGTTGAAGACGAAGTAAGTGCTGCCTCTTTTCTTTTTTTTTTTTGTTCACCGGCTGCCCCTTTGTGTTGAAGACGAAGGAAAGTGCTGCCTCTGATCTTTTTTTTATTTTTTTCAGCTTCCTGGGGAAGATAAACAACATTCAAGACCTTGGGAAGGTATATAATATAGTATTTGTTTTTTTTTGTCGGTGGACCGTGTCTCCAACTGCCAAATTTTTTTTTTTTTTTTAACAATGACTTTCAGGCTTTAAATTTTGTAAAACTTACAAAATTTATGTGATATACTAGTGTATGCCCGTGCCTAAAGGCACGGTATAAATAATGTTGAGATTAAAATGTAATTGTAATTTATACATATCATGTTCAAATTTGTAGAGTCTTGTCAATTTTTGATAAAGATATTGAAAAAATATAAAGAAGTATTCTTCTTCTTAAAAAACTTATAAAGAATTAGCCTCTTTAATTCTACATCATTAGAGGTGGAATTAGAGAAGCAAAATTAGATGATGAAACACACGCGGTTTAATTTCATTTTTAGACTTTATTTATTTTTAAATAATAAGAATTACCAAAAAATAGGAAATAAAAATAAACAAAAAATACTGAAACAATTTTCAAGCGGAAAAAAAGACTGAAACAATTCTCAATCTTACCTTGCGAGTGCGAGTTCGAAGGGTAATTTCAAATTGCAATTTCATACATATATAGTATAAACAAGAGTACTAAGTTAAAACTGTAATTTCAAATTTGTAATCTCATATTCTCCAAAAGGAAATCTCATGTCCTACATATTTAGCAATCATGTTTAACATTGAATCTCATGTTCTACAGTATAAACAGGAGTATTGAGTTAAAATCTATTCAGCTACTAACAAAATGTTGAAAATACATTTTTTTTTTTTTTTTTATAAAAAAAATATGAACTTCGGTCACCAAAACCCCAAATTGTCTTTCCCCTTTTTTTTTTTTTCCTTTAAAATCTCAGCAACCAAAAAAGGCACCAAAAGTAAATTATCCAAAAAACACCTCTTCTTCGTAATTTCTAATTTCAAAATCAAAACAACAGTGACCAAAGCAACCAAAATCAAAACAAACAATCTTACCTTGCCAGTTCGAAATTTAGGACTTTGATTTCGTACACGAAAAAGAAAGAGTTTTAACTCAGCATCAATCTTACATAAACTCAACAATATCTAAGATATAAACAAAAGTAAATAAAGCTAAAATCAACTCTAAGCTAGAAAATACACACACGCACAAAGACAACAAAAAAAAAAAAAAAAACTCACCTAATAAATATGATAACATACACAAAAGATGAAGAATTCAACTCAACATCAATCTCATATAAAGTGAACAACCTCCAATCCAAATATACTGTATAACCCACACTATAAAATGATGAAATGAAGCTCTTTCCAACTCAAAAACAAAAACCAAGAACTTCAGAGGAAGAGTTTTAACTCAGCATCAATCTTACATAAACTCAACAATCTCTAAGATACTTTAGAAATTCAAAATTTAAACAGAAGCAAAGAAACAAATTAATTGGCAATAACCCTCGATTAATTGGCACTTGAACCCCACTTTCAAATATGGCAGCAAGATAACAATGTCAATCCCATGTCCATTATTAGTAGGTTAAGAGAAAACTGTGTAACTATACCTTAGCATCATTCCAACTTGATGTAGATCAATCACAAATGTTGATTGTTCAGCATTCATAAATTTGCTTCCCATGGCACAAAATATCCTATTTTTTGGAATTCTAGTAAGTTCTCGTAGTAAAATATGCAAAAATGCAGTACCAAAAAAATTAATGATACCAAAAGGCCAGGGATATAAAAATCGAACCTGTCAGTCAAACCCACAGTAGCAACATCTGCAGGTACAAAACTTCCAATATGGGAAAGGAAAACAATTAAAGCTACCTGAAAGAAAAAAAAAAAAAAAAGTTATCTTTCAAGATATGTCAAATAAATATTTCTATTTATTAAGGATTAGTGCATTTATACAGAACATATATGCAACATTATTATACAGAACTTCCAATGTGGGAAAGGAAAACAATTAAAGCTACCTGGAAAAAAAAAAATTATCTTTGAAGATGTGTCAAATAAATATTTCTATTTATTAAGGATTAGTGCATTTATACAGAACATAAATGCAACATTATTATTAAAACTTTGACACAAAGAGAAAGGTGAAACACTAACAAAACTTATACTTATAGTCGTCAGATAAAACTATTGAAGTATATAAATTTGAGCAGACATGAAATGATGAAAAACTAGAAACATCAACAATTGAAGTATTTGCATGTGAGAGTATTTAATTAAAAACATAAGCAGAGTGAAAGTCAAAAAATTAAGAGAAGAAAACGAATCTGCTTTATTATATAGATGGTTAGAGCAACCCATATAATTTGCTATCAGTTTAGTGCAACAAAGGAAGTTAGGTTGCTGGACATCAAGTCCATTTCATCAAAATTAATTGCAGGTTCGTTTTAAATTTGTATTATGAATACCATGTTCTACAACTTAAAAAAAAAACTTTTACTTCATTAGGTGAAGTTTTGATATGGTGTTTAGTTTTTATTTTTTATTTTTGGTCACATAAATTATTCTTAGATTAACAATCTAAATTATCGATTCAATTTGTAATTGTCAATTTCAATTCACACGAACCCCTCTTAGAGCAGATGTTGCAAATATGTATACTATAAACAGTATAATTGTCAATGTCAATTTCATTGTATACTATAATTGTCAATGTCAATTTCAATCTAAACACATTCATATGGGTATTTACAGTATGTAGCATATATGTATACTATAAACCCCTCTTAGAGCAATATGGGTATTTACATAGAAACCCAATACATATAGATATAGAAATGAAAACATATCAGATGAATACACTATATGGGTATTTACACTACATATTTACATTCAGATGAATACACTATATAGAAATGAAAACCCAATACATTCATATGGGTATTTATAGTATGTAGCATACATGTATACTATAAACCCCTCTTAGAGCAATCCAAAACATAGAAACCCAATACATATAGATATAGAAATGAAAACATATCAGATGAAAACCCCTCCAGTTAGATATGTATAAACTATAAACCCCTCCAATACAAATGAATACAAATTCATATCACATATCAGATGAATATAGAAACCCATATCACAAACACAAACACAAACACAAACACAAACTTTTGAATACAAATGAATACAAACTCTATAGCAGATACAAACCCAGATATTAGATGAATGAATGAAAGAGAGAACCATAGTGTTAACCAAGTCAGCCAGAGTGTTAACCACGATTTGGGTATACCAAATACGGCATTACCAGTCTGCTCTTACAAACGGACTGCTTAGTCCTAGTACTGTTATTCCAAAACCACAATCAAGACCATGATTGGAGACTCCAATCCATTTTGACTGATATATTGTATTATTGTAAACTGTTTCATCATGTTGTCTTAGAGAAGGTGGAGCGAGATGTAGTTCAAGATGCTCACCTTCTTACAACTGCTGTAAGCCACTCTGTTTAGCTTAATATATTTGTGTTGCGGTGTTTTGTTCTAAAAAAAAAAAAAAAAAAGATTTGGTTATGTGCAAGATTTGGGTATAAACTAACTCAAATTCTAAACCCAGATAGACCCAGATATTAGACCAATAGATATGTATAAACCCAGATATTCTAACTAAAACATGACTATTACTTGCGCTTTCTCTCTCTTTTTGGTGGTTCAAGCCAATTGTCACTGGCAATTTTCTTAAAGTCCAACTTGTTGTCATCCTTCATCAAAATTAAACAAAGAATGAAAAAAAATAAATAGAAATCTACTTCAAACAACATTAACCAAAAGATAAACAAATTGCGAATCGAATCGCGAATCATGATATTTTGGTAATAGAAGTCCAGAGTAATAGCCGAACATGTGCAAGAATGATCTGTACCTTTTCATCATCAAAATCATATAGATCAGCAGCTGCGAAAACCCAGACAGGTTGCACTTAGCCTCAGTTGCAAAAGCATGAAGTAAAAAAATGTTTAATAAATAAATCTCGATATCAATCCACATACTGTCATCCATTTTGAATTTGATTGCATCTTTAGCAAACTTCTTCATCTTAGCATCAAGCTCAGCTGTTGCCTCTTCTCCTTTAGCAATGATCCGATCTATATCCTCATCGGTAATTGTGCTATCCTTAGAACTGAAAACCATTTCAGCACCAAACCTCACCATTTGCAGCAGCTCATCTTTGTTAACAGCTGCCAAAACAAATTAACAAATAATCAAATCAAAGTATTTTACTTCAAACAACATTAACCAAAAGATAAACAAATTGCGAATCGAATCACGAATCATTATAGTTTGGTAATAGAAGTCCAGAGTAATAGCTGAACATGTGCAAGAATGATCTGTACCTTTTCATCATCAAAATCATATAGATCAGCAGTTGCGAAAACCCAGACAGGTTGCACTTAGCCTCAATTGCAAAAGCATAAAGTAAAAAAATGTTTAATAAATAAATCTCGATATCAATCCACATACTGTCATCCATTTTGAATTTGATTGCATCTTCAGCAAACTTCTTCATCTTAGCATCAAGCTCAGCTGTTGCCTCTTCTCCTTTAGCAATGATCCGATCTATATCCTCATCGGTAATTGTGCTATCCTTAGAACTGAAAACCATTTCAGCACCAAACCTCACCATTTGCAATAGCTCATCTTTGTTAACAGCTGCCAAAACAAATTAAAAAATAATCAATAAACTATCAAAGTATTTTACTCACATTAATTTGAATATAAATTCATGATAAGGTAACCTCTACAAAAACAACTTACTCTTTTGTTCCGCTAATCGCCCTTGTTGGATCACTAAAGCATCAAGAGCAAGCTTTTTATAAGCCCTCTCAATCATCTTTTCATCTCTCTACTCCTCCTCTGTTTTTTAAACAATACAAACAAATACATGAATTATGTATGTATATACATAAATTCTATAATTCACAAACCGAAAGAGCATTTTTAGGAAGCACACTCCTAGAAATACACAGGCATAATAAACATTACAAAACAACAATGTGTCGTAGATAGGTTAGTACATTCCATTTTACTCAGAACATGACAATTCCAATTCTACATTGCATCCTAACAATCTCAATTCAATCTCCGATTCCACTTTTTCCGATAACAACTTCATTCGCAATGATTTTTGGATTAGAGAAGGTCTTGTTGTCGGATTGGTTCAATTGGTGGCCTTTTTGGCGCCAAGAGAAGCGGTTGCAAATCCAATGGACGCAGCAAAGCAGAGTGCTTTGTTTACTGTCAAGACTTTAACTTAACTAAGTGCTTATTCCTATTTTTTTTCATTTAGGTATATAGTCCCTTCTTACAAAAATCCAAGATTTGGTATTTCAAAGACTTGGTTTTGTAGAATTTCTCAGATCACAATATCAAAATCAATTTCTTGTCATCAATGTGAAGATAACACATTTCCAGTCACAATCAAATGGTGAAAGCATTTTACATGATGCTCTTGCCATGCATCATTTGTCATGTCTACTAATTCACTTCTCAACACCTTGAGCACATATTGCTGCACCAACATTATCTACAGTTGTGGCTAAAGAATTTCTTTAAATCAAATTGGGATATTTGCCTTCTTATTGTTCATCTTAGTATAATTCTAAATTCTAAAATTATAGAGAAAATTAGAAACTTCACAAAAAAAAATTAATTCTAATTTTTATAGATAGGGATCTAAAAGTTGACCCAAATAAATGAATTTCAATAAAACAAATATACAAAAACTTGCCCATTATTAAAATTTTTAAAAAAAAAAAAAAAACACACAGTTGTTTTAAAAAAATTTAATGACAAAAAATAGTATTTTTTTTCATTTATTTCATTGAATTTCGCAAGTTTCAAACACTATAATGAAATATACAAATTGAACAAAACAAATATACTTAAAAAAAAATCAAAATCACACTCATAATCATCATTTTCATTGATCTTGTTAAAATTCCACAAAATATAAAAATTTCAATGAAACCTGAAAATTGAACCAAAATAATAATTTTTGAAAATCCACACATAATTATCTCAAATGATTATAAAAAACTGTTAAAAAAACATTTGTCAAACATAACCCAAGTTGGAGGTATCATTCACAAAACCTCCAAAACCGTGTGCTTAGTTACATTCTTATATATTATGGTAATTATTCAAGTGTCTCTCCTTTTGTAGCGGACGAAAACTCCCTAGCATTTTCTGTTGTCAAAACTTGCTGCGATACTGCTCCAGAGAAAGAGAGAGGAGAGAGAGTGGATTGAAAGAATCCTTAATAAACCCTAACTAAAGCCATGACTGCTCTTCAAGGTTCTCTCTTCTGCAAACCTTCACTCCCTCACCTATATTCCTCCTCTGAGCATCTTCAACTTTCTCTCTCTACTACTCACCGCCACTCTACTTCTCTCTCTTCACTCCATTAAACTTCTCGATTTCGCCGCCACCGCCTTGTTTCCAATTCTACATTGCATCCTGACAATCTCAATTCAACCTCCGATTCCACTTTTTCCGATAACAACCTCATTCGCAATGATTTTTGGATTAGAGAAGGTCTTGTTGTCGGATTGGTTCAATTGGTGGCCTTTTTGGCGCCAAGAGAAGCGGTTGCAAATCCAATGGACGCAGAAAGCAGAGTGCTTTGTTGGCCGAACTCAATAAGCATAGGTCAGACTCTTCAATGATGTCATTCAATTTAGTTATTCTTTTTGGATTTTTTGTTTTGAAAAATATGCTACATTTTAGTCTTTTCTCATTTTGCTAGCTTCTTGACATAATTGATTGATATTGGAATATTGTTGAACTGACTAAACTATGCAGAAACTTAATTATGATTTTACATAGAGTAAGATATCAACTTAGAATAAGTTTAGAAAATGAAAAATGAAAAAATATAGATGAATTAAGTTGAAGTTACAGCTCGCTCTCGCTCGTTGGTATCATAGATGAAAAGTTATACTCATGATGGGCACATAGCTATGGAGGACACTGTTGAATTGACCCTGGGGGCATACCCTAAGAATTATATGTTAGAAGCCATTTATCCTTACTCCAGTGATAACACAACAGCCATCCAGCGCCTAGGCTATACCCAGTGAACAACTCAATTCCTAATCAAAACTTAAAATCTGAGTTTCCAGCAAGACTGAGACTGCCCAGATTGTAGCAATGAGCTCAAGCGGGCACTGTGTATTCTATCCCCTGTTAATTCTGTGAGTCCATTACCGAAATCATAAATTATAGAACTTGTCATGATTTACATTCTTAAACATGCATTCCTGTCTATCCGGATTTTATACAGAAAATAGTAGAAAAATAGGGATCTGATAAACGACCTCAGAACTCAGAAATTAACAGTAGATCAATTGAAAGAGGGGAATAGAGACAGAAATATTACCTTGCACAGATAGAAGACTCAGGTTTGGTGTAGCTCTGAAGTAGCTCTACCGGAGAGCTCCAATCGGGGTTCAGAAAGGTAGTGAGAGGCAGCGAGAGGCAGAGATCGAGTGGAGGGGGAGAGGCAGGGAGCGGGAGGGTGGGGGGAAAGGGGGAAAGGCAGAGATCGGGTGAGAGAGAAGGAGAGAGGTAGCGTCTCTGCGAAAGAAAGGGGGGAGAGGGGGAGAGGCAGCGAGTGGGAGGGTGGGGGGAGAGGGCCAATTTCCCTGTTTGGGACATTTTCAAAATTTTAGTTCTATTTTATGGCGTGTTTTTATCTTTATTCTTAAAATAGGGTAAAACGATTTTAGAAATATCGTTTTAAAAAACAACAATGATTCATCCCACTAAAAATACTACCACTAATAGCACTAATGCATTAAAAAAGTAAAAAAAAAAAAAATACAACTCCAAGACCAAAACATCACATCATTACTGGCGGGACCCACTGCCACCTAATTAGTGAGAGCACTAATTAGTGCTCCCAAGCATTTTTCTTTAAAAAAATGGCTTTTGACAGCGGGTCTCACTAAAAGATTCATAATATATTTTGAATATGTTGTAGTAGATTATTGCTTGACTTTTTACATTTTGAAGATTTTCTACGAAGATCTAATTTTGAAGAATCACTTCAAGGGTTGACATTAATAATTGGTGCTCCAGCAAAAGAAGACAAAGTCTATAGAAGATAAGGATCCTCCTCAGATATTAGAAAAATGCTCACCAAGAAGATTTTATTTTGTGTCTGTAATTATTTGAGTCTGTCAGAGATAAGAATTTTCCTTCACTCACTACTTTAATAAAGTAGATATCTCATATCCTGCTTTATTAAAGAAAAGCTGTGAAAATCTTTATACGTGTCTTGTAATAAATTATAGTATCAAAATTTTGTCAAAAATAGAGGATTGAATGATATGCGATAGGGCCCAAAGCAGTACCCGATATCATTATCCTAATCTTTGTTGATAAAATTTATCGATATGAGTCAAAAGTTTGTATATAATCTCATAGATATATAAGTTTTGTCTTTTTTCATTTTCAAAAAGCCTAAGGTATAGGCTAACATAGGTTTTGACTCTTTAGAAAGATTTGGATGTAAATTTGTTGGCCAAAGATTTGAAGGTTTGTTTTATTTTCTTTTTGAGTTATATAAATTGGCATGCATGCTGACGGATTTAGCAGAATAAAAAAACACCACTTCATTCTGTGTTGTAAACTTTCCAACCCCTTTCAAAAAACCTCTAAGTGTATTAAGTTTTTCAGAATTTCAGAGTCTGTAATATAATCTTTGTAAGTATATTTCTTATTAATATGAAGTATGAATAGTTTCTCTTTTTCCTTAAATATTTCGAAAAGGTAACTCTTCCATTCTAAAAATTTATTTTCTTTTTGGAAAAACTAAGTTTATGGAATGCTTGTTTGCTCATTAATATTACATGCTTTGAACCTTCGTAGTATCTTCAGTTTTCTAATTTATTACTGAGTGACCTTAGCTGAAGAGCTCATGTTAGCCGTGGTTAGACGTTGGAGGACAAATTGTAAGCAGAAAGGGAAAGGTAAAAATTAGAGAATAAAAATATACTATGTTGAACGAGGCTTAGCTTCAAGGTGGGAGTACATGTAATGAAAATAAACATTTCCTAAAAATAGTTTTTGCCAAAGAAAAAGAATTTTAGAATAAAAAGAGAACAACCCGAGTAGAAATATTAAGGAAATATTGTCTATATAAGAATTTCAAAAAAAAAAAAAAATCAAAAAATTATATGCCCTTAAACGAAGACCTTAGGAATAAAATTAAAATTAGTACTGAATTAATACAAGAATTAGAAGATCAAAAATTTAGATATCAGTTTCTTTTATCATTAGCTTCTAACAGATCTCTAGAAAATTACAGTCTAAAAAATCAGTTTCTTTTATCATTAGTTTCTGGCAGATCTTTAGAAAATTACAGTTTAAAAATTTCTCAGATAAATAGACAACTAATTATAAAACAAGAAGCCTTAAAATTAGCCATACAACAGCTTGAAGATCTTTTAGCATAACTGTAGAATTAATTAGATAATTTTCAGCCCAATACGAAACAGTGGAAGGTCACTAACTCACTCCCCACACACAAATTGGTATCAAAGCAGTGTTCGGTTTTAGGACAATTTAAGTTAGTTTATGCATTTTGCTTATGGTAATAGAGTAGTTTTTGTTTTGGACATTTTAGTTATAAATTTCATGTTATAGTAGCTTTTAATAATTTTAAAGTAGGAGTTAATTTTGTGTATGAAAAGAGTAGAATATTTAGATTTAGAACTCAGCAGCCATAACCATCGCCTTAGCATAAATAAAAATAATTTCCGTTGTAATTTTGAAGATACTTTTACACATTAGCTTCATAGTGAACATAATCCTTAGCTAAATAGTATCATAGATTATCAGATTAATTTTGCAGAAAATATTAAAAAGGACATAGATAAAATTAGTAATCTTTTTATTTCATCTATAGAACATCTCCGTAATAATCGTTGCATAATTAAAGATCAAGATAAAAAATTAGATTATATTCAAGATCAGTGTAGTTCTATCCTACAAAAAAGAATAGATTTAAATTTAGAAAAATTTCCCACTAAGTTAGAAATAGAAACATTAATCTCAGCTACAAATCAAATAGCTAAACAAATAGAATAAATTAATCAAATTCAAGATAATTTAAAACATAAATTAAAAATTTTAAAACAATTAATAAGGTCTTAGTTTATGAGTAATGATAGAAAAGCTAATAGAGATTATCAGACTATTTTAAAACAAGCAGAACATTTTCATAATAACCCAGAAGGAATTAGTAGTTACCAAGGTATAAATCAATCAGATAAAATATCAGTAAGACAGAATAATATAGAAATTTTATTTTTAATCAGATTGTGTGAAAAATTTGAATATCTATCAGAACAACTACATAGCTTAGAAAATCGCTTAGCTTCTTTAGAAAAAATAATACTTCAAAAGGAAAAATGAGTAGAAGGACCATCCAACAGACCCCAAGTAAACGAGGAAGATATAGCTAGATATTTTGAAAAGCTTAAATTACCTAGGAAACCAGCCTGTAGAATTTATAGAAAATAAATATGTTTAAACAGCTAATAAAAGGAAGTAGTAGTAAAAAGCGTAATGATGATGAAGATATCAAAGTAGAAGAATTTATAGATGTAGAACAACAAATAGAAAAATTTTAAAAAGAAAAGTTAGAATTAATTCCAGCTAAATATGTATATAGGTTAGGCAAGACTCATAGTGGGTGTTTAGGAAGTGAGTTTTTATGTAGATTTTAGTAGATATAGGTTTTTATGAGATAAAAATTTTTTAGTGTTTGGGAAGATAGTTGGGTTTTTATGTGGTTGGATGTGATGTTTGTGAGATAAAAAGTGAAATGATTATGGGGTTGGATGTGATATTTTGTTTGGATGTGTTTTTTTTGGTTTTGCAAAACTTTTGTCTTTTAGTGGTTTTTATGAGATAAAAAATTTGGGATGTTGCTTCCCAAACACCACCATAAAAAACAATATTTATTTAAACACTATGGTGAACAGATGATTAGTGTAACTCAAGAAGATGAAAAAATAAAGCTAAATCTAATAGAAAGAGAAAGCTATAAATATGCAGCAAGTGAACACCTCAAAATGACTCATTTAGGATTAGTAGTGGTAGAAGTAAAGGCATTAACCAGAGAAAATTTAGGAATCAAAGTTTTTGCATGTCTTTGATAGATTTAATGATGTAGGACAAAGTCTTTTAGACAGCTATGAATTCTAAAGGAGGAATAGTTTATTTTACACCAGATTTCTTACTACCAACCTCGACCTTTCATAAAAAGATAAAAATAGGAATAAAGAATAGAAGATACAAAATGAAAAAAGGAGAAAATAATTTATTAGTTTGCACCGGATTTTTAGGTTTAGCAGTCTCAGAAAGTAATACTCACTATAGACCTACAAATGATCAGATAGTTAAGTTATTAGGCGCAAAGGGAATAAAGGCACTACCAGCTAAAAAATTTAATTCTGAAGATAATGCAGCATTAGATTGGAAATTAGGAGATTTTTTAGGACAAAAAAGATTAGCCCCTCAAGACAATTTATTATATCAAACAGCAGATGGAAATTATGCAGTAAGATTTACTCAGTATACTTATGTAGCACCAGAAAAATCTGAAGATGATGAATTTAGTAGTATAGACAGAGAAGAAAACCAAGATAATCGTAGTGAAATAAATCAGCTTTATATGATGATAAAAGAAAAAACCATATCACAAAATAAGATATATAATATTGATGAGATAGATTTAGAAAAATTCACCATAGAAGACATGAACAAAATATTAGATACTAGATACTTCGAATACTTAGTTAGACGAGATACCCATGATGAAGCAGTGTCGTTTTTAGATCAAAAATTCCATACAGAATATGTAGATGATATCATAGAAGATAAAATATATCCCAATAAAAATATTTAAAATACTAGAACAATCTAAGGTAGAAGATACTAAAATATTAGAACAATCTCAGTTAGAAGATACTTTTTATATGAATACAGAAAGCACAAGCACTAGTAACCCACAACCAACTGTACAAGATCCCGTAGAATCAATGCATTATGCAGTAGGAGGAAGAAGACCATTAGCCAGTTCAGGACGTAGTCACGCAGATCCAAATAAAAGCTATAAGTTTCATGGAAGGCGTAGACAATTAGATATGTGTATACAATTATAGCCAGTCAATAATCAAGGAACCCTTTTAGACCTAGCAAGATTCGACCCTCAGATATGGCAAGAAGTAATAGAAAGATGGGAAAAAGATGCAGTAAAAGCATGGATGACTAGTCCCTATGAATCAACAGATATGTGGGAATATATGGAGACACTTTTAGGAGATTCAGCTTATAATATTTATTTAACCTTTAAAGGAAAATACGAAGAAACAATTAAACAGCTTAAAGATTTAGGGAATAACCCGTGGAATTTCACCAGTTTTATTAAAGAGATACTTATAGGATATGACCCTTCTAGAGGAAATGACTCTGCTCAAAGTGTAGTATTAACTGAATTAGATCAGATAACATTAGGAAGTTGGAAATATATTGTACCTTTCAGTAGAGAATATTTAGCCATAGCAGCCAGAACAGGAAAAAGTTTTGATGAAAAAATAGGAAATAAATATTTTAGAAAATTACCCGGAGAACTAGGAAGAGAAATAGAAAATAAATGGTCAATTTATTGTGCAAGTTTACCAGCAAAAATAGCTACAGGAGAATTAAATATAAGAGGAACTTTAGGAATAGGACCTAGAATAGTTTTTACATTTTATAAACTCAGAGAAAAATGTATAGAGGTTAAAATACAAAAAGACTTGAAAAAACAAAATTATAGTTTTTGTAGCAGTGTAATATATACTCCTCAGCAATATGAAGATAAATATAATAGGAAAAAATACAAAAAATATGAAAAATATAGAAAAGAAAAATATTGGAAGAAAAAATATCGAAAACCATGGAAAAAACAGAAATTCATTAGGAAATGTAGAACTTTTAATAGAATAAATTATAAGAGATTACCCAAAGACGAAAAAGATAAAAGAAAGCAAAGATATGTTAGGAAACCCAACAGTAAAAAATGTAATTGTTTTATATGTGGAGAACCCAATCATTTTACAAAAACCTGCCCAAAAAGACAGAAACCTAATACTAACAAACAGATAGAAAGATTACATATTATAGAAGATTTAGAAGAAGATATAGTCAGTATAAATAGTGATGACTCAGAAATATATAGCATAGTTAGCGATTATGAATACCAAATTGAAGCAAATAGTTCAGCTAGTGATTCAGAAAGTGATACAGATGTAGATAATCTTTTAAGACAACTCAACCAAGAAATAGAAAGGACCCCTTCTCAAGAAACTTTCTTTATGATGGAATGTAATGCAGATACGGAATGTCAACATAATTTTCAAATAGGACTAGGATTTGATACTACTAGATGCAGCTATTGTAATTGGTTTCCAGCTAAAGATAAGAGAGCTCAATGTTTATTATGCAGCATAACTTATTGTATAATTTGTCTCGAAAAACTAAACATGTCACATAAAATAAAATTAGAAAATAACAGAGAAGATCATAATATGGAAAGTAGAGAATTACGTCTAACAAATAGAGAATTAGAAGTACGAGTAAGAGAACTTAAACTTCAAATAAGAGAGATAGAAACTAAGACTAGTTTTGACATAGAATGTTTAGAATTAGAAAATAGACAGCTTGAATAGCAGCTAGAACAATTTCACAGTAAAAACCCCTTAAAAGATAAATTAGTTGAAGATCATATGAATTCTTTAGAATTAGTCAATTTAGTTGATTCTTAACCCTTTAGTCAATACTCTCAAGTACAACCAGATAATACATATTTACCTTTTAATTACCCCGTTATACCTAAGTCAAATTTAATTGAGATATCATGTGTAATTAAATTAGTAGAAAAAACCCTTAGTATAGATGCCATGATAGATACCGGAGCTAGTAAATCACATATTGAACAACATGTAGTTCCCCCAAGATGGAGCACAGCTTTAACAACCCCAGCCTTAGTCAGCATAGCAGATGGCACTAAACAGACATATACACATTGCATTAATGGCGCCCAAATTAGTTTTCATCATCTAGGTTCTCAAGATCAGCACATAGAATGGTTCCCATTACCTCAAGTTTGGATAGGAAATACCCGTCAGAATCATCCTTTCATTTTAGGACTTAATTTCATACTTAGGTTACAAGTTGGCATGTTCATCAGCCAACATAACATCAGTTTCTTCAAACGAACTGTCAATACGCCCACAGCTTATGCCCTTAGCACCATCGCCCATTCATTAGAGTTGCGTGCGAAGCGTGGTGGTACCATAGGAGTAGATTCCGTTCCCGCTAGTTTTTTATTCCCTAGTAGAAATATTTTTCCTGAGCTAGCCCAAACATACATACTTAATGAGATAGCAAATACTTCTTTAGAAAATTTAGATATAGAAAATTATGATTTAGAAGAATTTGATTTTGAAAATAAGGGAGATTATTGGAACCTAGAAGATTTTAAACAACCAGCTAACTTAGAATTAATTTTTGCAAAAAATAGGAAAACTAAAGAAAAAACCAATATACAGAAGAACAGAAAATGAATTAGATGAGATAATAAGATTAATGAAACAATGTAAATTTTAGGAGAACAGTCTATGAAATATTGGGAAAGAAATAAGATTTTAGCTAGTTTAGATATAAAAAATAAAGATTATAGGATTACATCAGCACAAATAGACCATACACCAGCAGATATAGAAGAATTTAGAACACAGATTAAGGAATTACTAGAGTTAGGAGTAATTAGACCTAGTAATAGTCCACATAGAAGCGCAACATTTATGGTTAGAAATCATGCAGAGATAAAAAGAGGAAAAGCTAGAATGGTTATAAATTATAAAAGACTAAATGATAATACAGAAGAAGATAAATACAATATACCAGATAAAGATCAACTCATAAATAGAATACAGACAGCAAAAATATTTAGCAAATTTGATTGTAAATCAGGATTTTGGTAGATAAAAATGGAAAAAGAAAGTATACCTTGGACAGCCTTTTGTTGCCCACAAGGACATTACGAATGGCTAGTCATGCCTTTTGGATTAAAAAATGCACCTTCCATATTTTAGCGTAAAATGGATAGTATATTTAATAAATATAGTTTTATACTGGTATATATAGATGACATATTAGTATTCAGTCCAGACAAAAATAGTCACATAGATCATTTGTATATAACATTAGAAGAATTCATAAATAATGGAATAATAATTAGCAAGAAAAAGATGGTATTACATAAACCTTACATAGAATTTTTAGGAATGGAGCTTGGAGATGGAAAAATTAGGTTACAACCTCATATAGTCAAGAAAATTTTAGACTATCCAGATAAATTAGAAGATACAAAACAACTTCAATCTTTTTTAGGAATTTTAAATTATGCACGAATGTATATTCCTAACCTTAGTAAAATAATAGGACACCTTTACAATAAGACCACACCCACAGATGTAAATATTTCAATCAAGAAGATATAGCTCTAGTCAAAAAAATAAAAGACATTTGTAAAAATCTACTGCACCTACAACTTCCTTAGAATCGTAGTACATAGTTGTAGAAACAGATGCAAGTCAATTAGGATGGGGAACAATATTATTAGCCAAACCTAATAAATATGACAAAAAAATAAAGAACGATTTGTAGATACAGCCCGAAAGTTTAAAGAAAAAGATATAACCATGTCAAGCTTAGATTTCGAAATATAAGGAGTAATATATGCAATAAATAAATTTAGAATATTTTTGCACAAACCTTTTACAATTAGAACAGATTGTGAATCTATAGTTAGATTTCATAACAAACATAATGAGTGTAAATTAAGTACTAGAAGATGGGCCAAATTTTTAGATCAGATAGTAGGACAGGATATAAGGTAGAATTTGAACATATTAAAGGAAGTGATAATAAGCTAACAGATTGGTTAAGTAGGAAAATTTATTTAGAAAAAGAAGATAACCAGTTTAATTTTTGTGCAGATAATGGAGAACAACAAGACCATGAACTTTGGGGGATTTTCTCTTCCCATTCATGAAGGCAGAACCAAATTCAGACCTTTAACAGGGATTAAGCTAGACCCAGTTCAGCAGTGTCTTTTAAATAACCTTTGGAACAGTCAGAACCACCCAGCTAAACGCCTATCAGCCCTAAACTCTCTCAATATATATTTTTCAAAAATTCAAAATAAACCTTTGTCAAAAAGTTTTTTTTTTCTATGTAGTAGCTAAAGGAACCAAGCCTGGTATTTACCATGATTGGACAGAAGTAGAGCCTTTAGTTAAATATTTTCCTACACCCCAGTTTAAAGGATTTTATGATTTTAAGTCAGCCAGTACCTATGCCCGAAGACAAATAGGAACCAATTACTCTATTAGTCAGATAGCTAAAGATTACCTAGACACATTGAGCAGAATGCCAACCATTCTTGCTACCAGTGGAGATCCAGCTAGCTAGATATTTGGAAGCAGTAGTACAGGCAGTAGTAGTTCTAACCCTCAGATACATTCTCAGAATCCTCTCCAGATGTGCCGACATTGTGAAGGCTTTTCCAGAAATTTCAAGAAAATTATGGATAAAGGCAAAAAGGTCAGTGAAGAGCTAGACCAGCTCCGAGACGAACAAAAACAATTGAGAGCAACCGTTCAAACCCTAACCAACCAGCTTAAAAAATTAGCTCCAGAAAAAACATCTACCTCCTTACCTAGCCCAGAAATCAAACAACTCACCAGTGAGGAATTCGACCAATTGAGTGATAGAATGTATTTCTTCAGGCATTCTATCATTCGATCTTTTTGTGAGAAAAGCCAAGTAATGAAAGACCTAAAACCCTATATTTACACCTTAGCCAAAGATAGCAGAAATAATGAGTTAGTCATTATTCAACAATTTCTTCAGGACCTCTCCATAGCAAAAGTTGACTGCCTTGGCCTAGCTTATCAATGGACCTATACTTATGAAGATAAAAAGCAGCCCTGCTTGGAAGAAGAAAAATGCAGAAAGCGGTCCGAGCATTTTGGTAGATGTTAGTGTAACCTAGACTTCAGTATTTGCCTTTGCCAGATAAATCTAGCTACATTCGAGCCGTTAGAGATAGAAATCAAGGGTGAAACACGTTATCTAACAGCTCCAAAATTGTTAGATTACGGCTTTGTCTCTAGATTAATTTTCACAGATCCAGATCAGACAGAAAACTTTGGACATAAGCTTGTTCATGCAGTACTGTGCGTAATGGAAGAACATCATCCGTATGTGGAAGCTTCGATAGATAGCAAACTACCAGAGTGGAAGGGAATATGGTGCAATCCAGCTAAACACAAAATGTACCTCAGAGGAACCTCTACATTCCCAGGATACCCAAGACTTCTCAACAAGAGGCCATGGCGATGCAGAAGATTTCCACTTAAAGACCAACTCAATAAATGGAGAAAATTCGCTAGCAGCTCACTATTAGCATATAATGGTAATTATGGACATCTAGTCTGTGAAGATAGACATCAGAAGATATATTGTAATTTAGCCATCCCAGGATATCCATTCAGCAAAGACACATTTGTCGATGAAAGTCGACTTAACTATCAAGGCATGGCTTTCATGAATCACCGGTAATGGGAGAAAATGATCAAGAATGGTACGATGAACCACCCATGGGAGAAGATGGGGATGACTTTTACGACCAACTCTCAGCAGCAGACCTTGACGACCTAGCAGACAGAATGTATGGATAAAAAAAAAAAAAAAAACAGTGGGTCCCACTAAAAGACTCATAATATATTTTGAACACGTTGTAGTAGATTATTCCTTGACTCTTTACATTTTGAAGATTTTCTACGAAGATTCAATTTTGAAGAATCACTCCAAGGGTCGACATCAATTTATATTTTCAACATAAATATTTTTTGACCAAAAATATTTCTAATAAAAAACGATTTTAGAAAATTTGCAAAATTAAAGCAGATTTTCCTGCATAATTCTATAAATTGATGGCAAGAAGCAGTTAAATTGACTAAAAGAAATAGATACAAGCATAAACATACATACATACATATAGTTGGGTTTTGAGAGCATGTAATCATATAATTTGAAGAAATAAAAATTGGAGGAAAAAAAATTAAAAAAAGCAATGACCTTCTTTGAGTTTGAGCTGCTTTTCTTGATACCTGAGTTTTGCACATAAAGATTCAATATCAGTATACAAAAACTCCTCCATCTCTGTGTTTTTGTTTTTATCACAACTACATAGAGAGAGAGAGAGAGAGAGAGAGAGAGGTTTTGTTGGGCTAGGGTTTTTAAGGGAACTGACGAGAGAAAGGGGTTTGCAACCAACGCAGAATTTATACAAAAAATTTCTGCGTTGTTGAATGAAAAGTTTACAACCCTCATTTCGAAATTTAAAATCCGAAATTTGAATCCCTAATTTCGAAATTTAAAATCCCAAATCTAAAATGAAAACCCTCATTTATGCGATACAAACCTGAATGTGGGTGTTTGATGAAGGTGTTCCTCGTTTTGCCGGTGGTTACGGTTGGCCGTTGTTCGTCGTCGGTCTTCCTTCGGAGTTCAGCTGAGTGAGGGAGAAGAAGATGGGTTGGATATCAAATACGGCTTTCGTAAGTGCAAAGGGAGAAGGGGAGCTGTTTTGTTTATAATGAAACGGCTTTTCTAAAACCGTTTTCAATTAAAAAAAAATTTGTCAAAAAACGGCTTTTCTAAAATCGTTTTTTATTAAAAATATTTTTGGTCAAAAATTATTTATGTTGAAAATATAAATTAAAAAACATTAATGTGAAAACGGTTTTACGAAAACCGTTTTTAATTAATTTAGAATTAATTAAAAACTTAATTAAAAAGGCTTTAGAAAAGCCGATTTCTATGTTCAAATTTTATTATTATTTTAATTCCAAAACACAGCTTTTCAAAAGCTGTTTTCTAAAAAACAGTATTTCTAAAACCGTTTTACCGTACTTTGGGAATAAAGATAAAAACACACCCTAAAGTGGGACTAAAATTTTGAAAATGCCCCAAACAGGGAAATTGGCCGGTGGGAGAGAGCACCAAGTGTTTGGGCGGGAATTGAAATAATCTCAACCATTGATTTGTATCATAATTGATCTAAGCCTTTAAAATGAAATGTATCTCTTATATATTTTACATATTTTCAAAATCCCTTCTCTCTTATTATATAGATTTAGTAATTTTAATTTGAATATATATATAGAGTTATGCATTTATTTTTAGTATTTTATATATAATAATTAGTGATTGATTTTTTTTTTATAGTATCTAAAAATCATAACATCTATAATTATATAATACATTTTATATATGTCAATTTTATTGAATTTTTTTTTTCTTGTAGGTTATTCAAAAGATAACAAATACTCAAATGATTGAAGCCCAAAAATAACTATGTAAGAATTTTTTTCTTTATAATTTATTTTTTAATTTTTATATGATTACATTACCATGTAAACTCCAAATGCATAAATAGTGGTTGTAATTTTTTTTTTATAATCATTTCATTTAATATTTAATTATAAATATTTTTTATTTTATTATTGTAATGTGTGTGACAACAATATTGAAGTCACTATTTTTTTTTTAAATATCTTTTCAAAAGAAAAAAAATCAATACCTCAAAAAAAATTCTTTATAATTTATGTTTTAATTTTTATATGATTATATTAGCATGTAAACTCCAAATGTATAAATAGTGGTTGCATTTTTTTTTATAATCATTTCATTTAATATTTAATTATAAATATTTTTTATTTTTATTACAACACTGTTAAAGGCACAATTTTATTTTAAAAATATCTTTTTTAAAAAAAAATTCAATACCTCAAAAAAAATTCTTTATAATTTATTTTTTTATTTTTATATGATTACATTAGCATGTAAAATTGAAATGTATAAATAGTGGTTGTATTTTTTATAACTATTTTATTTAGTATTTAATTTGAAATATTTTTTAAAAAAAATTTGTTATTGTAATGTGTTGTGACAACAATTTTGATGGCACAAATTTATTTATTTATTTTTTAAAATGTCTTTCTATAAAATAAAAATAAAAACAATAGCTCAATCAATGCCATGAAAAATGTCTTTATTCCTAATTACATTAGCATGTAAAATCCAAATGTATAAATAGTGATTGAATTTTTTTTATAATCATTTCATTTAACATTTAATTATAAATATTTTTTTTATTTTGTTATTGTAATGTGTTGTGATAACAAATTTTTTTTTTTAATGACAATTTATAGCGACCCTGGTTTTCCCTCCGTTGATTAGTGTAATCCGGACTTGGTTTCGTGAATGTTGGTTGTTGTATATATCTTGTTTTAATCATTCAATACTTTGTGTTTGAGTTATAGGATGTTTTGGGCAGGATTGTTACAGGTTAGGAGTGATTGGGAGCAAATGGTTGCTGCCCAGAATTTTGGTACTTCGCTTGAGCGAGACTTTTGTTGCTCGAGCGAGCTCTGTGTTTTAGATCCTTCGCTCGAGCGAGATTTGAGTTTTGTATCTGGTGGCTCGAGCGAGAAGTCCTTCGCTCGAGCTTGCGTCTGCGTCTAGTATTGGACCTGAGAGTTGCAATTCTTGGCTTGAGCGAGCTTTCCTTCGCTCGAGCGAGCGAGGTCTATGTTTTGGATTTCTTCGCTCGAGCGAGCATTCTGTCGCTCAAGCATGCTTATGGGTTGCAGACCTGAAGCTTCGAATTGTTGGCTTGAGCGAGACTTTCTACGCTCAAGCGAGGGTTCTTTGTGTCTGGTCGCTCGAGCGACCAATCCTTTGCTCGAGCGAGCCTATCTTATATTAGTAGGCAGCAGCGAGGAAACACTTCACTTTTTCATCTCTTTCATTTTCAAAACCCTAGATCCGAGCTCTCTCTTACTCTACACACCTTCTCTCTAGGGATTCATCTATTTTTAGTGTATTCCTACCCTAAGTTCTTTGTAAGAAAGATAGAGGGTGGCTTGGGCTTCGTTTTAATCTGAAAAATCTTGGATTTGGAGCACTTTGGATTTTGGTCATCTTCTTCTTTGGGCTTCTAATTTTGAGGTAAGAGATACCCTACTCCATCTTATGAGTTTTGTCATAAGTTTTATGCATTTTGATTAGTTGGTGGTGTTTGGTAATTTTGGAAAAGTTAGGGTTTGGTTTTGTAATTTATAAAGAGGGGTTTTCAAATGTTTAAACCTATGGGTGTATGAGACCTTGGAAAAATTGTATTATTGTTATTGAAATGGTGAAATCAAGCCTTAGCGTTGATATTGAGAAAGGGGGGAAAATGCCCTAATTATTGAAATAAATAATTAATTTTGGAAAATATGAAATTGAGTTGAAATCCGTGAAATTGGGAAATAATGGGATTGAATGGTGTAGTTGGATTAATTTATCATTCACCGATGTAATTGTTGATATTATATCTGTTTAATGAATTTATTTTCTGTTTAGAAGTAACTGCTTTGGGCTATCAGTGGAAGATAGTCTTGATTGTTGTAGACATAGTATGTTGATTAGGGAAAACTGAAACTAATCACATTGAATATGTCATTGAATATGACGGCTGAATTAATACAGCAAATACGTGTATTGATTGATTATTGTGTATAACAAGTGTTAAATACATTGTATATGCATATGGTTTGGGAGGAGATAGGGGATGTACTCCATGGTTTGAGGGAAGATAGGAGATGGACTCTCAAACCTGTTTGGAAGGAGATAGGGGATGGACTCCATAGATACAACGAATATGTGTATCACTAGAAGTGTTAATACAGCAAATGTGTGTATTAAATTGTAATATTGAAAGTGGTTGTAATGTGAGTTGTAGACTCATTTGAATTATGAATGAAGGAACTGTTTAATAAGGAATGTATTCTTTATTAATTATTTAGTCAGGTTCTGAGCCATGTTCATGAAATGATTTGGTTAAGTAAAGGAAGTGGAACGTAACATGGACATAATTGTCATGTAACTGTATTGTGATATAACTGGCTTATAAGTGTTAACCATCTATCAGATGCTATTGTTTTAGTCATTGCTTATATTTGGTTTAGCATATCTCTACTGGGCTTTGGCTCACCCTATATGGGACATCACTTTCAAGTTCAGTGGATATGCGACCACCTAGGACATAGCTTGGAAGGTTTTGGGGTTGAAAACTCCTTTTTGGCTGTTTTGTTATTTTGATATTACATGTAAATTCAAGCCAAGGGCTTAATATGTATTTGAGTTAGTACTCACTTTTTGTATCTAAGTGTTGGCTTGGAAAGTTGTAAGCCCGTAGGGCATTTACTTTTGTTGTCAACATGTAATATCTTTTGTAAGAATACTCTGATGAATAGAAGAATGTTTTATTCTCTTATATTGATGCATGTCGAAATTGTTGGGTTTTATGTATTATTTTGAGGGCGTTACAACTTGGTATTAGAGTGTACCGGGTTTGAATACTTTGGGTACGTGGGAAGTGATTAGTATCACAATGGGTTTGTCTTGCTTGTTAGAGACTTATGTATGATAGTATGTGTTTATTTGATAACATGCTTATGTGACTATATGGGTATGGGATGTAGTTTCTTGGATGTTGATTGGATCCTTGGGCTTCTGGGAGTCTTATTAGAAAAGCACTTGATCAATGCTATTTCTAACCAGAACTCTAGTAACGTCTCGGGACTATCATTATCCAGAAATAAAATTTGTAAGTGCTTACGTGATTATGTGCTTACGTGGAGTGAATTCCTGTTGTCCAATACATTAGGACGCGAGTGTTATAGTTTCGACACATTTATGAATGTGTTAACGTCTTTGTTACTTTTATTAGGATGTCAAGACGAGGACGAGGTAGGCATGGTAGGCAGGAGATGCCTATACTGGATGATATTCCGGAACAGCAGGAGGGTGTTAGTCAGGCCAATGTGGCTGAGCTAGTGGGTTAGCAGGCCATGGGTGCCTTAGCTCGCGAGATAGCAGGAGCACTGAGGGAGTCCATAGGCATTCTCAGAGCTGAGAATCAAGCCCAGGCCTAGGTTGTTGATGCAGGGCCTTCTTTTTCTGAAGAGGGAGTTTTTCCGATCTAATCCGGACGAGTTTGTGGACGATCCAAAAGAGCCACTGAAGGCTAACGAGTGGCTTGAACAAATGACTAAGACATTTGAGATGCTTGACATCGAAGACGGGGCATTGAAGGTGACCTTGGCGTCTTTCCAGTTAAAGGGAGATGCGGGTCAGTGGTGGAAGTTCATGAGGGGTCGTGTTGATGGTACTTGGGAGGCTTTTGTTGCTATCTTCCAGGAGAAGTTTTTGTCTCCCGCTGTCAGGGAGAAGTTGAGAGATCAGTTCTGTCAGCTCAAGCAGCTGAGTATGCCAGTGGCCGAGTTTGAGGCCATATTTACCAGTTTGTCCAGCTTTGCACCTGAGCTTGTGGCGTCTGAGGAATGCCGTTGTCTAGAATTTGAGAAAAAGTTGAGGCATGAGCTCAAGACTAGAGTTGGGGGGTCCATGACCCGGGACTATGTGTGTCTTGTGGATGCCGCGGCCCATATGGAGACTATAATGCATGAGGAGGAGGAGAAGATGAGGGGCTCCAAGAGGAGTCAGGATGGCCAGGGGGATGGCAGGAGGCAGAGGGGTTCTAACCCTCAGTAGTCCCAGGGTGCTTTAGCGAGGTCTACCTTTCCAGTGCCGAGTGCAGGTTCTGGGAGAGGCAATCAGGGAGACATTACTTGTTTCAAATGTGGTCAGCTGGGCCACAAGTCTCCAGCTTGCCCGCAAAAGGGAGGAAGGTAGAGAGTAACTTCATCTTTGGCTCGACCCTAGAGCCAGAGTCAGGGCAGAGGCCAACCGCTTTCTTGTTACCATGTGGTCAGGCGGGGCACCTGAAGAGGTTTTGCTGGCAGTTGAGTGGCACATCTGGTGCATCTGGTTTGAGGCAGACTCAGAGCCATCAGCCAGCTCAGTCAGTTCAAGCCTTAAGGGCCAATCAGGGGGCTTCGTCGTCTCAGTTTGTGCAGCAGTCTTACGCTCCCAGGGGTGAGCAGGTAGATCAGAGACCTTCTGGGCGCGTGTATGCTGTTACCGCGCAGGACCTTGAACCGGCTCCATCTGTTGTGAGAGGTAACTTTTTGTTTTGCAACTCGGTTGCCAATGTGTTGATTGATAAAGCAAATGAGTAAAGCAGACAAACAAAAGAGAAAAGCTGAATTGGAAGCACATATTAGGGGAGATGATCTCTATGATGAAGGGGGAGATTTTGTAGATCTTCGAGATGATGACTCTGACTCTGATCCCGAGATGACCAGGGCTAGACAAGCAAGTATTCGTTCACAACAACAATGAGAGGAAAGACAACAATTTAGACGAGGTGTTGCAGGTCATGGATCATAATATGATGCATGTGGTAGTTATGGTGCAGGGGGTAGTGGTCAAAGAATGCCAAAAGGGTCAGGTATTGCTAATGTTTTTCGTCGGTCACAATCCGGGCGTGAAACTGGTGGGAGTGGACGCAATTGGATTAAGCCCAATGCTTTTGAAGCAAGGTTGAGGGCAATGGATGTAGAACTCCAAAAGAGCAAGAGTACAAAGTAGCGAAAAATCTCTACAATGAATTTACAGAAGTTAAAAGAGAGATTGGGACGGGCAGTGTCCAAGTTTATACTCTATAATCGTATTCCATTCAATGCAGTTGATTCAGAGTATACACAACCCATGCTTGATGTTGTTGCTGAAGTAGGGCCAGGAGTAAAGGGTCCTAGTGCTTATGAAGTGTCTGAAGTATATTTGGGCATGGAGCATGATGAAATGACAGAATGGATAGGATCATTCAAGGGAATTTGGGCAAAGAGAGGTGTATCCATCATGTGTGATGGTTGGAGTAGTCTAACTCGGCAACACATCATCAACTTCTTAGTATACTGCAATAGAGGTACTATATTTTTCACAAATCAATTGATGCCTCTAATATTATTAGTAGGACTACTGAATATTATTTTGGGTTGTTAGATAAAGTTGTTGATGAAATTGGAGAACAATGCGTTGTTCAAGTGGTAACTGATAATGAACCAGCACTGAAAGCTGCCGGTAAAATATTAATGAGAAAAATGAAACATTTATATTGAACAGCTTGTTCAGCACATTGTATCAATCTCATGCTAAAAGACATAGCCAATAAGAAAAGTGTAGCAAAGGTGATTGAAGATGGTAAAACCATCACCAATTTCATTTATAATAGTGGATGGGTGTTGGATTTAATGAGAAATTCACTGGAGATAGAGAATTGATTCGACCTGCCATCACTCGATTTGCTACAAATTTTATTGCCATTGAGAGTATTGTTAGATATGAACAACAATTGAGAGCTATGTTTAATAGTGATGAGTGGAAAAATTCTAGATGGAAGATGGCAAAGACTGGGCAGCCTTACAATGTGAAAAAAATTATTTTGGGAAATGAGTTTTGGCAGAAAGCAACAGAGCTTTGTAAAGTTCATGAGCCCCTAGTCAGAGTATTGAGGTTGGTTGATGGGGATGAGAAGCCAACAATGGGTTTCATATATGAAGCTATAGATAGAGCAAAATTGGCAATTAAAAGAGATTGTCGCTACTACACTGAGTATTGAAAAATTATTGATACTCAATGGTCTTTTCAATTGCATCAAGATTTGCATGCGGCTGATAAGCGTTACGATTTCAATTATAAAATGTATATTTATTTACAATTATTAATTTTCTTCTTATTTTTGAAGGATATTTTTTAAATCCTCAATTCCAATATGATGTTACCTCATCCAATGAAATGATAAGAGAAGTGATGGATGGACTTAAAAAAGTAATTACCAGACTGGAGCCTAATATGGATGCTCAAGTAAAAGTAACAAATCAAGTACGTACCAATTATTTAAATTTTAATAGTAATAATCTACTTTTGCAAATGTTACTTGTAATGATTGTCCAAATTGTAGTTGTTACTGTTTCGAGATAAACAGGGAACTTTTGGTACTCCTTTAGCACAAAGAGCATGGAAACAATCAAATCTAGGTTTTATTTTCAAAATTACAAATTTACAATATATAAATACTTAAATAATTTTTTATCATATTTTGACTTATGTCTAATGTGATGTAATTTTGTG
This sequence comes from Camellia lanceoleosa, assembly GCA_025200525.1. Taxonomy (NCBI): domain Eukaryota; kingdom Viridiplantae; phylum Streptophyta; class Magnoliopsida; order Ericales; family Theaceae; genus Camellia; species Camellia lanceoleosa. Next base: position 123,831,593 of record CM045764.1, on the reverse strand, counting down.
CAACTGAGTGGTGGATTATTCATGGCAGTTGTGCTCCTGAACTTCAAAAAATAGCTGTGAAAGTATTAAGTCAAACCACCACATCATCTCACTGTGAACGTAATTAGAGTACTTTTAGTCTCATCCATACGAAGATGAGGAATAGATTGAAATATAAGAAAATTCAAAGATTAGTCTTCATCACCTACAACATGAGATTAAAATTGAGACACGTTAAAAGAAGCAGCCAAGAGGAGATTTATAGGAGTTTTAATCCGATTAACTTGGATTACATATTTGAAGAAGATGATCCAATAAGTCCATGGATAGAAGAAAGGGAAAATCCTTTACTAGATGGTGTGGATAATTCTGAATGGCTAGATTTGGTCTCAAATGATGATGGTGGTGGTGGCAACGATAGCAATGGCGATGGCGGCGATGGTAGCAATGGTGGTGGCACCCATAGATATCAAGCTCGATGCACTTCTCAAAGCTCAACTCCTACTCCAACTCAAAGTGATAATAGTGGTGGTTTAACACCATCTGATGGAGGAGGTGATGATGGTGATGGTGAAGGCACTTCTTACAGTGACGGTGGTGGTGGTGGCGGCGACAATGGTGGTGATGGCGGTGATGGTACTAGTTTTGGTGCAGGAAGTGAAGATTTTATTGGAGGATTTGGATTATGTGATGTTGGGGAACATTATGATATTGGAGAAGCTGTTGCACCTTTACCCCAACTACCTAGGAGGTTTCATGGTAGTGATACACGTAGGGATGAAAGAAGAATAAGAAGTAGAGAACAACAGCTTGATTCATTTGATAGTAGTCATAGTTATTCATATCACCCTTACCCATTCTATAGCAGTGATAGCCAGAGCTATCCTTACCCACCTCAACAAAATTATTCTTGGCCCCCTCAACAACATGGTCCTCTAGGATACGGTTTGCCAAATATCAACAAGCTCAACAAGAGTATGTTGATCATTTTCAGCCAAGGTATCCATTTTCTCTCCCAATGCACGAAACAGAAAAAGATGACATGATGAGCACATTTACTTATACATTTCCTACTGGATGGGGTGAAGGTAGTAGTAATCAAACTCAACAATCTGATCCCCAAGATGCACCACGTCACCCATTTTGGTGGAATGAAGGTAGCAACAACAATCAAGCTCAACAATTTGAATCTCAAGATGCACCACGTCACTCATTTGGTGGTGACATTATGTAATTTTAGTAGTAACATTATATAAAATGTACTCTCTATTATTTGTGATTTATGCTATGATGTTATGTACTTTGTCAAGTTATTCCATTAAAGATGTATACTTTTTTAAAACTATTTGAGTTAAAATGCACATATGCTTCCACAAGTATAATAATTAAAAATAATTTTATACATCTAACTCCAATAAAAGAATTTTTTGCCACAAGTGTAATATGGATTTATGACATATAAAGTCATTAATTATTGAAATAAAATGTAAAAAAATTCATGTTCTAGTGATTTAAAAATATGAAATATATTGGATCATACTTAAAAATTATGAAAAATTTATCAAAATTTATTTTAAAACCCAATAAATATGATTCTAAAAAAAAATATACGTATCGGTAAGTTTTTTGCAAATTGTGCAAAAATAAAAAAATTCACAGTTCCAGTAACCGCAACCGTTATCTCATGCCTTTACATCTCATAGAATCAAAATCCGTCCTTGCCACCGTTCTGGTGGCATGATCGTAACCGATTTTCAGAAAGATGTTTTGATGTATTGAATTGAATTTGAATTGTAAATAACGAATGAAATTATGATTCTCTCTTCTAAATTTTTTTCCGCCAAAATATTCCCTCTGGATTAGTTTAATGCAATCTCATTTTAATCATCTTGTGTTTTCTTTTTCTTTTTTTTTTTTAGCAATACTTGTGATGGCTGGAATTTGGCTTTTGTATCAAATTTATTTTATTTGGTAGGTCATCACTTCAAATGGACTCATTTTTCATGCATTAGTTTAAATGTTAATTAAATTTTGTACAAAAATTGTCATTATAATAATATTACTTTTTTGAATAATGTTATGGTTATATTTCAATATTACATTTTGGATATATATCAAATTATGTGATGGGTGTTGCTTTGAATTATTTAAATTTAATATAATCTTAAGTTATTCAATTTACACATTGTTTGGTTTACTTTTTGAATAAATTATTTGAATTATGTAAATTAGATTTAAACTGTATGGTGTATAAATTATACACACATAATAAATTTGTTCCACAAATAACTTTAACTTTTCTTTTCTTTTTATCTTCATAGCATTACTTTTTAGACTGAGTGATTTTGAAAACTAACTAAAAATTATTGGAAAATAATGTGTTCATAAATTTAATGTATTTTAAATGACATTAAAAGTAATTTTTTTGTCAATAAGAGATTTTTTTTACAAATATAATTAGAAAATCATAGTCCAACACATCCTGTCTGCCAACCAATACTAACCAACCAAGAAAGAGCAAATGAGAAATAATTATAATTTTTTTTTATAATAATTAACTCTTAGATTTTCTAGTTAAAAGAATAGATGAATGACCAATTGATAGTACACCAAAAATAAATTTGGATCTATATAGTTTAAGTTTAATATATTTTGAATTATATGACTAGACAAATCATAATATAACATATCTACCAGCTCAAGAATACTGACTAACAATATAAGAAAAGAATAAGTGGAAAATAATATTAAATTTTATATTTGATAAGAATTAACTTTCTGATTTTTTATTTTATTTTATTTTTTTGGTGTTGAAAAGAACCAATTGAAAATACTTTATTTGGTGTCTATAATTCATATAACTTTTTGAAAGAGCTGAGCTGGCATAGCAAATCTGGAAAGCTACGTGGCGAACTTGGATGCAAAGTAGAAGAGTCGTGGCATGATTTGGGGAAGGGATCACGCATGCATGATACCAAAGTAAGGACTGCTTAACAGGTGTGGATTGGGGAGTGATTTTTGGATACTTCTGCTTAAAATATGGGAAAATTACAAATCGACTGTATTTTTTAAAAATAATTATTTATACATAGAAAAATTTAATTAAAATTTATAAATTTTATCATTGCTCTGAATTTTTTTTTCTCCAATACCTGTCTTGATTTGTTATTTCTCTTTAAAATTTTAAACAAATTTACCTTAACTAGTCTCAAATTGTTTTCAAATCTTTGAACCCAAAATTTCCCATTATTCATGAACATATATATATATATATATATATATCAAAAAAAAGAAAGAAAAAAGTAATACAACTATTGGGATAAATTTATTGGCTAAAATTTTTAAATTTTACTAAGAGTTTAGGTAATACAATCTTCAATTCTAAGGGTTTAACTGAACGGTAAAAACTTAAGAATAAAATTTTAAATTTGAGTCATCCTAATGAATCATTAGAAATTTGCCTAGTCCTTAACTTTAATTAGGTTTTTGTGTTTTATTTTTCTTATATTTGTTAAAAGAATTCTCTCTTACCTTTGGGTTATGTTTTAATCAAGTTTTTGATAAGGGACTATTAGCATCTTTAAGCCAATTGCCCTTGAAAAATGTTAAAAACTGCAATTGGTCTCTAAAAAAAAATTTGTTGAGAAAATTATCTTTAAAAAAAAAGTTGAAAAGTGTAATTAATCCCTTAAAAATATTTCAGGGTACAATTTGCCCATTGAAAGTAACAAGTGTGCAAAAAAGTCTAACACGCTAATTTAATGTACCCTGAACCGTCACATATTTCTTCTATCATCCAATAGTCAAAAATAAATTTTCAAACCATATTTCATTATTTATTTATTTTAAACCAAATGATATATATATTTTTTTCATCTAATAATCTGATGGCTGCTAAATGGACAAACGGAACCCACAGTACTTTTTTCTCCTATTCCATAAACCTATCGCCCAATCAAACATCGCCTCGTGTTACCGCAATACAGAAGATATAGGAGAGAAACTAATCAATACTTTTAAAATAAGTTTAAGTACTATTCCAAATTAATAAGGGAACGTTTATTAGTAACCTTTATGTTTTTTATTTATATTTATAAAAATTTTATAAATTATTTTTTGTTTATTTTTAGAAAAACATAAATTATAAACGTGTTTGGTTTGAATAAAATATTTTTAAAAATTTAAAAATATAAACTAAAAAATATGTTTATTTAGGTTTAAAATATTTATATTTATTTTTATTATTTACGAAAATGGGATCCACACACATTATAATTGAAAAAAAATATTTCAAAAAAAAAAATTGAAAAAAAAGATTAATTGAAAAAAAAATATTTGAAAAAAATAATTAAAAAAAATTATTTGAAAAAAAATAATTGAAAAAAAAAATTATTTGAAAAAAAAAATAATTAAAAAAATAAATGAAAAAAATTAATTGGGAAAAAAAATTATTTGGAAAAAAATTATTTGAAAAAAAAATTGAAAATAAATTATTTTAAAAAAAATTAATTGAAAAAAAAAATTAAAAACTGAAAATGTAAACTTATTTTTTGAATTTACGTTTTTTTTTTCAAATTTATAAACTGAAACAACTATTTATAAACCAAAAAAATTATCAAACAAGTTTTTATGATAGATTTTAAAATTTTTGTAAATATACACTGAAAATCAAAAATGAAATCATTACCAAACAAGCATTAATTATTGATCTGAATTACAAAACACATGACTTACATGTTAAAAATTTTAAAAAGAACATGTCAATATCAATTAATAAATAAAAGGGAACATTACTCAAAAAATATTGAATAAGGAGTATTTTGGAAAGTTAGTAAAACATTAACTTCTAACTTTTTATTCATTTTGGGTCACATTATCTCTTACATAACTTACCTACAAAAAGACAAAATAAATTAAAAAAATAAAAAAATTAATTTTTTACCAACTTTTCAAAACACTTTTAATTTCTCGATCCAAAGGGCTATGATAAATGCATGGTCCATATGTACCGTGAATTTGCCAAACCAAGCATAGTGATAGCAACATGGCATGGTGTACCTTTTTCCACCACTGTAGATTTGTATATGCATTCTTTGTGTTTCCTCGGAGCGGTACTTATATCTGTTTGGACAGCTAGAATAGTAGGGTAAGGACCATGAGGGACTGTTTGGCAGGGTCATTTCCCTAAATAAGCCAAAATAGTAAGGGAATTCTCAACCAAATTTGAAAGAATTCCCAAAATAAATCATCATGGCGATTAAACTTCATGCGATTTTAGTTATTTTTTTTCTTGAAGTTATTCAAACCACGATTTTAAAAAAAAAAATTTCTTATGAACTTCGTGGTTATGAACCAAGTTCTTCATTCACTATGGGTGTGTGATGTGGGGGGATAGGGGGGATCCTTGTTTGACTTGACTCCATGTCCCCCTCCCTCCCTTTTTTCGTTTGATTTTTTTTTTTAGTCGTCGGACTCCACATAGGACTCCCCCTATGGGGGGGACTAGGGACTATCTAGGGGGGGATTGTTTTGACTAATCACTATTGGGATTAGATGTGAAAATGATAATTTTGAATTTAATTATGTATTATATTTAATAAAATTCAATAAAATTTAAATGTCTCAATTTAAAAATAAAATAATTTTATTTAACATGAACCACGAGTTCTTCATTCATGTGACAATGACATCACTCACAATAGGCACACATCACTCACAATAAAATATATATATATATATATATAAATTTTATTTCATAAAATTGAAACCAATATTAAATATGCATAATAATAATTTATAATAGTAAATAATAATTAACTATATAAAATAATTATTTTTTATTTTAATTCTTAATTTTTTATTTTCTTCTTAGAGATAAAATTTATTTTTATTTTATTTTAGGGTTTAGGGTTTAATTAAGTAAAATTTATTTATTTTTATTTTAGGGTTTAGGATTTATAAAAAATAAATTTTAAGAATTAAATTATAAATTCTAAATCCTAAATTCTAAACTCTAAAATAAAAATAAATAAATTTTAAGAATTAAACCTAAATCCTAAAATAAAAAAATAAATAAATTTTATCCCTAAACACTAAGGTAGCGTTTGGTAACATTTACGTTTTTGTTTATGTTTACAAAAATTTTATAAACTCGTTTACATTTATTTTAGAAAAACATAAATTACAAACGTGTTTGGTTTGAACAAAATGTTTAAAAAAAATTTAAAACGTAAACTAAAAAATATGTTTGTTCAAGCCTAAAATATTTATATTTATTATTTATGACAATGGGATCACACATATTATAATTGAAAAAAAAATTATTAAAAAATAATTGAAAAAAACGTGATTTGTAAAAAATTTTGAGAAAAAATTAGTTGGAAAAAATTTAATAGAAAAAATTATTTGAAAAAAAAAGAAAAAAAAAACACGTTTGTAATTTATGTTTTGTTTATTTTTTTAAATTTATGTTTTAAATTTTTTTTTAAACATTTTGTTCAAACCAAACACGTTTGTAATTTATATTTTTCTAAAAATAAACAGAAACGAGTTTATAAAATTTTTGTAAACATAAAGAAAAAACGTAAATGTTACCAAACGCTACCTTAGTGTTTAGGGATAAAATTTATTTATTTTTTTATTTTAGGATTTAGAGTTTAATTCTTAAAATTTATTTATTTTTATTTTAGAGTTTAGAATTTAGGGTTTAGAATTTATAATTTAATTCTTAAAATTTATTTTTTTATAAATCCTAAACCCTAAAATAAAAATAAATAAATTACTTAATTAAACCTAAACCCTAAAATAAAATAAATTTTATTCTATAAAATAAAAAAAATTAAGAATTAAATTTAAAAAAAAATTATTTTATATAGTTAATTATTATTTACTATTATAAATTATTATTATGCATATTTAATATTGGTTTCAATTTTATGAAATAAAATTTATATATATATATATATATATATTTTATTGTGAGTGATGTGTGCCTATTTTGAGAATTCTTTCAAAACTAGGCTTAGTTTGGAAATTCCCTTACTATTTTGATTTATTTAGGGAAATGGCCCCTGTTTGGCATGACCTAAGGGGTTTGTAACAGTGATGATGGGTTAGGTGGATCATTGTCAACAGATTAGAAGGAATGGTGTGGGGTACCCTGTGGGGTAGGGAGGGGAGAGAGAAACCCCATGCTGAAGTGACCTTTGCTAGGGTAAGGGTGAGGGAGGGGGGAGTATATGGGGTCCCCCACATGCCTTTGCAATGACTCACAGACCCAAGTTAACTAAACCCAAGCCCCACACACCATATTCTTCAAGCCACCTCATATTTTTCCATTGAAGAATTGAATGCTCTTCATGGGACAATAGGTCCATAATTGTGATTCACCTCACCTAAGCCCCCATCGTTGACAAATAGGTAGCTCACTGGTTAAGAGCCCCTTTGTCAAACCCTCATTTGGATTTCAAGTCTCATCCCCTTTATTTCTTTTAGATCATGTTTGAATTATAAATTTGTATAGAAATTTTAAAAATGAAAATAAAAAACATAAGTGAAATGTAAATGTTAATAAAATATAATAACATTTCATCTATACCCACTTTTTTTTTTTTTTTTTTAAAACTGAAATCTATGATCCAAACATAACTTTATATTAGAGGAAAAAAACAAAAACGAAAAAAATAAAAAAATAATAAAACAAAATTTGTGCCTACGAATTTCCCTACATCTGAAACAAGTTTAGACCAAACATTTAATTTTTCTAGATATATTTTTGCTCACAATTTCTGATTGTATAACATTGCACAATTTCTAGTTGGAAAATAAGAAAACTAATATCACGTTAGTGAAAAATTTGCTACATAGTTGGTTTAATGAATACCACTAATCACATCACCTAATGGGCCACACCTTTTTCAAAAAAGAACTAACCCTAATATCTTGTAGGTTCATCAAATAGTGTGGTCAGCTTAATCTGTCCATATGACAGCCACATGAACATAGAACTCTTGAAATATTTACACATCTTTCACATGTTTTAAAAAACATTTCATTTTGCAAACTAATCAGGGACATGGCATTTTAATCATTTCATCTAATCCATAACCCACTTATGAAAACTAGTCATTTTCTAGCCAAGCCAGGCCACAACGTTGTCATGGCATTTCACAAAATTTCGAAGGTAACTCAATCATTAAGCTACAGAGACTACGCCTAAAGACCACAATAGAATTTTAAAAAATTCTTATTATCAAAGACTTAAAAAAGATATTTAGTCTGAGACTTTCAAAATCTTGAGCCACTACTGAAAGGTGCCTTTCACAACCTTATGAATGTGCACAAAATGACGACTCATTCTGATTCTCATTTCAAATAAACCACATTGTTCCATTGTAAAACCGCCTGTCATAATACAACATTTCTGAAAGAATGGTTACTTCTAGCTAGCATTGTCCATTCAGATAATTCCAGAATTAGATAATATTTAAGGTGATGCTCAGTTGTTCTCATCAAGAAATACAAGACAAAAATTGCACAGAATAATATTTACAATAACTCGTACATTCATTTTGCACGGTCAACAGTTCCGAATTATGTATATATGCAGTAACCAGTTATCCAAGAACACAATAGCTCAATTATGCCGCCAAACGACTTAGTAGAACTCAGTTATCCTTGCAATTTCTTGAATAACTCGAAGACAATCTAGACTGAGACTGAAAGAAATTGAGTTGTGTACCTAATCCGAAGGATCTTCTTGTGGCAGCATTTGGGGAATCTGACAGTAGAGGTTCGCACACTGGGTTTCAGTTCTTGGGTTGAGTAATAGATAATGGACTAATAGTTAATGGAGTAACATCTTTCTCAAGCGATCTTAGCTGTGGCTCTATATTTCCCAATGACAATATCGGCCCTCCCAAACGTTCAGCTTGCTGATGTATGTTGATTTTGCTCGATCTGTAAGTATACCTGAAATACTTCAGAGCTAGCACCGGACCCATCCCTGCTGCCACAATCAACTGAAAAAGAATATATTGCAGTTCCAGTTAGCATATAAGTTCCTCACTTATCCAACGAAAGCATGTTAGTGCAATGGTTTTTTATTTGATTTGATTTGATTTGATTTATTTATTTATTTGACTAGTATAATGATTTTTTTTTTTCAACTTCTGGGAAAACGACAACACTCCTGTGTACAATGTCGCAAGTTGTAACCGGTCATCTAAGTAGCCAGAGATGAAATTTTGAGAAGATCTGCATGCTTAAAAGCATGGACAGACACATGACATGATTTGGACACAACACGAACATGCAAATTTTCAAAAAATGTAAGACATGATACATCATGGGTTTTATATACTTATTGTGTCATATATTTGAACATTATATATTTATTCTCACCAAATTCATCAATCTTGACTATGTTACACCAGTGAAAAATAAATAATAATAACAATAATAATAAAAAAGAGACATTGCATGTCCCCAGCATGTCTGACTAGAAAAAAAGAAAAAATGGGACACTTTGTTTAGCGTGTCTGACACATGTCCGTGTCCAAAACGTGTCAGACACTCATGTGATCCATGCTTCATAGGCAGCATGTAAATGAAAGAGAGCATAAAATGAGAAGTAAAACTCACAAGCATAGTTTTCCAATAAGATGGCTGTCTACAGAGGCGGAACATGATCGTGTACATCCCTGACGATGGCATGCCACTAACAATCCAGTTGATGATATAAAAACCAACCAGATTCCCCCATATGGCTAAATGTTGCAATATTGTGAATGAGCTACACCCATAAAACAAACAAAAGTATAGCAGTTAAAACGGACTAAATTAATTTCAATGCAATATTTCTCATTCATATCTTCTTATTATAGCAACATTGGGGGTTTGTAATTGCACTGATTGTACCCATTTTTTATATGAAAAGAAATCAAGAAGTCAAAATTATGTTGATGAACATGATTAACCAAATAATAACGTACTTTGTCTCTAATGCAACAACAAAAGCCTGCAACCAAATACATCCAGAGAGTGCCACCATTGAAATTTCCTCCATTTCACTTTTTCAAAGCATAAGCATGTATGGTTATCACAAATACTACAATTGCCTGCAAACCATCTCCATTATCAGCACAACGGAAGTAAGGAAAATGGTAACATGGTAATAGAGAATAATATATTCATTTTTAGTTCAATCTTTCCTAGTCTTACCACACATCCATCTAAACATTCTCACCTCAATTACATTCATTTTATGAAACGTATTGTTTCCTGGTCGCACAATATTATGATGTAAAATAATAAACAGCACTCACATGGAACAGAGACCGCCCAAACCATCCAGCAAATGTGCTAGGATTAAGAAGCCTGTTTCAAGAACGATCCACTTTTAGTTTAATTCCTAGCAGGAAGAATCTGAGCAAGAGATGGCAAAGGACCCAGTTTCCCATCCCAACAAATGCAATAGTTACTATAAGTGAAAACAAATTCTTATCTTTTCTTTTAATCGGGAAAGAAAAAGAATATGTGGATAAAGAGCAGAAAATCACAACCTTCCCGCTTGGCAGTAAAATAAAATTTGTGGATGCTGCATCACGGTACTTTCACCAAGATCTTTGTCAAGGACACTGACTAAAACAGGGATGCTAGTGTAGAAAACATTATAAGCCATCAAACTGACAGAATTGAAAAGACTGGTACCTGAGACGCCTGAAATAAATGAGAAACTGAATGTGTTCTAGTGTTAGTACATTAGAAAACTAAAAAAATATAAGTTGTGGAAGAGCAGAATAAAGAGAAGCCACCACATGATAACTCACAAGATTTGGATGAAACATATCACTAGGGATTTATAAAACGAATACTGGGATAGAAATGCTGTGCGATTGTACGAATACCGCCCATGAACAAGTATCAACCTTTGCAGAAACCTAAACTCTGCAAGACAAGAAATAGTTGATGTCATTGTCAACATATGGAAGCTCAAATCCAGGCCAAATATCAGAAAACAAACATATGTAATACCCATACATGAAGACCAAATATGTCATAATCTAATCTAACAACTATAAAAATGTGACAGATTTCATAAAAACTAGATCATGTCTCTGACGCAAATTAAACACTTGACCTGGGAAGAACATCGAAAAAATCAAAATAACATTTCTCAAAAGGAAGAGTAAGCAATCAAAATTGCACCTATATTATTTAGAAGCATGCAACCTATATTAACAACTTAAGCTCATAGCTGAGTTAGGGGTCAACAATTTATCTTGGTACTAGAGCAATAAATTGATACGGTGTTCAAATCTTACTGACCCGTTAACTATAATACTTACACGTGTTTGGCCCACTTATAGAGGAGAGCCTAACCACACATGAGGGGCATGCTGAGGATATAAATTAAAAAGTAACCGCTCCGCTCTCTCTAACAGCTTCAGCTTTTAGATGCATTGGTGGTCAACAATTTATCATTAAGTATTACAACTAGAAGGCGCAAGTTCAATTCATATGCAATATATATAAAATAACTATCAAAAATAATATAAAAAAAGCGATCTGGAATAACTTCCAGTTATCCATAAATTTAAACATGTAGCATCAAGAACTCACTCCCAATGCTATAATCAGCTGCCCTCGCTGCCTGTAGTCCTTCTCTACCACTAATTCCAACCCCAATATCTGCTTGTTGTATCATCCTCACATCATTCCCACCATCCCCAATGGCCAATGTTCTGTAGTCACAGGATTTTAAGAGCTCCACAAGCTGCAAAGGTTAAAATTAAATATATATATATATATATATAATATTAAAAAAAAGTACCTATAAAGTTAAGAAGAAAACATAAATAATCCAAGGGTATTTCTCGGGAAGAGGCCATTGTGATGACAATAACTAAACTATAAAGAACTAGCTTTAACAGTATGCAAACAAGTATGAGAAGCATAGCTCAAAGTAAATTTACCCTACAGGGTAAAGTGAATTTCTCTATTGAAAAACCATCAAGAAAATTTCATATGCAAAATGTTAGATCTAGAGGATCTATGGGCCGAGAAACATAAAATAGAAGAGTTTTGGCAATGTAAATTGATTAATGATCATCTATATTAAAAACTATGTTACATAGACTCGGGTATGGGTGTTGGGTGCAAGTACATGTCTAGAGATTGGATCCATCAAATCTCAAATTTAAGGATACGCAGACTTGGCAAAAAATGTCATTTTTTATAATTGCAATCTATTATTTGAGATTAAATGGTGTCCAATGTTACATACAATGACTGTGTTAAATACAAATATATAAGAAGTGCCTGATGGAAAGTATTAGACACATCCACGCCCTTGTCCAAGTGTCGGGTGTCCAACATGGATATTTAATTTATTTTGAAGGGTCTGTGCAACATAGATTAAGAATATTACAATCTACATAAATTAAATTAGCAACTAATAGCACCATAGAGAGAATCATGTCTAAAGGTATAATCACTTTTAATTAACATCAATATAAATTAACTCAACAGGTTTAGCGCCGTGCCATGTAAATCCCAATTCATATTGTTTTTCCCTGCTCCTGTAAAAAAATAATGTAACTCCATATCATAATTATTGGTTGGTTAGATACATCGTTTGTCAAGAAAACTTATCATCTCCCTTTCCTTTTTTTCTTTTGTCATTTTAATGTTGAAATTTAATTTGATATTTTGCTAGCAGCTTTAGTTTAATTGACCATATACAAACACATTTATTGCGGACTTCTTCCAAACCTCTTTAGGTAAGTTTTCTTCAAAACATAACTAGTTCTAAATATTTGCAGTCTACTGACTGACTTGCAGTTATGATGTGTTGAAAGCCATTAAAAATAACTCGAACCAAAAGTTTAACGAAGACCACAACCTTCATCTGGACTTGCTGACCACTGTCGCCTAGTTTCCCATTATTTTTTTCATTTTTCCGTAAGTGTGCCTTTTTTTAAAAAAGGAACAATAAACAAAAAAACCCCAATAAATGCGGAAAAAAATTGAACTCGAGAAAGGGCATCACAACGCATGAGGAACCCGACACTACGGGGTCTGAGCAGGTGCAAATAAAAAATGAATTGCAGAATTTAAAACAACCTACAAACAATTACAATGAATAGCCCATTCGAGAACTAATAGAGAGCACCTGTGCTTTTTGAGATGGTGTAACACGGCAACATATGGCTGTCCTTGACAAAATTGCTAACTCAGTGAATGCTTTCTTGTAATCCTTAAGTGCAATTTCAAGAGCCCATCCATCAATAACAAAAGCCACGTCCCGCTACAAATAATATTACTGACTCAAAAAGACTTTCAAGGAAGATGTTAAAGTGCTCTCCATTGCCAACAGGACAAATTATTGGAGAACTAGTTACGGAATTTTTAGATGCAATATTCTGATGGAGCCAAATCCATACCTTGGCTTCTGAATTTGTTATTCTCATCGTAAGCAAAACTCTCTCTAAACTTCTACTTACTTCATCTTCAGTTTTGCCATTTATTAACAGGAGCTGGCCTTTAGGCTCTGCCAACAAGTCATGAAATAGTAAAAGTTAATGGTGAGGAATATTCTAAGACAATTGAAAAAAACGAGAAGACATTTTTTAACTTTAGCACATTCCATCCCATTGTCTTCAAAAGCTGCATTCTTATTGTAATATCCTTACAGTTGAATTTAAATGCAAGATGTTAAACATGAGAAACAGATGAGTTTTTAACTCCAGATGGCTGATATGCAAAACTACTGTTTGTGCATGCATTTAGGGTGCACCACCTTGATCACTTGTAAACAACCATTTCTCAAATGTATACCAAATTAAAAACCAAACAATAATTCTGATTTTAAAAAAATTTGAACAAAAAGAAACCTTTGATTAGAAGACTTCATCAGGAATCTACCAATCACGATTCCCCCAAGGATGAAGGACATCCAATATGGGTAATCAATATAGGATCTGAACTAAAAGAAACTTAGGCCAGAACTAATTGGCTTCTCTCATTAGCTTGGAAATATTTTTGTCCAAAGTTATTCCTCTGTCCCATTTTTTTGTCCATGAAAATTCCAACTTTATAAGGGGACACACTGAATGTGTTCACACCCAACTAATATAGTCTGAATTACCAAAACTATTATTCTATTGAAAGCATTCACGCTCATTTAGAAAAGGATAATATTGTAAAATCACGAGATTACATTCGACTTTCAAAATGGACAACCATTTTAAAATGGGACAGAGGGAGTAGATAAAAACTATGCATTTATTTTCAACATGTGCAATCAATATAGGACAGTGAGCAGAGCAAAAAACAACTGATCCACCTGGGGATACAAAATTGCAAGAAAGAGCAATTTGTATGGCAGTATTCTGCTTGTCTCCAGTTAGCATCCAAAAGTTTATTCCAGCTTTTCTAAGTGACTCAATTGTTTCCGGTACACCATCCTGGGAAATTATATAAGAAGATAACAAATTAAGTCCAAAGTCTAAAAGTTAGTGGATGCATGAAGGATATCTGCCCCCACACAGAAAAACGAGTTAAATACAGGTTAAATCAGTGTCCCAACAAAAATGCTTGCCTGTAGACGATCCTCTATGGCAGCTATCCCAAGGATTTCAAAGTCATGCTCTAATCTTTGACAGACCTCAGCTACTCTCCACTGCAAAATAAAAGATTGAGGAAACAAAGTATGTCAATGACCAACTTCCATGCGAGCAGGTATACATGCACATTCTCATAGAAGAAAAAGAAGAAAATGAAAATAACATTAAGATGTACACCTTACCTCCCTATCCACCAATGTGCTATTAGCCTCTTTAAACAATGAAGACCATTCTCGATATTCATCTTCCTCTAATTCACGCCAAGCCAAGCATAATGTTCGCAGTCCCATTTGAGCATATTGTTCAACAGCATCGGCAGAAGTCCTTGTTTCTTGTCCTGAATAATTTGCAGTTAGAGAATAAAGCATCACTGAATTCAAACTCAATAATTAACAAATAAATGCTCACAACCCATTTTTGACTCTTCACACTTAAAAAAGCCTATCATGCAAGCAGGTCCACAGGATAAGTACAAATATATGAGAAAATGAACATCTCTACGTTAACCAAAGTGATGCATAACGTGGCTATTCCAAGTGTGAACATTTCTTTGTTTTTGAATAAGTACAAATATCATAAAGCTGCCAGAAGGGGGCAGAACCAATTCACACACAGAGTCCACAGGAACAGTAGTTAAGCTCCTTCAAAAACACTAAAAGAGCCCTAAAAAGACCTAACATGACAGATATTGCTGTACATCTGGGAGAAAATAGCTACCAGAAAATTAGAAAGAAAAATTAATGTGTTGCGAAGATTAGGGACAGATACAACTCAGAAACCCCAATTGTCATGGAGTATAACCCCCAAAGGAAACATGGCATCTAATTTCACCAGCCTAATGGCCAGGTGATATCCGGATGGATTCTCAATATAAACATTGAGGGCTCAAATTTTGTTGCCTAGAAAAAGAACAGTTGGCATCAAGCTTATAAATTTGGAACAAGATTCATATAATGTTACTCCCTTCCTTGAATGTGGATGAGTTTAACATCAAACACACAAAATATGAATAGACACCAAATACAATGTCCCCTCTCAAAATCTATGTTACACGAACTCTTCAAAATAAATCAAATATCCGTGTCGGTCACCCGACACACTCGGACAAGGGTATGGGATATGTGTCGGATACTTTTCAACGAATA
Source organism: Camellia lanceoleosa (assembly GCA_025200525.1). Lineage (NCBI taxonomy): Eukaryota > Viridiplantae > Streptophyta > Magnoliopsida > Ericales > Theaceae > Camellia > Camellia lanceoleosa. Next base: position 123,815,842 of record CM045764.1, on the reverse strand, counting down.
TTTCTTATATAATTGTATATAGGGCTGCAAATGAACCGAGCTGGCTCGGCTCGTTTAGTAAATGAGCTAAGCTCAAGCTCAAATAAGTTCGGCTCATTTATCTTTATTTAAATTATATAATAAATAATATATAAATATATATAAATTATAGCATAAATACATTATTTATGTATTAAATAATATAAATACCATTTTTTTTTATTAAAATAGCTTTATTTAAACAATATAAATAGTAGTAATAAAAATTATCAAGCTGAGCCGAACTCGAGCCAAGTTAGTTATCGAGCCGAGCTCGAGCTCAATAAATGAACTCAATAAGCAAACAAGCCAAGCTCGAGCTCAACAAAGCTTGGCTCAGCTCGTTTGCAGCCCTAGTTGTATATAACACTATTATTATATGTTCATATTATTGTATAATTGCTATAAATGTCTTTTTGACACTATAAGTTATATATAATACCATTTTATCTCACATACTTGATTAAAAATATAAAAATGACTTCTTTTTTTTTTGTCGAGTTTGCATATTCTTAAATTTATAGTTTAATGAGTTTGACCTCTAGATACATACCCACACCTAACACTCGTACCCGAGTTCAATATAGCTCAAAACATAGTTCCAGACTTCTAGTTATATTTAAAAGAAGAAAAAAAAAATGAGTCTTTTACCAAACGAATGGGCACTAGAGAAAATCGGTAGTGTTAATCGATCTAAAAAAATAAAAACAATAATAATAAAGAGGGTTCCGCGAAGAAATGTTTTTGGATGTGTATGTATGCATTGAACAAGTGAACAAGTTGAAAGATTTTCCTATGAATGCATTTATAGTGTCTTCTCAAAATCCTTCATGAGAAGTGTAAAACACATAAAGATTACCGGCACGCGCATAAGGAAGAATTGCTTCATCTGCCCCCTTAGATAGAAGGATGATTTTTCCGCTTTTGCAGTCTTTCACTACTACTGACATTCTTTTCCTATCAGAAGTGAACTCGAGAGTGTCCAGTACATCATACTGTAATATTGCACGATTAAAATTGATCTCTGCAATTCATCAAAACAAAGGAAGCTATACATCATGATGGCTATAAGTATGCCTCGTACACAGCCAAAATCAGAATAATCGTACCAAGAATATTTGCATTCTTATTGAAAAAAACCATATTCAAGCAAGAAGCAGCACGAACAAGAGCTTCCTCATCCTGAGATTGTGCCTTGTATGAGACTGATCCACTTTTGCTACACAAATTTGAAAAAAAAAATAAAAAAAAGAATAAAAATCAGAACCAATAGATGAGAAGTCATTCAAAATAAGCCCAAAGCACAACAAATAGAACATAAGCCATGTGATTGGTCCTATGGGTGGATTTGACAATTCTAGCAAAGCATTGACCAACAAAGATGCTAAAATCACCTTTGCATGGGTATCACAGTATTACATATTGCCATAACTGTAAGAAATCGAATAACATCAGGAGAACCACTGCCAACAGCATTGATTAGCTCCGCATCTGTGTACATGAGGTGGAATAAATTAAACTCCAAGGAATTTACATGTTTCACAAGTGAAAGACAAGTTTTACAATTGAAAGAGATCCTGAAGGTAAAGCATAAAGCAAATCCACGTGAGAAGAAACACACCAGTGGATACAGTCCAGACTGAATAACTTCAAACTTTACCAGCAGAAAAATATCATGCAAATATGACAGTTAATGCTTCACAACCATCATGTTATTAGACTAGACAAAGTTTACAGGTTTACCAACTCATAACAAGCAAGCAAATAAGAACCAAGAGGTTAAAAGCTTTCAACAAAATATAAAACTCCAGAATTCAAATAACAAATTTGCTTCAACTACAGAGTCAAGAGTAATGGTGAATTAAGAGAAATGGAGCAAAGCTGAAAGGATCAAGCATAAATGCAGAATGAGGCATACTTATCGACAACAACAACAACAACAACAACAATAGCAAAAAGAAAAAACTTCAGACTGAGGCATAACGCTAGGAAATCTGACAAAACCATGAGCTAAAATTAAGAATGCAAATATAATGCATTATCCTTTCTAAGTCATTAAGTTGGATAGCCTTATAAAAAAAAAATCCATGTACAATTATATTCCGCAACAGAAACTCTCCATTCATGAGGATATGAATCAGCACAGGCGATTGGATTAATAATGGCTTACATGGTGATTCAGCAATAAAAACATGTACAAGTTAAGTAGGCCATATATCTGATAACCATGACAGAATTTTCTCAAAATGATTTAGAAGTTTTGGAAGAAATAAATATAGAATAAAGAAAAATAGGAGTAATAGAATACACAAGGCAATGAGTAACAATACACAGACAAAATGCAAAACCATACCTTTCAGAGCATCCCCACTCTCGTTCCCATAGAAAATGCCATTGATATAACATCTCCTAAAAATCATTTTATTCTCAGTAAGGGTTCCTGTTTTATCTGTCATTATGTACTCAACTTGTCCCAAGTCCTCACTGATTGCTGTGCTGCCATATACAATAACGACAACTTAAATAAATAGTGTGAATAAACTCATGGATTACCACAATTTAGATAAACGAAAATATATATGTAAGAATAAACTCATTCATGGGTTTCAATTTCATTACTTTGCTGCATGGGCAGGAGTGCCAGTTTCTAGGTCAATCATCTCATTGTCCCAATCAATAAACTTTGCATATAAGCTCTTCACAAGATCCAGAGACACCTGCCACATAACAGTGAAATACTTGAAGCTTTAGAAGTGGCACTCTTATCTAAAATTTACGTTCCTCTCAATTCAAAGAGTCAATTGATCATTCATCAATCCTCACGGACTACATAAGTTTGAGAATTGGATCGGTGGTCTTAATCATAATTGCTAATCATGTATTCAATCAAGTTTATGTATTTTCACATAGTCTATCTTATAATTGCAGATAAATTGGATGAGAATACATATACTTAAATATTTAGAACAAACTAAACAAAGGCCATGTTTGTTTCCACTTATTTGCCACTTATTTAGATTACATTTTGAATTTCATGCTTAAGTAGATGTACTTTAAACAGGTAGGGTGTTTGGATTCACATTTGTATTTTCAGATTATTTGCTTTTCAGCATAAAAATATCAAAATAAGATTAAAAAGCTAACTTTTTTAACGTTGGGTTTTAAATATTTACTTTATGCTAAAATCAATTTTTTAAGTGGAAACAAACGGGGCCAAAACACATACATATACGTGTCAAATATAACTAGCAGTAGTGAGTGTCAAGTCTACATTCTCTAAAAAATATTATTTTTATTTTTATACATGTATATATATCAGCAACAAATACATTCTCCCAAATAGGGAACAATAATGACGATCTAGATATATTTTTGACATATGGAATTTCATCAGATTGCTTGTATTCTTAATAAATATAGATATATTTTAATAAAAAAAAATTAATCTACAATGAATATAACCTAATTAAAACTATGAAACCAAACCAAGTCTTAAGTTCCATCATATGGGATCAGCTACATAAATCCTTCTTCTCCACGCGGCCCTATCAAAAGCCATTTCATTAGTTAAATTAAGTAGATCCATATCTTTATTTACAATGCTAACCAACGTTAATCTAGGCCTACCTCGTCCCCTAATACTTCCATCTACCATTACAGCATCGCATCTCTTCACTACTGCCTCTGTTAGTCTCCGTTGAATATGACCAAACCATCTTAATCAATTCTTTCTCAACTTATCTTCTATCGGTGCTACTCCTACCCATTCCCGAATACACTCATTCCTAATTCTATCTTGTCTAGTCTTGCCACACATCCACCTTAGCATTCTCATCTCAGCCACACTCAGTGTTATCAAAGGCGAGCCTAAGCGCTCGCCTAAGCGTGAGGCGAGGCGAGGCTTCAGCGCTTCATGCGTACTAAGGCGAGGCGAAATGGCGAGGCGATGGAGAAGCGCCTGAAGCGAGAGGCGAAACGAAGTGACGCTTCATCGTATTTTTGCCTGATTTAAGTTCGAATCATTTGCCGAAGTCGATCGTCTGCCGAAGTCGAATCATCTCTAGGTCTTCTTCTGCCGAAGTGAGTTCGAATCATCTTCCTTCTTCTGCCGAAGTGAGTTCGAATTATCTGGGCCCTAGATCGAATCATCTGCCGAAGTCGATCGTCTGCCGAAGTCGAATCATCTCCGGGTCTTCTTCTGCCAAAGTGAGTTCGAATCATCTGGGCCCTAGTTCGAATCATCACCTGCATCTCTTTGTTCGACTTCGAATTGAAGAAAAACACTGTCGAACTCGAACCCGTGTTAAAATTAATTGAATTATTTTTTAAAATTAATTTTTAATTCGCAAAAATTAATTTTTAAAATTAATTCAATTATTCAATTAATTATTTTAATTTCCTGTTATTCAATTAATTATTTTAATTCAATTAATTCAATTAATTTGTTTGTTTTAATTCAATTAATTCAATTAATTTGTTTATTGTAATTCAATTAATTTCCTGGTTATTTTAATTTCCTGGTTATTCAATTAATTATTTTAATTCAATTAATTTCAACTATTTTAGTTTCTTTATGTTCTTTAATGTTGTTAAAATATGTTCTTTAATTTCTTTATGCTGAAACATTGAATTGCTTGTTGGATAGAATTAATGAATTGCTTGAAAATATTTATATTTTTATCTATATCATTTATTTTAAAAAAATGTCAGTTTTGGTCGCCTCGCTTCGATGAAGCCCTCGCCTCGCGCTTAGGCGTTCGGTGACCTTGTCGCCCCAGTTCGCTTTTCGCCTTAAATAACACTGGCCACACTCATCTTATCTACATGTTGTTTCTTGGTTGCCCAACACTCCATCTCATACAATACCGCTGGTCTAATAGCTGTTCTATAGAACTTACCTTTAAGTCTAATGGGTATTCGTTTATCGCATAGTACCCCAAACGCACTTCTTCACTTACACCATCCCGCCTTAATCCTATGGGCCACATCCGCATCAATCTCCCCCGCTGTTGTGATAATCGACCCTAAATAACAAAAATATTCACTCTTAAGCAGTTCTTGATTCTCAATCTTCACTTCTCCTCTACTTTCATTGTTACTGTTACTAAATTTACACTCCATGTACTGTGTCTTAGTTCTACTTATCCGAAATCCTTTAGATTCAAGAGCTTTTCTCTAAATCTTCAACTTTATATTAACTCCTTCTCTGGTTTAATCCACTAGCACTATATCGTCTGTAAAAAGCATACACCATGGCAATTAAAACTATGAATTTTTTAATATTTAATAGAGAAATTTTTTTTTTAAGGTCCTTAATATATAAGATTTTATCCCTCAACATTTCTACAAAAAAAATTCGACTAACAGAAATTTCACCTCAACTCGAAGAAATGTAATCATACTAGAGAAATTTCGAAATTTATCTGAGTCGGGTGAAATTTCTCTGAGTTGGGCAAAATTTCTCTGAATCGAATTTTCTCTATGAAAATGTTGAGGGGCCTTAGCTAAATAAAAAAACATCCTGGACCTCTCATACGACACAAAGTTGGAGATGGATGTTTCACTAATTTTCCCTATTTAATATTACAAAGCATAAATAAATGAACAAGTTCAATACCTTAATTGTGTTACAAAACTTTGGATGGACTATATTCCATGAGTCAATTAGTTAGTGCATCTTTAAGTGTTTACTTGCATGAAAAGTTTGCAAAATCTTATCATAGATGGCAAATTATCCACGTCTTCAATGTCTTTTTGAAGGGAAAAGAGAAAAAAGGTACATTTATCACCAATGTGAAGGAATGAGACCATGGCATCAAATTCTGATCATCTTATAGAAAATATTGAAGCAAAAGAAACAAAAGTTAGTTTTTTTTTTTTTTTATACAATAGATATACTTTTACTAGAAAGAGTATTTAGTAAAAAATTAACATTTTTCCTTAAAAAGTTTAAAATAGTCAACGCACTCATGTCTCAGCTGTATTGCATGTGCGGTTTACATATAGGGATGATAATTACACAACCTCATTCGGTAACATAAGGGGAACTTCGCGTCTCATGTGTTCATGGATTGGGTAATACACAAGCTACCACAACTAACCTAGAGGTTTCAATCATTAAAGGAAATTCAAGAAAACTAATATAATCTTAGCTCACAGGTCTGCTTATGGTTATGTATCAGTTCTTTCTCTTTTCTTTCTTTACATGGACTACTCGCCTTCTACAGTGTATACTTTCAGAACATATTGACCTGTGGTTATGTATGGACTCTTTTCTCTTTACGTTCTTTGCAAGGACTACTTGTCTTCTAAATACATACGGTTAGAACACATCATCACATCTGAAGGTTCAGGCATAAGTAAAAATCATGTCACCTGCAACAATGATAACGAAGAAGACATAATAAGCAGAGCATTGAACATGTGTACCTTTATAGAAATGGGTATCATGATGGAACAAAGAAGCTCAAACCGTAGAGGAATGACCACCCATTCATACCAAGGACTTTCATTTGGATATTGAACATACCATTGCTACAAAACAAAAACACCAAGAAGGTTGGTATAAAGTCGAGAAAGATCACAACAAAAAACATTAGAGGGCAAGTATTTCTCCCTCTGTCCCTTTTTACGTGTCATGGTTGACCATAAACAGTTTTAATAATAGCATCTTTGAATAATAATAGATTTACAAAACTGGCCTTTGGCATATTTGAAGAAATTTTGTAGCAATTGTGATGGTATTTAAACAAAAAGGGATAATATGAAAAGGTGATGAGTGATGATTAAACTTCTTAAATTTGAACTAGGATACATAACATGGGAATTCCAAAACAGTAAAGCAAGATACACAAAATAGGACAGAGAGTACTTCAAAAGTCTAATACTTCACCAAAAATGAAAGCAACATGATTCTGGGAAATGATACAAAAAATCACCAGTAACTAGCAAGTAAATACAATCAAGCTGGCAAGAACAGTTAGCCAAAAGGAAAAGCCTGATTTTGTAATATGATTATTTAGTTTGAGGGTATTTATGCACTTCGGAGCATACTAATAAGAGGAGAACCCTAATACTGTATGCTTTCTCTCTCATAAGCCTTACATTGTTATTTCTTCTCTCTTCATCTCTTATTTCTTATTTCTTCTGTAAAATTGTCACTAACCAAACCAAACCAAACCACACCAAGCCTTAAGTCCCATCAAATAGGATGGGCTTCATGAATCCTTCTTATCCAAGCAGCCCTATCTAAGGCCATTTCATTAGTCAAATTAAGTAGATCTATATCTCTATTTACAACGTTAGCCAACGTTAATCTAAGCCTACCCCGTCCGATAACACTCTCTTTTACCGTTACAGTATCGCATCTCTTCATTACTAGCTCTGTTAGTCTCCACTGAATGTGACCAAACCATCTCAATCGATTCTCTCTCAACTTATCTTCTATCTGTGCTACTCCTACCTATTCCCGAATACACTCATTACTAATTCTGTCTTGTCTAATCTTGCCACACATCCACCTTAGCATCCTCATCTTAGCCACACTCATCTTATCTACATGTTGTTTCTTGATTACCCAACACTCCGTCCCATACAACATCATTTGGTCTAATAGCCATTCTATAGAACTTACCTTTTAGTCTAGTGGGTATCCGTTTAACGCACAGTACCCCAGACGCACTTCTCCACTTACACCATCCCGCCTTAATCCTATGGGCCACATCCGCATCAATCTCCCCCGCTGTTGTGATAATCGACCTTAAATAACAAAAATGTTCACTCTTAGGCAATTCTTGGTTCTCAATCTTCACTTCTCCTTTACTTTCATTGTTACTATTACTAAATTTACACTCCATGTACTCTGTCTTATTTCTGCTTATCCGGAAACCTTTAGATTCAAGAGCTTTTCTCCAAATCTCCAATTTTGTATTAACTCCTTCTCTAGTCTCATCCACTAACATGATATCGTCTACAAAAAGTATACACCATGACACGTCATCTTGAATATTTCTCATCAACTTATCCATAACTAAGGCAAAAAGATAAGGGCTTACGGTAAATCCTTGGTGTAACCCAATAGTGATAGGAAATTCATTTGTCTCTCTAGCTGGCGATCTAATAGTGGTCACCACCCCTTTATACATGTCCCTAATCATATTAATATAACCTTTTGTCACCCCTTTCTTCTCTAACACCCACCATATTATATCTCGGGGCACTCTATCATATACTTTCTCAAGGTCGATAAACACCATATGAATGTCTCTTTTCTTTTCTCTATACTTTTTTATTACTCTCCTCAAAAAATAAATCGCTTCCATTGTTGACCTGCCAGGCATAAACCCAAATTGATTATCTGACACCTCTGTTGTATCTCGCAATCGGCGTTCCATCACCCTCTCCCACACTTTCATTATATGACACATTAGCTTGATTCCTCTATAGTTATTACAATTCTGGACGTCTCCTTTATTCTTATATATTGGCACTAAAATACTCTTCCTCCACTTCCTAGTCAACAAAATTTTGCTAAACAACCTAGTCAACCAAGCAACCCCCTTTTTACCCAAGCACTTCCAAGCTTTAATAGGGATATCATCGGGTCCTAAAGCCTTATTTGATTTCATCTTCTTAAGTGCAATCTCTATTTCAAAGTTTCTAATCCTGCGATAAAACCTATAATCTTGGCTAATCGTATTACTAGCCATTTCTTCCCCTATTGTCGTACCTCCATATTCCTCATTTAATAGTTTCTCAAAATAGTTCTTCCATTTTTCCTTAGTCTCTTCATCCTTCACCAATACCTTAGAATCCTCACTCTTAATGCACTTAACTTGATTAAAATCTCTTGTTTTCATCTCTCGTATCTTAGCAAATTTGTATACCCTCCTCTCCTTCTTTACTATCTAGTCTAATGTATAGATCATTATAAGCTTTCAACTTAGCCTCTCTCACTACTTTTTTTGACCTCCTTATTAGTCAATCTATAGCTCTTAAGGTTTTCCTCAGTTCTATCCTTTTGCCACCTTTTAAAGCACTCTTTCTTTGCCTTAACTACCGCTTGAACCTCTTCCCTCCACCACCAAGTTTCCCTAGTGCTGGGTCCCGTCCCTTTCGACTCTCCAAGCACTTCCCTTGAGATTCTCCTCATACAATTGGTTATCGAGTTCCGCATAGTGTTAACATCATTTTATCCATTCTATTCTTAAATATTTCTAGTTTATCCCTTTTAGGTCCCACTATCTCGTCCTACGACGCCCACCATCCTTCCTAGCTTGGTATTGCCCTCCAAAACATAAATCTAGTACCAAAATCCTATGTTGAGAGGTCAGGCTCTCTCCAAGGATCACCTTACAATCATTGCATTTTAAGCGGTCCACTTTTCTCACAAAGAAATAATCTATTTGACTCTTAACTGACCCATTCTTAAAAGTTATCAAATGCTCCTCCCTCTTCTTATACATAGTATTGGCCACCACCAGATCAGAAGTCAACGCAAAATCTAAGATACTCTCTCTAGCCTCATTTCTATCAGCAAAACCGTATCCACCCTACACCCTTTCATAGCCTAGTTTATCTATGCCAACATGGCCATTAAAATCTCTACCTATAACCAGGTTCCCTCCTACGTGCATCTCCTGTAAGATCTCATCCATTTGCTCCCAAAAATCCCTCTTAGTCTGATCATCTAATCCTACTTGAGGGGCATATGCACTAACAACGTTCACTATATTCCCTTCAATAATTAGTTTAACTAACATAATCCTATCCCCTTTCCTAATGACCGCCACTACATTCTCAACAAACCCTTGGCAATTATGATTCCTACCTCATTCCTACGTCTGTCCTTACTACTATAATACAGTTTAAAACCGGTATCCTCAATTTCCTTAACTTTCTCACCCGTCCACTTAGTTTCTTGTATGCAAGCTCTACTAACTCTCCTCCTAATCATAACATCTACCAATGCTATCATCTTACCAGTTAAGGTTCCTATATTCCAAGTGGCTACCCTAAACATGTAGTCTTGTAAAATTGTCACTAACCAAATAAGAAAAACAAACTTGCAAATTGAGACAAACCTTTCTTGCTTCTGTATCCTTCCAAACATTCCCAGCTATGCCTAGAACAATAACAACCACTATCTGGAAAATAAATATTGCTCCAGTCAGCTTGTCAATCATCGCATCCATAGCTGTAAGCTTTGGTTCAGGTATACCCCTGCTCATACCCAGTTTGGTTTCATTTCCTGAAGGTAGAATAATTAGAATCAGGAATTACACTACCCTATACGAATCAGCAAGTATACAGTAATCTAGACCAAGAAAAAAAATCAATAAACTATCATGTAAAAAATCCAGGGAGTCAGGGGTAAGGATAAGATTCAGTAACAAATTCAGGTATAAATCAATAAAGAACAATCTCAAAAACCACTGCACTTTTGCTTCATGGACTCAGATACATGTGTTGGGTGTGGATATGTGCTTATGCGTCAATTTATCTCCACTTCAAAAAATATTTTTTAACATTGTTCTTTTATTTCTTAGAGTAAAGCAACTTTTATGTGACATGTTCAGCGTGGGCAGTAGAGTCAATTAGAAGCAACCATGCAACGAAAAGAAACACAATAAGGAACTAAACCAAACAAAATTAGCAAATACACAATAACTCAACTATATAGGAACTCTATGCAGAAATATACAATAACACAAATTAGCAAATTCCTTGGCTGGGTGCATTTCCAACCAAAATGTCAGACAAATCCATGCCCATACCTAGGTGTGTTATGTCTTGCAAGGGTTAGAAGAGTCCATGTCACACAGCTTTGAGCATTTCAAGTTTGCATATCCCAAAGAAAAGAGAAGGAAAAATAACAAAATTCATAGACCAAACAAATACTTCACAACTTTTGACTCCATGGATAGTTGCCATCTTAGGCAGGACTTCATACATGTGACACTGCTAAGGACTTTTTCAAAAGTTTTAAGAGTCTTTGTTAATATAATTCTCAAGAACATGTTCACTCTTACATTCACTGAGCAGAAATGTTAAGAAAATCTTTAAAGATAAGGAATCAAACAGAAAATCTATCATATTGGCACCAACTCTTGTATGAAAGTAGAAATACTAGAAAAGGATAAAAGGGGATTGGAAGAATTTAAAGTCATCAATGGGCTAACAACAACCAGCAACCTAATTTTATTCTTTGGGGTGGTGGCAAGTGTCAATTAATCACAATTAGTAAGATAAATGGATAATTAACATAAATCAATTACTTTAGTAAGGAAATAAATTTACCGGGCATTACAAAGTAATCCCACATTTTAATAGAATTGGCCAAATTTAGATTTTTACAAACTACATGACTTTGTTGATTGTTTTGTTGGTCATTTCTGTTACAATCAAACACATCTTATTATCTAATCTGTGGAATGTAGATGAGTTAATTCATATTTTTTGGACAACCAAACAGGTTCCAATTTGATACCCACAATAATTCCAAAATAAGCATTGCTCCCTCCCTTCCCTCTAATTCTTTGTTGCTCTGCATCACCTGTTAGCTCCTCTAGATAAATGGTGATCCTTGAGAAAGCCAACGTAAGAAAGGAAATGAACAAAACAGAAAATTTATACGCACATAAAGATAAACATAGTATTTCTTTTTTGTAAGTAATAAAATATCCACTAAGGGCACCAATAGATGTGCAGCCTCTGTACATTGGGAGTATACAAAAGTGAACAAAAGATAAACTATTATAGTTTAGTTATGACTTTGGCATTTTGTATACTAGGGACTTGCCTGTGTAAGTAGCAACTCCACAAGCCCACTCGGTATTCCTCAAGTAGCATGATTGAAGAATTGTGTTTTTAATTGTTAGAGGACAGACATCATTATCAATGAAAGGAGGAAACAACCGCAAATTTGCATCAAATCTTCTAATGTCCTTATTAGGATTAGGACACTCAATTACACCCTGCCAAAGAAATATAAAATGCAAATAATCAACATTACAATAAATTCAAAGGGAAATATTAACAAATTTTAGTCATGATAATGTATAGAAAAGCTTGCCTTGATTTTGTGTAATAGCTCAAAATCAATTCCCCACGCATAAGAGGGTATCACCCTTGTCTTAAGATCAGTTTAAGCCATCCAAGGCAGACGTCTGCAAAATAGGTTTATATATGAGAATCCCTGAAATATTGCAAAAAAAACTGAATTCATGTTCCTAAGAAAATATTAGAATCCTTCACAACATGATTAAGTAGCATGACGGGGAGGCAGAAACTTGTGTTTCTATGAGAGTTGACATGCACTTTATAAATTTACCAAAAAGCCTGTATGGAAAAACAGAAGGCCATGATAAAATTGCAGTATTAGAAGAAACTGTATTTAATGCAACAAAAATGTTAGGCCCCAATAAAATTGACATGCCTAACAAGCTCACCCTCCAACTCTCTTATATAAAATTGGACCTTCTCCAATTAAGTTTGGGTTTATTTAAGACTCACTTTATATTTCAAGAGAATAGTTTGATGATGACTTAGGGCCAGTGGAATGTGTTTAAGTTTCCTTCTTTTCTGTTTCTGTTTTCAAAACTTCTAGAAACACAACAAAGAGGAAGTAGAGTTGCTTGCTTTTGTTTTCCTTTCTTTGAAACATGCACTTGACACAACAAAATAGGACCTAAAAGGCACAACAGAAAAAGTGTGTTTACATTATTAAATAACAAAAGTAAAAACACATAGTTCAACACCCTAGGTATTAATCTACCAATTAATCACAGACTTTCCCCGATCAAAAAAAAATGTGAGGGACGCGCAAAAATATATAATTTTGTATATTTATTATGCGTCATATATAAGGATAAATAATTATAGAAATGAATATTTCATTCAAAGATATTTATAAGTAAATAAATAAAAAAGGCAACATAACACTAATTTTTAAAGTTTAAAAGAGGTATAAATCTATATTGTTTTTCTTTTATCATTGGATCACAAGTTATTTTCTTCAAACTTGTAATGTGTGTCTAAGCAATGGACTCTACTAGTCTAACGCGTGTCCAAGTTTAAAAGATTAAAAAATAACATGACACATTTGAACATGTGTCTGACTAGAGTTAGGAAGTATCAAACAAGTGTCATTGTTTGGCACGTGTCCAACATAGACACACCACCTTCTTAGAAGTATTCATGTTTCTTACTTGGCATTTTGCATCAAAGAGAGAGTACCTCTAAATCTCTACGTAATGAGATAAAATAACTGTCCAATTCGGATTTACATTAGTTATTGGGGCCATCTACACATTGAATAGAAGAGGCTAAGATCTATCCAATGACAATGGATTTTACAAAAGGGTTGTCTCTCAAGCTCACTTGAATGTTTTATGTGATCATAACCATGGTTCACTTGTAAAAATGTTTCAAGCCAATCCTTTTAGCCAAAAAAATATAATTTTACCATTAACTTCTGAAGAAGATAAAAAAATGTTTTAAAAAAAGTTTAAAAATTATGTTTACAACTTCTACTTAATGAAACCATCAAACAGACTAGCTTCTGGAGTCACATATTTACCTCTACATAGCAAAGACCTTGGGGGTCAGAAGTACCAATTAGAACAAGATCACATGGCACTTCATCATTCTCACGAAGCCATACAATATTACCAACACGAATGTCTTGGGCTTGAACCTACAAGAGAGTACACCAACCCAAGGAACAAAGAGCAAGTGTAAGAAACCTTGGGAAAAAATTATAGAATGAAAGTCATTTAAGAAATAAAATTTAAAAATGAGTTGAATAATGTCCCAACAAATAAGCATAAACATTGTATTAAATCATTTTTATTCACAAGGTGTCTAAAAATATTGGGTCTATTTGGTTGTGTTTTCAATGTTTTTTTTTTTATTTCTTTCAAGAAAACACAGGAAACTTGTTTGGCAAACTATTTTCAGGAAAAGATTTCAAAAACAACCCACATTTTCAGAAACTATAAAAGGTTGTTTTCAGATATTCAAACATTATTTTTGTACAAAAATGAAACCATGGCCATTTTGGAACTTCTCGTTGTTTTGGTTTATGAAAACGAAGAAAACAAAATTTGAGGAGTAAAAGCAGTTTTTGTGAATCCTCTTTCTTTTGTAAAGTTTTTGTCTGAGCTCAATTTTGGTGTTTGAGCTTTTTTTGTTGTATCTGTACATAGGTGCAATTTTCTTGCCCTTTTTTTATTAATACAGAGACATACATTTTACTTATCAAAAAATAAAACTAATTACAACTAAACAACAGACCCAAAAAACAGTTGAATTATATTTTCCTACAGATTTTCTGATGCCCTGCTTGACAACCCAAACTTCTTTCTCATTTGCTTTCTTGTCCGAGAGATATCTATTATAGTCATCCCATCCCACTTTAGTTGCTGACACTGCAAATATTAAAATGAGTGGACCCCATGTACTTGCAGGATTTACTGGAGTAATCAGTGGCCATAGTTGAAGGCAAGCAATCAACAAAAAATACTGATTCATGAACCGGCTAGAAACAAGAGAAAAAAAAAATGTTAGGATAATGAAGGGGGAAAATAAGAAAAGAAATAATATAAAAGCCATAGTAGGCAGATATGTAAATAAATAAATACATAACTGAATTTATCTTAAAATACATAAGTTCAAAAAAGTTTACGAAGGATCAAACTTTGGTGAAATAACAAGTAGGAGATTGATGCAGCCCAAACAGTCCCTTGCCTTTAAAAAAAATTGATGTTGGATATTATCTGTTTTTCTGACGATTCAACTCTAGGGTATTTATGTTATTTTACAATTGCAAGATTTTAGGGGGAACTGGTGACTTCAGTTGTATTTCTAGAATTACAGCAGAAATAATATATTAAATTATGTTTAGGATTTTCTAGTAAGTTTAGTTGTTCTGGAATTAAGTGTTGAAGTAATTGCAGTCCATTAGTATTCTTTAGTGTTTGTTGGTTGTGTTGTTTTGGGAATAAGTAGCATTTTATTTATTTAGTTATCAACCTACCTACATACTTTATAACTTCCTCAAGCAAGGAGGCTTACATATTAGGAGGTCAGAAATTTTCAATCAAGCTTTTTTAGGGAAGTGGCTATGGAGGTTTATGTGTGAAAAGTCTTGATGGTACAGGAGGATGGTAGCTTCAAATTATGGGTGTGGTCGAGGTAATTGAACTTCTATAGAGGGGTCTATTTCTTATGGCACTAGCCTATAGAAAGAGATTTGGAAGGGGTGGGATAAGTTTGAAGTTCTGGTCTCGTGCAAAGAAGAGACGTTAGATGTTGTTTTCCCTTCTGTTTTTCCGGTGGCAATGGATGCTTCAATGGTTGATTATTTGCATGGAAAGGGCAATCAATTTTTTGAGACATTTTCTAACGTAAAGGAGAGAGAGATTGGGACATGGCAGAACTGATGGGAATAATCCATTGAGAGGCTATTAGATATCAACTATTGGGGCAAAGAGGGACTAACTGAAATAGAGAGACTATATTGATTCAGGGAGCTAGAGTGTTGAAGAGAAGGAAGGAGTTATTGCTTTTGATCCTTTTATGCATTATATGGATCATTTGGGAGCAGAACTATGGACTTTTGAGGGTATAGAGGTTCCTTTGTATGGGCTCAAAATACTTTCATTAGCTTTTAATATAACAATTTTGGATTTTGTATAACTTTTTTTTGTGCACATAGG